>CM067367.1:68258752-68376252 GCA_034401795.1 Chaetoderma sp. LZ-2023a
TTGTAGTCTAAGTAGCAAGTTGTTTCATACTTTAGACTTTTATATACAGTTACATCCAGGAAATCTACGGACATCTCGTCAATGGTTGCTTTTAATTTAATATTCGGATCGTGATTGTTCAGAATTTCGAAAAATTCATCAAACTCTGCCTTTGTGTGTTGCCAAATCATGAACATGTCATCAAGGTACCTGCGATAAATGAGGGGCTGTTTTGGACACTTTTCTAACGCTTCCTCCTCCCACTCTGCTACGTAAATATTGGCAAAACATGGGCTAAAGCGCTTGCCCATCGCGCAGCCGCAAATTTGTTGGTAAATTTCGCCATCGAATTCAAAATCATTGCCTTTCAGACTCAGCTCTAATAGAGCTATTACTTCTCTGTCTGGCCTGTTGGTGTCTGGGTAGTTCACGAATGCTCTACGGATAGAATGTATACCCTTCTCGATGTCAATGTTTGTATACATAGCATCGATGTAAAGCATGACCAAGAATGAATTTGGAGGTATCCAGGTCTCAGAGACCTGTGATAAGAAGTCTTCTGTGTTTTTCAAGAAGCTGGGGTGTCTATTTGCTATTGGCTGTAGATGGTAATCGATGTATTCACTGATTCTGTAGGATTCTGAGCCACAATCAGAGATTATAGGTCGCCCGGGCGGTGACATTGGGTCCAACCACGAATCTATGGGTTTATGAATTTTTGGCAAAAGATAGAAAGTCCATGGTTTTGACTCAAGTAGTAGTGGTAGTAGTAGTAGTAGTAGTAGTAGTAGTAGTAGTAGTAGTAGTAGTAGTAGTAGTAGTAGTAGTAGTAGTAGTAGTAGTAGTAGTGGTAGTGGTAGTAGTAGTAGTAGTAGCAGTAGTAGTAGTAGTAGTAGTAGTAGTGGTAGTGGTAGTAGTAGTAGTAGTAGTAGTAGTAGTAGAGTAGTAGAGTAGTAGTAGTAGAAGTAGTAGTAGTAGTAGTAGTAGTAGTAGTGGTGGTAGTAGTAGTAGTAGTAGTAGTAGTAGTAGTAGTAGTAGTAGTAGTAGTAGTGGTGGTGGTGGTGGTGGTAGTAGTAGTAGTAGTAGTAGTAGTAGTAGTAGTAGTAGTAGTAGTAGTAGTAGTAGTAGTAGTAGTAGTCGAAGTGAACGCACGCGTTTATTTAGCTCTGCAATTGCTGCCCGAATTTGCTAGTTTCTAGCGCGATTTTGTAGATAAATTTTATACATATATTTCGTATTAGTATTTCCTTTCAAACTTTATATTTAATTTGTAAATTCTTGTCTTGGTTGGAGCGCATTTTGTGTCTATTTTCTAAAGGCATTCCTCTTACCTGGCGGTTTTCGCCATTTATTAGGGCTCCTCTTACTGTGGTCAATGCAATACATTTCTCCCCGCGCCGGTCTGCTATTTCTATAGATCGTAGGCTAGCGCATTGTATTTGGCAAGATCGCTTGAGTGAGTGGATTTAATTCCTTTGTCATTTGTAAGCACAAGCCTAGTTCTTTAACTATATTACTCCTTATAGTCAGTTGGCTGTCCCCGGTCAACTCGAACAGACTAACAAATATATGACTTGACTATTTAATCATATATTTGTTAGCATACTTTAATCGGCTAGGTGTTAGTGAACCACTTAGAAAGTGGTTCAAACTAACAAATATACGACTGTACTCTCTATTCGTATATTTGTTGGTAGACGTCAGGGTTTCAAAAGGGGACACTATTTATTTAGTGTTTAGCTCTTTCCCCGACGTCTTGGTGTTATATATTTGTATTATATATTGTAGTAGTATGGGGTTCCTCTTTTTATAAAACACCATGGCAACCTCATATAAGCGTACCCTGAGTCTTAAAATCACGACAAAGGCTTGGGGTATTTCGGCAATTGAGGTGTATCATGGGTTGAAGGATGTAGTTGGGGCAGGGCCACGGGTCCTTCAAGGTCTCGTTAATGTTTCCAAATCTGTATGGAATGTCACCGTAGTTAATGAAAGTGTGAAGGAAAAGTTGCTCGACGAGGTCCTTGTCGTGAAGGGTGAGGTGTGTAATGTGGAGGAAATAGATTCTGATCGTCTATTAGTCAAGATGAAGGTTCCATTAGAGATCCCAGATGAACGGGTTATCACTGAATTGATCAAGTATGGCAAAGTGGACAAAGTAGAACACGAGACCTATCCATTTGATCGAACCTTAGAAAATGGCATCAGAAGAATTTGGTTTGAAAAGGTAGAACAACCTCTCCCAAGCAAGGTCACCATAGATGGTCGATTTATCTTGCCATTATGGTACAGGGGGCAAATCAAAGAGTGTAGAATCTGCTTAAGCACAGAACATCTTGCAACAGATTGCCCTAACAAAAACAAATGTCTAGTTTGTGGATCATCTGATCATTTTAAGTGGCGATGCCCGCAGAACAAATATGTCAAAAAGGGTGCTGATAAAAGTGCAGAGCAAGTTGTCTCTAAAGAGAATGTCATAGAACCGGTAGCTGCTGAGATTGTAGCGGAAATTCATACTAATGGGAAGCACGCTGCTAAGGAAAATGTCATCGAACCAGTTGTTGCTGAGATTGTAACTGAAGTCCATGTTAATGAGAAGCATGGGGAAAAAACTAAGAATCCAATCGCTGTAGTTGCAGGTGATGAAATAGAGGTTCTAGATGAGGGGCTAAGTCTTGCTCCAGTAACAAGTCAATCCAAGTTTGATGACAGAGAGGCTAATTCCACACAAGTTGAAGATGATGATCAATACCCTCTGGAAGAGAGTTTTAATTTAGGACAAGTAAAATTCAGGTCGCAAGATACTGAAACTAACTTTGAATTTCCACTGAGTACACTCAATCTAGACGATTTAAATAATATAGAGAAAGTAATTGGTGTCTCGGATCGATTGAGTGGAACAAAGCGACAGAAAGATGGAGAGAGTTCTGAATCAGAAATAGAGGAAAGTGATATAGAAAACGATAATATGTCAGTCGCTGAATCTGATATATCCATTCAAACACAGAGTTCTAAGTCACCTGATGAAATGGTCATGTACAGGTCAGAGGCAGGAGAGGTGTTAGTTCCATATGTGACGGCAAATGGTGTTAAATATAGGCATCTGCGTCATGATTCAGATATATTAAAATATAAGCATTTGGAAAAAGTTGAGCTAAGTAATGCAGCGTTTGTGAGTAAAATAGGTAAATGGTCTAAGAGAGGGTCGAAAAAAACAAAATCTAGTTAGCTTAATAATGGCGGTTTTACACAGCATTTTATTACCTTTTATGCTAATTTGCACACTCAATTGTAGAGGCTTAAATAGTGACATAAAGCAACGTCACTTACTAGAGACTCTGAAAAATGAGCAGATTGACATTGCTTTGATACAGGAAACAAAAATTCAGAAGTCAGAATTATACGATAATTTAGAAAAGATTTCTGGATCCAGAATATTTTATTCGTTATCTCAAGATAATAGTGCAGGCGTAGCAATTGTTATACTCCCTCGTTGTTCAGCCTATGTAAATATAATCTCTTCAGTATCAGGTGCAAATGGTCGCTGGGTGAGAGTCACGCTAGATATACAGCAAACACGTATCACGTTGCTGTGTATATATGCACCTACATCTCATCAACTACGTCGTAATTTTTTTAAGGAGATGTCTAAAACAGCACTAGATAACATCACTGAAAACTTAGTAATGGGTGGTGACTTTAATTGTGTCTTAGACAAAGAAAATGACAGGAATGCAACTTCAACTTATACTGATACATCACATAGACTCTTAAAAGAAATATGTGATAATGAAAATTTAGTGGACACCTATAGAATATCAAAACCTCATGGTAAAGATCTTACATGTTTTTCGGTAGATGGTAAAGTTGGTTCAAGGATCGACAGAATGTATGTGGATAGTTTGTTAACAGGGTACTGGAGAGATGTTAATATTAAGCCAGTTGCATTCTCCGATCATAACATGGTTTGTGTAACCTTTGCCAATGCTGACTGGGTAACAAAAGGGGTCGGGTTTTGGAAATTAAACACAACACTGTTGGGAGAAGAATTTTATAAGAATACTATAGAGAGTTGTTGGCAACATTGGATTAATAGGAAAGCATCATATAAGAGCACATTGCAATGGTGGGAGGATGTTAAACTGGATTTAAAGTATGTTTCCCGAAAGTATGCTATTAGAAAAGCACAGGAAATACGCAAACGCAAGAAAACACTTCATCGATCACTGATGAAAATTAATGCTAAAGTAAATAATGGTGAAGAGAATTATTATGAATTACTGGTTAAAATTAAAAGTAAAATAAGAGATATAGAACACTATGAGTTTGAGGGTGCAAAAATTAGAGCAAGAGCCCAGATGCACGCAGAAGGGGAAAAGCCAACCCGATATTTTTGCGCATTAGAAAAAGCACGGGCAATAGATAAGGTGATGTGCTCATTAAACATGCCGGATGGTTCAACCGTCTTTACCAACAATGAAATGAGTACTATTGTATGCAATTACTATGAGTCATTGTACAAGTCAGAGGGAATTGATGAAGATGCAAAATTGGATTTGTTAGCAAATATAGACAAAAAGGTGTCAGACACAGGCAGTGAATTTTGTGATCAACCCTTAACACTAGAAGATTTAACTAAATCCCTTAAAGGTATGAAACTAGAAAAATCACCGGGGTGTGATGGCCTTCCAGTTGAATTTTATCAAACGTTTTGGCACCTTGTAGGTCCAATAATGGAAGAATTAGGCACTGAAATTTTTTAGAAAGGCCATTTACCACCAACTATGGCTAGGGCATACGTAAGGCTAATATATAAAGGAAATGACAGACGTCTAATTCAGAACTACAGACCAATTTCTCTACTATGTGTAGACTACAAAATAATATCCAGAGCACTAACATTGAAACTAGGTAGTGTTTTAGGAGAAATCATTGGAACAGAGCAGACATGTGCTGTACCCAGGAGGACAATTCTAACCAATACCATGGTAATAAGAGACCTTATACAATTGGTTGAGAAGGATAGCATCCCTTCAGCTGTGATTGCCTTGGACAATGAAAAGGCATTTGACCGTGTGGAATGGGATTTTCTTTTTAATTCTTTGCAATCGTTTGGGTTAGGCTCAAACTTTATTAAATCGGTAAAGATTTTATATACGGATATCAAGAGTATCTATTTAGTGAACAATCAATTATCCAGAGAAATTGTCTTAGAACGTGGGGTTAGACAGGGGTGTTCCCTATCGCCATTATTATTTGTTATTGTGATGGAATCACTTGGCATAGCATTGAGGCAAAATAATAACTTTCAAGGCATATGTATTCGTGGCATAGAAAGACCACTTAAGCTGTCACAATATGCTGATGACACAACTGTATTTACCAGTTCAAACAATGATTTTGCAATTTTAAACCACGTACTAGAAAAGTTCCAAAATGCATCTGGTTTGAAAATCAATAAAGGAAAATCCAAAGGATTATTTTTGGGGCCATGGAAAGAGCGGAATGACCAGCCACTTGAAATCAATTGGTCTAATGATACCATTAAGATTTTAGGCATCTATTTTGGCAGGAAACCGAATACAATACAAAATCGGAATGAACGAGTATCTAAACTTAAGAGAATATTAGCAAATTGGAAGCGTCGTCGTCTTTCAATCTTTGGTAGAGTGTTTGTTGTCAACAACTTGGCATTATCTGGGCTATGGTATACAGCATCTGTTGTACACATGCCAAAACATGTAGAAAAGGAGGTTAATGAGTTGATATTGTCATTCATATGGGAAGAAAAGAATCATTTAGTTTCCCATCGTGTTCTCAATAATGCTAAGTTAGAAGGAGGACTTGATTTAATTGATATTAAAGTGAAATGTGTTTCTTTAAGGTTAAGATGAGACGTGGGCATGTGTTTCACGAGCTCTCATGGAGAGAATTGTAGAACCATTTCTGGCGGAGCATGTTTTTACCTCAAAGAAGCCACCTCCGAATAGCCAAATGATACCAGATGTGTTTAAAGATCAAGTTAAGGAGTTAGAAATATTTGACAGATACATGCCTCCACCTACGTGCTGGGAGGAAGTACTAGAACAGCAATTGTGGGGCAATAGTAATATATGTTATAACAATGCAGTACTTTATCTACTGTCCTTTGCAAAATATGGCATTCAACATTTATCGGATATGATACACCCTCAAACACGTAGATGGATTTCAATGCAAGACGTAGCTAGAAAAACACATATGAGGCATATAGATGTCCAGCGGTTGCTAAATAAAATAAAACATGCTGTACCAATTGAATGGTTTCGTCTGCCAAATGTAAATAATAATAGTTTGACTCCACAACCCGCATTAGTTCTTGATGATGAGATGTTAAAATACAAGATGAGATCCAAGGAATGGTACCATATTATGAGACGAAAACAAGTAACACCTCCCATAGCAATTAGGAGATGGGATGACTCAAGCTATAAACCATCCAGTTGGAAAAATGTATGGAAAATCTTACATTCTCCATCCATACCAAATATGGCTCGTGATTTATTGTGGCGATTACTACATCGACGGCTATGGGTGGGACACTTGACATACAAGTGCAATATTACGACTTCTGATAGGTGTTACTTATGTCAAACAGACGAGGAAACAATCGAGCATTTATTTGCGGAATGTCCAATATCGTCACAATTTTGGGACTATATCAGCCAAATCTTGGCAAAATTTGGAGCGAAGCCCATTGTTCTAGACACGCATGTAGTCTTGTTTAGAGAGTTTGGATCAAGCGGTGTAAATATCATAAAGTCTGAAAGGACTATTTTAATAACAATACTAACCATAGGTGTTTGGGCCATTTGGAAACATCGGTGTGCACAGACGAAAAATCCATCTATGGGCAATCACAATAGAGCAATAAAGGCAATATTTCGTTCATTGCTGCTGAATCATATTCCTTGCGAATATTTTAGATTAAAGCAGCATGGTAAAGAAAAAGTATTCAAGGACATATGGTGCAAAACAAACATAGTTTCAATGGAGTTGGGAGCTGTAAAAATAAATGAGCCTGCACTAGCTTAAATCATTTAATTACTACAGCTGATTTATCTGTGTCTTTTAATTGATCTGTGTCATGTAATTCATTTTAGTCTGCACTTTGATATTGTTATGTTTAATAATTCATGTTAAGAAATAAACAGACTGGGGTAATTTAATAATCAATCGATAAAGTAATTTGCCATTGAATTATAAAATTGTCCCAGGTAATTTTAGGAATTTGCACAGAGTTTTATAGGGTTATTTGTTCCCGGGTAATTTACAAAACCTTACAACAAAGTAAATCAAAAATGGAAACAAGAGCGCCATCTATTTCCATCTATTTTTCTGTAATTTTCCTGCTGACTATATATGTTATGCTACCCGAATGCTACTACGCCCGCTGATCTTTAAGACTCAGCCCACTGGCGTCAATGATTGACTTATTTGTCATTGATTGACGAGTCACTTTTCATTTGTTGAATAGTTGCACTCGCCACACGGGTCTACTACCACACATGGATTGAATGGTAATTTACAAAACCTTACAATAAAGTAAATTGAAAATGTAAACAAGAGGGACATCAATTTTTCTGGAATTTTTCTGCCGACTATATGTATTATACTACCCAAATGCTACTACGCCCGCTAATCTTTAGAGAATCAGCCCACTGGCGTCAATGATTGACTTATTTGTCATAGATTGACGAGGCACTTTTCATTTGTTGGATAGTTGCACTCGCCACACGGGTCTACTACTACACCTCGGTTGAATAGTAATGCCTTTGTTAAGTTTTGTTTTGCTATCGGAGCTTTATCAGCATATTGTTTTGTATCTATACCTTTTAAGCCATATGTATTTATAGATTGTATTAATGCTCATTATTTATCATTGTTTTGGTGTAATATTAATCAAGATTACTAGTTCACCAGGTTTTTTTCTGGGGGTTTGCAAGCCTTTTTAAAGGAGTTCCTCCGTGAAGTTTGTCCGACTGCGTCAGCGTCGGTTTTTCAAAAAAAAAAAAAAGTAGTAGTGGTAGTAGTAGCAGTAGTAGTAGTAGAAGTAGTAGTAGTAGTAGTAGTAGTAGTAGTGGTAGTAGTAGTAGTAGTAGTAGTAGTAGTAGTAGTAGTAGTAGTAGTAGTAGTAGCAGTAGTAGTAGTAGAAGTAGTAGTAGTAGTAGTAGTAGTAGTAGTAGTAGTAGTAGTAGTAGTAGTGGTAGTAGTAGTAGTAGTAGTAGTAGTAGTAGTAGTAGTAGTAGTAGTAGTAGTAGTAGTAGTAGTAGTAGTAGTAGTAGTAGTAGTAGTAGTAGCCCACATCCTACTCTCCCCATCATCATCATCATCAACAATATCAGCAGCAGCTATAATTATATTAATATAGCTTAATCATCATCATCACCATCATCATCATCATTATTATTATTATTATTATTATTATTATTATTATTATTATTATTATTATTATTATTTCCACAGGTTCGTGGAGGAGAATAGCTTCCTGGACAAGCTGTACAAATGGGCATGGGTTGAGAAAGACTCAAGCAAACCTCCAGAGGCCAAATCTGAATCTACAAGCAAATTCTCAGATGACGTCACTGACTCGTCATTCGCAGTGACAGAAGTACCTCGTAGATCGTCATTACCAGATCTGTCAGCTAGTACGAGCAGTAAGCTGTCCTTGGTTCCACCATTTCTGCCTCAGTCCAACAGAACCAATGTCACGTTACCTAAGGAGGGCTGGCAATGTCACTGGCTGATGCATATTGAGGATGAAGAAAGAACCGATGGAATACGGGGCGAGAGGAAATCTGGACCGATACCTACATCAATGGCTGATCAGTCATTTCCCGAACGACCTCCGATTAGCCAAGTTCCAGTAATCGATTCTCCCGCAATACATGCTCCAAAGGCACATCTTCCACCTGCCACTCCCGTTAAAAAGGATAGCCCTCATTCATCTGACCAGTCGAATAACGATTACAGCAGTGGAGCTGACAATTTTGTCTCCCATCAGTATTACGAAGACACGGGGAGTCAGTTCGCAGAATCCACTAGTACAATATCAGTTTCCCTAGAGATGCCATACTTGGACACAGGGGCTCGCAAACATGTCCGTATCGCCAAAGATGGAGCAACGTCACACCGGGAGCCCGTCTCGCGACAGGAACCACCAGCCAATATAATAAACTACACTTTAGTTCCTTCCAGTACTAGTAGTCTGTCATTAAATCTCGGTTCTATCGGCAGTGAAGAGGAGGGAGTTATAAACATTTCTCGAAACAACGCTGCCACACCGCCACCTAACGCCATTCCACCTAACGCGATTCTCCCACCACCGCCACCAGGTAGCGTAACTGTGCCATCATCTGATAACGTGATGCTCCCACTATCTGAGCTTAACAGTAGCAACCACGCTGATACAAATTATTACAGTCTCTTCGAAACGGAAGAGGTGACTAAGCTAACTGTCAACCTGGACTCCATTTCCAGTGATGACGAAGGTGGTGACGAGCATTGTGACAGCTCACGTAACAATGTCTCCAGCATGGACTTGAAAGAATTCCTGTCTTCCCGTGAAAACAAGACCAATGGCCGGCACCGTCGTCTTGAAGGGGAGAATTTCAGCCTTCAAAACTTCTTAGGACGTTCTTATAATGACTCTGAAAGTTCTCTTTCTGAGAGTGACTATGAGTACACTGTGACTCATACTCCTTATTACGCGTCCAGTGATGGATTTGACACCGCTCATCTGGAATAAAGCACATGACTGTTCTTAACTGCTTACTACAAATTTCTATCATATAATTATTTCATATACCGTGCACGCGGTTAATCATTCATATAATCTTCTCTATATACCGTTCTCAATCTGTACCATTATAAGTGCCTTCATATGTTTGCCTTATTACGGTTTCCGTCATTTAGATTTTAAAAATAAAGGATTATACAAAATAACAAATTTAAGAATTTTTTTACATTTCCAATTAAATACAGCCAAGCCTTCAGTAATGTTGAAGTTATGGAGCCCCGTCGTCTTGATAGTGAGATGGTCTCTAACATCGGACAGTTACATAACACGCATATTTCGTGCTATCACAGGTCATTGATAGAACACATGCAATATCGATCACCTATCCGTTCTAGCTAAGCCCGCCCATTAATATCTAAGCGCTTCCTATTTTGTACGGCCCGTTTGTATACATTTTAGCACTTGAATCCGGAATTCGCTGACTCTTATGTTCAAAGTAAGCTTTTGAATATTATGAACCGAATTTGACTGTGAGCTATTTAATGTTTATTAGATTACAAATACAATTTGCCCCGTATAATATCGCACCTACGCCATTTGATAGCGACGTTAGTTAACAAGAAACGTATATTGATTATGGTACTTGAGTGATACATCGGATCCCTTCATCATACCGGTTGTCATTTAAACATCCTGCCCGTGTTGTGTAAGTCCAGGCAGCGTCAGTATGCGCTTGAAATTTAGTCACAAGCTCAGTGTAATGTACCTTTCCATTTTTTGCTATGCCCAGCCCATCACTAGCTAAGCTCCACCCACACCTCGCCGTGTTTGGATTGATCGACCCCCGAATGCCCTAGCTATCAATTTCCTGAAAACTATACAGGGAAGCTGTTGAATATTTTGTAACTAATTAGACTGGGTGCTGTTGCTGCCATAGTCAAATTAGTTTCAAAATATTCAACAGAATATTTATTAAATAGTAAAAGCAAACAATTTGTACAACAGCCCAAGACCGTCATCAAATATGCGTTCGTGACGTACTTATCGACGTCATTCATGACGTCATTCATTATGATGTCATTGTACACAGCACGCAGTTCATTATGACGTCATATGATTGGTGGGTTTCTGGAAAGGTGAATTACGTGACTGTGCCAATTTAATCCGTTAACACTCATGTCAGCCAAAAACGGCTTCTACAGTGGCCTTGAGCAATGTCAATTTACAGACCAAGGGAAGATTATTTTTGAAAATTTAACACTGGAATGACTGGCTCGATAACCGAGCCAGTCATTTCAGTGGTAAATTTTCTAAAATATTCTTCTCTCGGTCTGCAAATTGAAATTTTCTTTGAAAAAATTGAAATTTTCTTGAATAAATCTAAGGCTTAAAGGGTTAATTTCATGATACTCGTACAGGCTGTCTCTTGAATCATTAGTGGCGATCTGCAGGTAATATACATAGGCATATCTCTCTGTATGCAGGCCAGCTTATCTATCTGCCTGTCAAATATGTAAGACCTTTGACAAGGCCGCATGAGTCGCGTATAAAGTGCATACACAGTTCTTTGAATTTTGTTTGACTGAAATAGTTCGCTGTAATCAATTGTGATTGATTGAAAATGTGATTGCTTTTTCCTAGTCCTACATGGCATTTATTGTCCCTCTGGTTCGAAAATCAGCTGCATATTAATAAATATCAAAACAATGATGGTCTTGATGTATGAAGGAGATTACAAATTATTTATTTTTCAAAGATTTGCCGGGCAGGTGTTTGGTTTGGCTTCAAGAATTTGGTCATCGTAACATGACAGCTCAGCTCTGAGAGTGCAAGATAATAGTATAGGAGCCTAAGGAGATTAAATAACTTTTCAGCTGAAGATTTGGAGGGTGAACATGCTACGTGGCACAACAAATGCGATGCCGAGATATGTCACGAGATATGTCATAGAAAACGTTATGATAGAGCAACTCAGCAAGGTTCTAAGACTCGTGGTTGTCATGAGTCACAAGATGAATGTAGTAGTGATACCAAATCATCACAGCCTAAGTTTACTCGCTCTCTGACAACAAGGAACAACGAACCTTGTTCTTCCTGTCAAGAAACGAATTGAAATCTTGGAGAACTTCATAATGATATGACATATGATGTTGGTAAAAAAAAACCTCAGTGACAGAGCTGAAAAACGTTGAAATCAGAACGGGAAATGCGATAAATACTGAAGATGTTACATCAATTGATGTAAAGCATCAGTTGTATTGTTCGATTAAACATGTTCAAGGGGCCGGAGCACACATGATGATCCAACAATCATTCCCTCTCCCGATACTGAAGCTGGTTTTAAGAAAATGAGCGAATTTGCAGCAAAGGTAGAGTTCATAAGTCTTGTAAGAACACTTTTGAGTGAGGGTGCTATTCTCAGCATGGCTGAATTACTGTTCAACTACAAGATGAATTCAAAATATTCAGCAAGCAAATGGTTTAGAAAAAAATACATGTCATCGCAAAACCGTAAAGGATCCTATAGTTACAAATATTAACGATGTGCAGTTTATGAAACAAAAATGTAGAAATAAATCTGAAATAGTTTTCTCAGAGGTTGCCCCGAGATGCAGCAATTGTATCTCAGGCAAAAGATACAGAACGTGATATTCAGATCCTAGGTCCAAGGACCTTGCTCAGAGCTTCAAACACAGAGCTGCAAACAAAAGTCCACCAAGAGGTTTTATCCGTGTCTCAAAACGATATGTATACCTACAAATCTGATCATCAGGTGAAACACAAACCACGGAAAACATACTCTTGATTTCGACACATGTATGAATGGTCTCAAAACTTTGCCATGTATATTGCAATAAACCAAGCTACCCAGAGCAAGAAAACTACTAGGCCTAATATGTGGATTTGGACTATCTGTTGACTATGGGTGTGTTCTGAGGCTTGAAACACACCCTGCAAATGCAGTTCTAGAAAGAGTTGCAGGGATCGGTGTCCACATACCTCATTTTGTGGTTAAAGACAAAGTTGTATTCTTTGCTATTGATAATAGCGACTACAGTGAGGATACACCAGATGGAAAGAAGACTGCATTCAAATTCAACAGCCATATACCAGGGAAAACAAGAGGAAATTTATAAGATGTGCACCTAAACCTAAGAATGAAATGACACGATCGATCTCTGAGAGGGACCATAAGAACAGAATCTAAACTGCTGCAATTGACGAGGTAAATCAATTTAGCCACTGGAAGATTATCAACTGAAGGACTTGGATTGGCTCGATCGCTTTGTTGGCAACATGTTAGATGTTGGGAGGATTATTGGAACTGGGGTATCATGTACGTGTACAATGCTTGATCTGTCAGAAAGTGCTAACATCTAGGAAGCTTGACCAAACAAGTTCGAATCAACATAATTCATCACTGATATCAGAACCTCAAGATATAATTATGTGGTCAAAAGAGGAGCAGTCTCCCTTACTAGTGGATCACCCTACTCAATCTATCACAGAGTATGGCCATAATATTCGTACGTGTTTAGCATATAATTATTTAGTTGGTTCATAACTTGCATAAGCAATAGTCAGCTCTCCACCAACACACGAGTGGCAAATACTTTTGACAGTTCTAAAGCAGGCACACATTGTTGTACCGGATAGAAAGACAGTTATAACACTAGCTATAGAACTTTATGAGAAAGCCAAACAGTTAGAAATAAGACAATGCCAAATGGATCTTGAGAATTGAAGAAATGCACACAGTCATGGCTGCTCTCCATGAAGTAGGATCTACAATTGAAGACAGCAGATTAGACGATGCGTGGAATTGCATCGATTACAATGACTGTTTTAGGGGACTCAGTGTTCATAGTTTCTGTTACTCCATGTTCAACAGTATTCAGAGGCAACTTCTCCAAGATACCGATCAACTTGCTCTTGGCAGTACATGGATTTAATGTCCCAAGTTGTGTGAAGATTTCTCTTGGCAAAACAATGAATTCTTACCGGCCCACATTATCCTTCAAGTTAACTTTAGGCCATGATCGGACTACAATAAGTAGATGTGTAAATGAGGACCGGTCATCTCTCAGTTCCACAATGATTTCCGAGCATCCTTCCAATTTGGAAACTGTAATTTTGGCATTCTAGCCCAAATGTGTCTCTTTCCAGTGTTAATTCGATCATGTACAAATTCCCAGTAGTGTTCTTCTCCAACTCTGTCAGGGTTGCTTATTGCTTCTACTTTTTTTTACTCATAACTACCTTGGGGACTATTTTGCTCCAATCACTATCTTCATGGGTCATTGGATTGGCTGTTGAGTTAATGACTTTTTTCAGTAAGTTAATTTACTCTTTTGTCGGTGAATAACAGTGAGTGAAATATCATGATGCTGTTTTCGGAAGGATTGTCCCACGGCTCCACCCATTTCATGTGCTTCTTCAGAGTATTGCTAACACTGGCGCCATGACAAAGAAACGTTCATGCTCACTGGGATTTTGTGTAATGCCTTTCAGTTTGCCGATGACCTTCATGGAATGGTTAATATGCTCTATTGCGTGATCGCATCCAATTGCTCAGAATGAAATCTGGGTTTTTTATTGACAACACAATTTCCATTTTGGAATTCCTGCCATATTTTTGGATTAGTATCTCTCAAGAGGTTCATCTCAGATGGACGCAATGGAACGAGTGCTTGGCACACTTTTGTTTATCATGTGCAAACGAATTTTTACACAGATGACAAACATGTTGATAAGCATGACCATTTGTATATATTGCCGAACAAATTTGAAAAGAGGATGTGTATTTCCCATTGATTCATCATACGCTTTCATCTTTCGTGCGATATCTAGTGTTTCTATAGTACCCACAAGCATAGCATGTGCTTTCTGTATTGCATGTGTCTGCAATTCTTGACAAATTGTATCTAAACTTACTGTTGCTAGTGTGCAAGTATCTCGCAGCTCGGGCTACATGTAAAGATCATAAATTAGAGATAAATGTGTTCATAGTCAAAGATAAGGCCAATAGTTCAAACACAGGCCTTTGAATTTATGTCATATCAGATACTCGCTCCCACCCCTACCATATATATTGAAGCACAGACCGACCGGATGGGTACTGACCATCCCAGCAAAGCTGGGTACGGAAGGGGCGCTCCGGATTCGCCCCAAGCACACACTCCTGGGTAGAATAGTACGCGTATATAAGCCCTATGAGAGAGGTTTTCGTTAAAATCAGCTTCTTCTTCTTCTTCTTCTTCTTCTTCTTCTTCTTCTTCTTTTCGTTCGCTGATCTTACCGCCAATCCTGTAAGTGACTATCGACAAGATCATAAGTTAAAATCAGTCCGATAAAACGTGTTGTGCGCATGCGCGCGCGCGTCAGAGCTTCCCTGACGACACGTCTCGGAATTGCAAGCAAGTGCATGCCTATAGCGTACAGAGTGGGTACTCGCAAAAACCTTTAATTATTCCGTTCTCGTTGTTCTTGGTATATATCAGAAACAGAATAGAACGAGCTTTCTAGAACGGTTAACCATTTTAAAATCGGCCCAGAAATGGCTGAGTTATCCGCGAAAATCCCCTTAAATTATCTTCAAAATATTGCTTTTGACGTCGTAATCGCGTGTATGCATAAATGCATCTAGAATGTTCTAGAACGTGGTAAATACGTCACTGATCTAGCTGCACGCTGATTGGCTATTGCTCGGCCACTGATTGGCTGAGGCATCTGCCTCTGACGTCACGAGTAGTATAAAATGGGTGAAAAATCGAGAATCAGGAGCATCGTCGGCGTCGAGACTGATCCGTCTGGAGGACTGGCTGGAAGTGTGTTACTAGACGAGTGGGCTGGAACACCAACGGAAGATACAGAACATCACCGCAGTTCGAAACGGCTTTCAGCTCACCCGCACCGGAAAGCAGTTCTCAGACTTTCTGCATTACAGAATTTTGGATGCTCCTGGACGGCCATCCGGGGGCAAAATAATTAAAGTTATGATTCCTGCTTCATAAATTTTCTAAAGGGAACACCTCTGCAGAAAGGGTCGTGCGGGCCTGGGTTGTAATCCTATGGAATGTAGAGCTATGGTGATTCTTGGTGGATGACTCGCCAGACCTGCCAACCATGCTGAAAAGTGGACTTCAATTTCCGAACTGCATGTCATGTGTGTTTATTTAACTTTTTGACCACAGTCTGGTGGAACTTTGCCAGGTGCGCCGCAAGAGCTATGCAATGCATCCCGCACCGTGTGCCAATTATGTAACTGCTTAACATTATCAAGCCCTCTCTTCTAATGGGAAAACTTAAACTTTATTACTTCTGTCATCGGACAGATAACTTTCTCACTTCCGTATAAATTATAAATATGCTAGCACCTTAATTTCAGTAACATAGTAGCCTGTCCCATACCGATGACTATTAGGTACTTCATGCTATTCTCACTGTCCACCAAAACCAAGGTTGGCAATCTGACACTGGGCAGTACTCCACTCGAGTACGAGGACCAGCAGACATACCTGGGAGTCACCTATGACAGAAGATTAACATGGAAGGAGCACATCCAGAACGCAAAGGCAAAGGCCAAATGAAAGCTAAACATCATGAGGACTCTGGCAGGAACAAAGTGGGGTGTCAATGAAAGGATCCTCAAGACCATCTACCTAGGTGCTGTACGACCACACCTTGAGTATGGATCCAGCTCATGGATGACAGCAGCTAAATCTCATCAACAGAACCTCGACAGAGTACAAAACCAGGCACTGCGCATCATCACTGGTGGAATGAGATCAACACCAATAGAAAAACTGGAGCAATCAGCAGGCATCCCACCCTCATAGCAAAGGAAGGGAATGCAAAGCACTGATCCAAGCTGCAAAGTTCAAATTGTTCAACAACCACCCGATGAAGATCAGGCAAGCACAGCTGTCAACAGGAAGACTTGAGTTTTGTGAAAGAGACAAAAGCACTTCAAAGGAAACATCAAGAAATGTTGCCAGCACAAATAGAAGACCCAAACCACACCCTTGATCCTCCACCCTGGGAAAACAAACTAGAGAGCATAGCTATTCGCACCACAGTACCTCATCTCACAACCAAAGATGAACACAGTGATGTGAGCAAGAAGGCCCTGACCCTAGCCATGCTGGAAGAAATATACCCTCAGGAGACATGGATAAGGATCTACACAGATGGATCAGCCAAAGATGCAACTAGGAGCGGAGGTGGCGGACTGCAAATACAGTATCCAAACGGACAACATGAGTCAGCTGCAATACCGACAGGCAAACACTGCACAAACTACAGAGCTGAAGTCGAAGCACTGGTTCATGCAGCTAATACCATCAGCAGAACAGCAGACCCTATTGCACAGATTGTCTTTTTATCTGATGCCCGCTCCGTCCTTGAGGCTATCACCAAAGGTAGACTGCCACAACTTGAAGAAGCACTACAAACCATCAAATGATTTCGGATAGCACTGCAGTGGACCCCCTCACACTGTGGAGTCCAAGGAAATGAGGAAGCAGACAAGATGGCAAAGGTGGGTGCAGAAGAGAATCAGACAGAAAACATGGTTACCCATACATAGATGAAGACTATCATCAAGTCACTCTATAGAACACCTCAATCAGAAGATGCCTACCATCATCTCTCGAGGCCAGAGCAAGTGACCATTTTTCGTCTCAGAACTGGACACAACAGACTAAACCAACACATGTACAGGCGGTTCCACCTTACGACATCACCCGCTTGTCCTTGTGGAGAAGCAGAACAGACCACAGAACACATACTTCAATGTTGCAGTATGTACCAGCTGCTGAGAGAAGAGATATGGCCTTTGCCAACCTCTTTTCTTGAAAAGCTGTATGGGCATGTGGAAGAACTGCAGAAAACCACAGATTTCATCTTGAGCACGGCTCTCCAAGTGTGATACCAGCGATCGAAAAGAAGAAGAAGAAGAAGGTACTTAAGTAGCTATACTATTGTACATTTAATTATCATTTCCGTATTTTGTACTGATGACTAATAGGTACCTTTCTGGTCTTAGGACCACAATTTATAATTTCTTTATTACTGTGCATATTATCCTTGTTTACTGTAGGTGCTTTCAACTAGCCACATCGTTTAGGTTCATCATCTCTGATAGTTATTGAAATCGTTAATTACATTCTACTGATTACATTGGTTAGTTGTATATGGAAGGTAGCCTTCCAGTTGGACTGCAGAATGCTAGGAAATGTAGCGCGCAAGGGTATGTGCTGGTCCACCGATAGATATCTACCCATCGCACGGCAAGTGCACGATGACCAGGATGGCTGGTTTGCTGTGGATCTCGGGGTTGCGGATCCTGTATGATTTATCTCCGCGACTTCTAGAGCCGGTGGAATACTGATGTTCCAGTGGTTAATAAATACTATACAAACAAGGTGAATCGTTTGACAGTAGAATGAGCACAATAATACACAATATAGAGCTAGCTGGTGTCCTTTCTATGTGGTGTCGCCGGAGGTACCACACAGATCCTTGAATCCGCAGAGGTATCTCCGCAAGAGAAGCATCTGCATAAGAGATCACTGAGTAACTTAATATATGTTAATATACCCTAACATATACAGAGAGAAGTTACTGTGAGAGGAAAGTGCATCACGTGGGCCTCCGTCACCGAATGTTTCATGATGGTGCGAGAGGAAGGTGCCTCGCATGGGCCTCCATCACAGGAAAATGCCTTCGATGCCGAAGCAGAGGAAAAGAGTTGGCAAAAAGGGCCACTCTTTTGTTCAACAGAAAATGCTAAGTGCTGAAAATCCTAGTGAAGCCACAATTAACGTGATGCGTACTGGTTTACGTGAAGCCGGAACGAGCGATTTCCGAAGAATTCCGATGTCACCATCTTATGTAGTGCCAAGATGCTGTATTGGTAGATGCCGCTTTATTTATGCGGGCCTTCTGCTACAGTCTAACCTACCAATTAGTTGTTAGAAACGAAATCTAGCTTTGGCCGCAAGTGGCAGGGATTCCTACCTATCATTAGATACAGCTGTCCAATGGGCGCAGACGCCTAGTTTCCCATAGGTCGCTTTGAAAGAGCATCTACCTCCACAGACAGTATGCATACATGTTACATCGCAACACATCCAAATTTGATGGAAATCCGGCTACCTTGCTCCGCAACGACATAAAACATCAGCTGGATAATGGCTACATTTCACATAAGCAAGTTTGATCACTGACATATGGCTAAGACGGGGATAGAGAGGCGATTATCCATCGCGAGCGTCCTTCCGTGAGGGCGTGGCAGATTCCAAGATCCTTCCCAGACACTCCAACGATTTGAATGGAGATGCACATCTCATCCGTCACCAATTCCTATGGACCTAACCTTTGACCTGTCATTAGGATTAAGTCCAATGCGCTCAGATATGCACTGCGGGCCAGTAAATAAACTATCAAACTCACATTTATAGCTATAAGTTTTCGCAGTGCTTCCTTCATTGGCAGGGTTATCTAGCTAACAAGTATCCTAGGATATGGGGGAGATGTATGTAAATCAGCACTTTAACCATCACCACTCGGAAACCTCCGATAGTTTCGCAGGGTCGGATTCGATCAACATGCTGATGGGACGTCCAAATAATTAAGAGCCATGCAGCTGGTGGATCGTGGAAAGAGACAATAACTTGATATATACGAGGCCCTATAGGTATTTGGCCAATTTTACACAAACTTGCCGGAGTTCGGGGCTACATTATCACAACAACCGGAAAAGAGGTGTACACTATATGTCTCCTAATGAAAAGATTGTCCCTAACCACTTTAACCTATCCTATCGAGCTAAATTTTAAGGTTTAGTCAGTAACATGCCGGGATCAAACAATTAGAGCACGGTCAGTGACCTCAGGGTAAAAGTGATGATAGTGGGAATAAGTGATGCGGATATAAATGTTGCTGTATAGGATCTCCTAGCGTACTGCAGGCCAAAGTTTTCTACAATTAAACAAAACATATTAACTGGATGGTTATCTGCCATTTACAACTAACCAATGCAATAAGTAGATTGTAATTAAATTAAGTAACTAAGTATCACAGACTGATAAACTTAGAGGGTGCAGCTAGTTGAGAGCACCACAGTAAACAAGAATAATATTCACAGTAACAAAGAAATTATAACTTGCGGTCCTAAGACTGGGAAAGCACCTATTAGTCATCAGTACCAAATACGGAAATAATAATTAGATGTACAATAGTATAGTTACTTGAGTACCTAATAGTCATCCGTATGGAACAAGCTACTATGTTACTGAAATTGAGGCGCTAACATATTCATAGCGCGAGTCGACACGTTCTCTGGAGCTGAAGACGATTTCTGCAGGTGATTCCCGCAGCTGGTTTCTGCAGGTTGGCTCCGCAAGCTGACTCCTCCAGGCAGGGTAGATACAGTACGCACTCAGGACAGTGAAGCAGAGCAGTGAAGTAACATCTATTAGATAGTCTCTGTAACTAAATCACAATTTATGCGGAAGTGAGAAAGTTTTCCGTCCGGCGACGGAAGTAGTAAAGTTGAAGGTTGCCCATTAACAGAGATGTTAAGCAGTTACATAACTTGGCACACGGTGCGGGATGCATCGCATAGCTCTTGCGGCGCACCTAGCAAAGTCCACCAGACTATGGTCAATAGGTTAATTACAACACACACGACATGCAGTGCGGAATTTAGTGTCCACTTTTCAGCATGGTTGGCAGATCCGGCGAGTCATCCACCAAGAATCACCGTCGCTCTACAGCATGTAGGATTACATCCCCTCCCGCAGAAGTTGCATTAGGAAAGTCTGGATGCGGAAGGTCTAACTTTAAATCAGTTTATTACTCCTGGATGGCCGTCCAGGAGTATACAAACACTGGTGGAAGCCGAGGATATCCTACTACCGCGGATGTGCTGGGTTCTGTAAGACACCAGTAGAAGTGAGACTCACTGGTAGGTCAGCAGGTTACATCCGTCCTCCTGATGGTGCAGAGGCCCTGCACGGACCGGCTTCCACCCCGGCGATCTCCTGATCCTCGATTTCTTACCCCTTTTATACTCGCTGTGACGTCAGAGATGGGCACCTCAATCAATCATCGGCCGAGCGCCAGCCAAGCAGCGTGCTAGTATACTAGTGACGTACGCCCACGTGTACAAATCTCTCTGTATTTAGTTTAATTTACACACGTGATTACGATGTTATAGCAATATTCTAAGTATAATTTAGCGGGGAGCTTTGAGGATAACTCAGCCATTTCTGGACCTAATCGGTACCAAGAACAACGAGAAAGGATGAAGTATAAATATTTACGAGTACCTACTCGGTACACTATAGGCATGCACTCACTTCCAATTCCGAGATGTGTTGTCAGGGAAGCTCTGATGTGCACGCATGCGCACCACGTGTTTTATCGGACTTTTGACGAGAAACCTCTCTCATAGGGCTTATGTACCCGCACTATCCTACCCAGGGGTTCGTGCTTGGAGCGAATCCGGAGTGGCCATTCCATACCCAGCTTTGCTGGGATGGTCAGTACCCGTCCGGTCGGTCTGTGCTACACCACCCCTCCTAGTTTGACACCCGTGGCAAACGATCACGCATGACGGATTGACCGCATGGGAGCGTGCTAGGCAGGAATTATAGACTTCCCGAGTAGGTGCTCAGCCGAGAGGAGAGTGACACAAAAGACGCGTGTTCATAAGAAAGAGCATATAGAGTGCGAACGAGTTTGGGAATGAGGCATACCATTGATTTACATTTTTGACTTGGAATTATTTTTCCAGTTCTTTTCTTTTTTTGGTTTTGTGTCTATTTCTTGGTGTGTACATATTTTATTATTTAGAACAGTGATTTCCTAAACAATAGCTCACATGGGTGTTTTCTTTGGTGCGGATAATTATTTTTCCGCAAAGATCACCCAAGCTCCAACGTACCACAATTACAATACAGTAGAATGTATATAGTCATGTAACTATACCAGACAAGAGTATCACAGATTGGTTTAATTTCATTGTGCATCCTGGGTAAATAAATGGATTCACATAGATATGTATACATATATATATATATTAGTGGTATGCATCCTGATTATATGACCGGGTGCATACCGTGCGGATTCCGCACAAGCAGCTCTTGCTGCCGCAAATCCACCCTGTCGTACTGATGCAGTTTAAAAAAATAATAATAAGAAGAAAAATAATATATAGTAATAAAGTAAAAAGACTAGTTCATCAGGCAGCCCCAGCATAGCTGAGACTGCATGCCCGGATTATGACATATTCTCTATGGTGTGTTGCGTACTTACGTCACACATGATGTGTTTACAACACAGGAATCCACAGCAATTATTTTATGGTGAGACACATCTACACAAGAATATTGCACAGCTGTGTAGGATGACCGTAGTCAGCCTAGGGACTGGGTTTCGATTGTTAAAACATATATAATAATAAGAAAAGTATTTAAAAAATAAACATAATAATAACTTGTGTGTTTCGCACAACTATTGATAAATCCTGTTGCAACCTCGGCAATAGTGTCCACAAACATCTGCAGTGAAGTTTCCCCCAGCGGGCCCATTAAGTATGTTTGCCAATTTTACACAACCTTGCCGGAGTGCGGTGCTTAATTATCGCAACTACCGGAAAAGAGGCATACACTATGTGTCTCCTAACGAAGAAATTGTCTCTAATCATATTAGACCTATCCTATCAAGCTGAATAGAAACGCTTTTAGTCGGTTACATGCTGGGCTAAACAGAGTTATAGCATGGACAGCGACCTCAGTGAAAGGTTGTTGGTGGCGGGAGAACGTGCTGTATATATAAATGTTGCGGTATAGTGTTTCCTACGTGCACTGCAGTCCTTTTTTTTCTTTCTATGAATAAACAAAATATATAAACTGATGGCTACTTGCCATATATAAAACTAACCAGTAATACAATGTGAAATGATTAGAATAATATATAAAGTACAGGTTGTGAAACCCACTACGGTGTGGTTAGTAAAAACACCTTACAGAAAATAAGAATAACTATAAACAGATATAGAAATTATAACCAGCGGTCCTAAGACCATTACGGTTCCTTTTAGTCATCGGGACCGTTTATGCAGACGAAGTATAATTATTAAAGCTGTAATTAACGAAATAATTAAAATGTTATGTATAGTTACTTGAATAATCGGTAGTCATTCTTAAGCATGGGCTATCGTGTTGCTGAAATTGATACGTCATCCTTGGTGTGACATGAGTTGACGCCCTCTCCGGAAGCTGGAAAGTTCCCGCATGTCGGTTCCCGCAAACAGGATTTCCGCATGCAGTCCAGACTGGGAGTGGATCGAACTCAGGACTGTAATCACAATTTAGAATGTCTAACGACTAGTCAGTAAGAGATGCAGTAACATTACTGCTAAGACGAAAGTTCCCGTACACTGATGGTACGGATGGAAGTTAATAACAACCAGATCATAAGCGGGGGTTGTTGAATACGGATGAAGATACATAACTAAGCTTAACGGTGCAGGGTACGTCAGTTAGCTCTTAAGATGTACCAGGCAAAGTTTACTTGCTGTGGTCAAAAAGTTTAAATAAACCTTCACGACATCAGTGCGGTGACGGGTGAATAACCATAGCCACAGCAGCAATCCAACCCACCGCACTAAAAGCAATTTTGTATCTCCCGATTGTACGGGAGAATTTTTGGAACTCTTGAATATTGTTCAAGAATACATCAAGAACTAACTCAGAACACAAACTTGTGGTGAGGCCTTTCCCAGCCTGAATATGTGATTCTACAGATGTAGAGGCAGCGATGTTCTTTGGTGGATGACTCGCTGGATCTGCCGGCCATCCTCCCGAGACAGAAGTAGCTGCATACAGATCCAACCTATTCGGCCCCTGGCCCAGGATGCTCTCGAGTTGTGGATTTCATCTCCATTTATACTACTCGTGACGTCTTAGGCGCAGGCTTCAACCAATCATCGGTCGAGCAATAGCCAATCAGCGCGTAGCTAATATTAATGCAGTCGAATGTTCTAGAACATTCGAGAAGTTATGCGTAGACGTGGTTACGACGTCACAGCAATATTTTGAAGATAATCAAAAGGATTTTTTCGTGGATAATGGTTTGCAGATTCGGAAAGCCCGTCGAATTCTGGTCTTGATTAATGCCAGATTCGGCGGGAACAAGTAATGAGAAAGGATTACAATGTACCTACTTGGTACACTAAAAGCGCCATCCTATCGTGGTCATGAAATACGCGCTCTGTCAGAATAGTATTAGGCACGCGCATGCGCACTATGCGCTTTAACGAACTTAGTCATGTTTACAACATGATCTCTCTCATAGGCCCATATATGCTTAAAGCTCAACCCAGGGGGGTGGGGGGGGGCGTGTTCAGGGAACAAATCCATGACGGGCGGCGTGTACCCAGCTTAGCTGGTACGGCCGGCACCCGACCGGTCGATCCGAACTACACCACTCCCTCCTAGTTTGACATCCGTGGCAAATGATCACACATTGCGGATCGACGCACGGATGTATGCTAGGTGGGAATTATATACTTCCTGGGTAGGCACGTGGCTAGAGAGGAGTAGTCGATCCGAACTACACCACTCCCTCCTAGTTTGACATCCGTGGCAAATGATCACACATTGCGGATCGACGCACGGATGTATGCTAGGTGGGAATTATATACTTCCTGGGTAGGCACGTGGCTAGAGAGGAGTAGTGATGTAATAGACGCGCATTTAAGAGACAGAGCACATAGAGGTGTCAAAGAGGAGATTGGAGGCATACTTTGAGTTTTAATTTTTGACCTGGAATTATTTTTCCAGGTCTTTTCTTTTTTTGTTTTGTTTTAATATTTTGGTGTGTGCTTTTAACTTTATTTAGCCAATGATTTCTAAACAATAGCTCGCATGAGTGTTCTCTTCGGGTACGGATAAATATTATCTCTGCAGAGAACACCCAAGTTCGAACGCACCACAATTTAAATTAAGATATATAATAATATATATAGAATATACGTATATAATTTTCACGTAACATACCCTTACGGGGTATTTAAAATATTACAACCGAATTACTTGCGCACCCCGGGTAACAAAAGGGGTATGCAACACGTATCTTGATTTAAAATATTTGCGGCCCATTATAGTGGGTCCGCAACGGGGAGCTCTCGCTGACCCCATAGCCGTCCTGACATCTAAGCCAGGAAGAAAATAATAAGAAAAATAGAACATAATAATATCGTAAAAGTTAGTTTATCAGGCAGCCTCAGCATAGCTGAGACTGCATGACGGGATTATGACATTATTGCACTGCGGGGTGTTGTATATTTTACGTCGCACATGACGTTCTTACAACCAAAAATCCTAGTGAGATTATGACTATAGGATTGCGTGCTGTTTTACGTGAAGACGGGACGAGCGATTCCTGATGGATTCCCTCGTCACCGTCTTATGTGATTCCTAATATGCTGAATTAGTAGTTGCCACTTTATTTATGCGGGCCTTCTGCTTTGCTTAATTAGCTTTTAGTTGTTTTTTAAACAAGAACTATTTTTGGCCGCAAATGGCTGGTATCTACCTAGCCCTAAGACATCAATACTGAAGACAGCGCTCATACATGTTACTTAGTAAGATCTCCGAACTGGATAAGAATCCGGACATCCCACTCTGTAACCACATAAAACGTTACAAGACATAGGTTACTTTTCACGCATCATTAGACAATTGTTCTATCGTTATGGTGGGGGTGAGAGAGACGAATACCCACCATAAATGTCCTTCCCGTAAGGGTGTGGCAGATCTAAATATCATGCCCAAACATTCTTATGGAATTCGGTGGAGATACGTATCTCGCCCGTCACCGGGTCCTATGGAACTAACCATTTAACCTGTCGTTAGGCTTATACATAAGTTGCCCTGTTTTGCACTGCGGTGCAGGAGGATTGTTCAGCAAATAAAATAATAATTAATATATGTTTTCGCAGTGCTTTCCTACATTGGCAAAGGTGCTAACTACTAAGTATCCAAAGATACAGAGGGTCTGTGTGTGATACCACACCCTGGCCATCACCGCTCGGAAACTCCAACAGTTTCCGAGAGTCAGATCAGCCCATGGTGCGGATGGGGACATCCAAACAATTAAGAAGCCACAAGGCTGAGTGGAGCATGAAGAGAGACACTATCTGGGAGTTATAAGTCTTACCGGAGTGCGGGGCTAGATTATCGCACTACCGGAAGAGAAGAGTATATTGCAGAGTATGTAATGAAGAAAGTGTCTCTAATCATTTTGAACCTATCCTATCGAGCTGAATAGAAAAGGTTTAGTCGGTAGCATGCCGGGCTAAACAGAGTTATAGCACGGACTGCGACCTCAGTGAAAATTGTTTGTGGCGGGAGAAGGTGCTGCATATATAAGTGTTGCTGTATAGTGTTTCCTACGTGCACTGCAGTCCTATATTTTCTATAAATAAACAAAACATATGAACTGATGGCCACTGGCCATATATATATATACATAATCTAACCAGAACAATCAATATGGTATCAAATGATCAGAATTATATATCTTAATACAGGTTAACGAACCTACTATGGTGTGGTTAGTAAAACACCTTACAGAAAATGAGAATAACTATGAGCAAATACAGAAATTATAACTAGAAGGTACCTTTTAGTCATCGGGACCGTTCTTACGAATACAATATAATTAAAGAAGTACATATAGCGAAATAATTAAAATGTGAAGTATAGTTACTTGAATACTCGGTAATCATTCTTAAGTTAGGCTACCGTGTTACTGAAGTTGATACGTCATTCCGTAGTTGACGTGCGTTGATGCATTCTCAGGAAGGTGGAAAGTTCCCGCAGGTTGGTTCCCGAAATCTCTTTTCCGCAAACAAGATTCCCGCAAGAACACTTATGGCGGGAGCACATCGCTCAGTACTGTAAGCCTAATAGGATGTCTAACGAGCAGTCAGCAAAAGATACGATAGTACTACTGCGGGGAAGAAAGTTCCCATACACCGCTCACACGGATGGAAGATGTAAACAACCCGATCACAAGCGGGGGGGGGGGGGGTGTGGTCAGATGCGAATGAAGATACAAAACAAAGCTTAACGGTGCTGGGTACATCAGCCAGCTCTGAAGACACACCGGGCAGAGTTTACTTGCTGCGGTCGAAATTCAGAAGAACCTACACGATATTAGTGCAGTGACAGTTGAAATACCACTTTTTGGCGTGGCCGGCAGATCCGGCGAGTCTTCCATCAAAGAACATCCTGCCTCTACATCTGTAGAATCACATATTCAGGCCGTAAAGGCCTCACCGCAAATTTGTGTTCCGAAGTAGATATTAATATTCGTGAACAATAATCAGAAAGTTCCAAACTGCTCCCGTAAGTAGGGAGTTACAAAATTGTTTTAGTGCAGTGGGTTGGCTGACTGCTAGCTACGGGAGAGAAACTGACAGAAAGTGAAGTTATATGCGTAATATCTGTCGATTGCAGCTAGTACAGGTCCAACCTGTTCGACCCCTGGCCGAGGATGCTCTCGATCTCTGGATCGCGTCTCCTTTTATACTCCTCGTGACGTCACATGCGCAGGCTCCACCCAATCATCGTTCGAGCAACAGCCAATCAGCGCATAGCTAATAATATCGCAGTCGAATGTTCTAGAACATTCTAGAAGTTCTGCGTCCACGTGGTTATGACGTCACGGTAATATTTTTAAGATAATCAAAACGTGTTTTCCGCGGATAACTCAGCCATTTCTTAACCGAGTTTGAAATGGTTTACAGATTTAAAAAGCCCGTTGAATTCTGGTCTTGATTATTGCCAGATTCAACGGGAACAGGTAATCAAAAAGGATTACATGGTACCATCTCGGTACACTAAAAGCGTCATCTTATCTTGGTCGTAAACTACGCGCTCCATCAAAAATAACATCTAAGCGCGCGCTTGCACATCATGCGCTTTAACGAACTTAGTCGTTTTCGCAAATCGATCTCTCTCATAGGCCCATATACGCGTATGGCTCTACCCAGGGGGGCGTGTTCAGGGAACGAATCCAGGACGAGCGGCGCGTACCCAGCTTAGCTGGTACGGCGGGTACCCGACCGGTCGATCCGAACTACATCCCCACCCCCCTTCCACAGAGGATCGTGTAACTGCTATGGCATGTGGTAAGATGGATATAATGATAAAACGCAAGAAGCAGAATTTAAAGAAGGGGTAAATGTTGAATTAGACAGAAGTTGTAGGACAATAAATGTGATGAAAATGTAGCTCATTTATTTACAAAATAAATGTATATATATTTGTAGCACAAAATCTTTTTCATAAGTCGCGAAATCAGCGCGACTTATCAGTTAACCGTCACTAAATGGCATTGTTTAAGAATCCACGCGATGCATCCTCTATACGCTCTTTATTCAATCAGATGTATCCTTGTAATACAAAGTATTTGATAGAAGCATGTAAGGATGCTACACGCATACGTCACTCATATCTACTTTTAGATTCGAAACAGTCAACACCAGACACTATTAGAGTCCGTTCAACTGTTCATCCAAAGGATGTCTGTTACCTGTACATACCAAAGAAGTGAAAAAATGGCGCCACGTAATATAGGACAGCATTTACCTATGCTACAATATCTGGCTAAAGTAAAACCAAAGATCAGAAATGATGTACTCAAACAATGTTCAAATGAATTGATAGATGTGCTATGCGAGTCATGCGGAAATGTCCGGCGTACTAAATCACGATACAAGTAACTACGTAAATATAAATGCTATATGCATGCTCTGACCAGTCGTGGAGTACCATGCACGCGTAAAAGAAGTTTGTTACAGACAGGTGGATTTATGGGAGCCATATTACCCGCAGTGATCGGCACACTAGCGCCATTAATTAGTGAACTGTTCACGTGAGAAGATGGAACATGTACATAAGATGGCTTTGGTACCACGCGAATTGTTAGGCAATTTAAATGAACGGAGTAAAATATCTCTGCTGCAGACAGGCCCAGCGATACGTAAAGCTATTAGTCTCGACAATGAGATATCCAATATATTAGTGCGACACGATGTGACTGAGCATGAAAAGTCCACATCGTATTCGCAAGTATTGGATAAATATAGGGGCTACTATCAGCAATCAATAGGGCAGCAATATCGCATGCCACCTCTTCAACCTATACCTATGTAAGATGCACTGCCTACACAAACACTTGATTGTACAATGAGGGGAATACCAAAGACATATAAGACAAAAGCAAGCGGAATAATTGATATTTTGCTCTCAGTTCCTGAACGTTTTAATGTTAATAA
Source organism: Chaetoderma sp. LZ-2023a (assembly GCA_034401795.1). Taxonomy (NCBI): domain Eukaryota; kingdom Metazoa; phylum Mollusca; class Caudofoveata; order Chaetodermatida; family Chaetodermatidae; genus Chaetoderma; species Chaetoderma sp. LZ-2023a. Next base: position 68,287,870 of record CM067367.1, read on the forward strand.
TCTAGGTGAAGTAATGATAGAGGGCATGTTTTACCCGAAAAGTAATGTGCTCAATCTGCTTACAAACGGTGTTGCTCATGGGCGCAAACCTTGACATAGCAGTATGCTCGATGTCGCAGAGGGCAAGTTTCTTAATCTGCTATGTGACTTAAAGAGATGTTAGCTGGGAGCTATGAGTAAATCGCTCAACTAACAATTATGATTACTAAAAAATAAATGCATTGGAACGTTGTTGGTTGCCACAAAAAATTAGGCCGGTTCACCAACCCGGGAATTTTATGCTGTCGTCTTTGTTTACAAGTTTGCTAAATAGTTGTTATCCGTCGTATTTGTTTCTCAAAAAGTTAAAAAGTACTTGATGAATCAACCAAGAAAGGGACCTGGACCAGTGAGCAAGATCACTGGTTCAGAGAAAAAACGAAGGAAATTGACGTACGACTGTCGAAGAACGGCTGCTACAGTCTATTTTGCCGAGAATTTCGATAGATGGATGTCGTTATACACGGATTTGCATTTGGATAAAGCTAAACTTGTGCCCGTCTTATTGGATACGTAAGTAATTTAAGATCAAACTCATTAATTTGTGTTATATCGACCATACAAGTGTATATGTGTGCCTAACTATATTTCAAATGTTGATATTATGTACAGTATTTCCGACAAAAATGTGAAACTGAGTAAGGCCCCCAATGATCTGAAATTGAGCGAAGGGGTTGGGGTTGGTAGTCACGAGTGATATTATCATTGTGTTCACTGTATTTGCGCATCCCCTCTCTTTATGCATGCGCATTCAACCTCTCGTGAGAGTCCTTCACGATCAGCATGCACACATATTGATTCACATGTCAATCTATGGTTATTCATTTTGCTGATGCAAGACTTTCTCCACTTGAAATTGTGAAACTACTTTCTGATACTGACATATTATTTCAAAATGTTCACATCTATGGCAAAAATTGTCCTTAGAAACATAACATATTACGGCTTGTACCTATATTTGATGATTAAATAATTTCAGATGACATCTTCTTCCCATTTAAGAATAACACAGACGTTTTTACGCAGTCAGGGCCAACATTTGTCAAACCAATCTTTCAAATATGATACATATGTTAATCTTCAGCTTATCTACCCATTGACTATACCCTCTTGTTTCATCAACATGATGACAGCAGTGTTTTCTTTTTGCATCCACACAGCTGATTGCAATTTCCATTTCATAGTTTCAGTAGTATGCTGATAAAACCTAATCCGACATAAAGTGCATTGTAAGTAGCCATTCTGAAAACCGTACAAATTATATTCCTAATACTACCATCGCCTATGTATGCTTATGTATTCTGCGGCTGTAGTAGTAGAAACATCCTACAGTTGCAATCGATCCTTCTTCGCCTTTTGCCCATCGTGTCTTGTCCTCAGCCCAAATCCTTTTGATTTGAGTGTACCAATGCCTGCCTTCTTAAAGTCACCTTGTCGCACGCTTAAGAGATTTATGCAATGACTTCCTCTCCTGGCTTTGTTTACTGGCTCCTAGTAGGGAGAATTCTGGCATTCTTAGCACATGGCCAAACATGGACCATCTTTGCTAGGCGACCTTTACGGACAGCAGCGATGCATTACACATCTTGTATACATGTATAATTGGAAAGTATGCTGTCTGGCCATCAGTGTCCTTTGATGGTGCACCTTGCCTATGGCATGAGCCATATATTAGCATTTACTTTAACAGTCTATCATTTGACAACAATGTCCTTGGACCAGACATGCTAGAGACTGATATTGCCAGTGATGATGACAGTGTGGTTGAGGAAGGAGGCTATGACCCCGATTTCATTCCGAGCTTGTCAATGATACAAGAGTAAGTTATCATGTTCATATTATCTCACTTGAGAAAGCTTCTAGTACAGTACCGGAAATAACAACATCAGGCAGGGAGGGCAGATCCTCACTTTTTCAAATTTCTATTCCAATTTTACCAGATTTATTGTTTATTTTTAAGATTTGTGTATATGCCTGTACTATTCATTTTTAATTGTTCAGATATATTTGTGTAAATGACAGCCATACAGTTGTGACTCAGCTGGTAGATAATATTGATCTTAAAATACTGTTCATCAATAAGACAAGTATGATACATCAAGAATACTCAAGAACATCATATTCTATAAGTGTAGTTAAGTCCCAGTGTCAGAAATTCAAAAGCATCCAGGCAGGTTGACTGATGAATATTTTGAAACTAATTTGCTGTATAAACAAAATAATTTCATTCAATAAAGGTTACTGCATTGTTCATAATTATATAGTTGGTCTGGAAGGTCTCCATGTAAGTGCTGAATGAATTTGGTTATGGTGGCTAGACTAGATAAGATATACCTAGCTACTGACAGTTGGAGTTTCCTAATCCCATTGGGTAAAATGTTGCCATAGTCTGTACCTGAGCAGTCATAGTACTGGTTTGGATATATCTTGCTTGTAGATCTCTACAGCATGGTTGCCCTTTCATTATTATTTCAGACAAATGAGTAGTGATGAAAACGTTGGGATTGAGGAACTGCTCGAGACATTATTCGAACAGGAAGGCTTCGAAGCAATGGATGGATGCCGTGACACAGAAGAGTCTAACAGCTCTGTTCTACAGCAGAAAGTGGCTATCTGCTTCGAATCGTCACTTCTGAGCCTGGCATCACTGTCGCCAAACGTGACATCTGGGTGCTCAGTCAAAAGGTGCAATTCGGACTGTTGCATTAAAGTTGATAAAGTACGCACAGCCATCTATTTGACTTGGGTAAGTTTAAATTATCCTGGTGTCACTCATGTAGATTTTGAATTGGCACTGATTGGTTGGTATGAAAAAATGTGATGTTAACCTGTTCACAGCAGCCATATAATTCACCCTTTGAAGTTTCCACTTCAAGGCATGTATAGAGCTGTTGAATATTTTGAAACTCATTTGAATAGACAGCATCAGCTCCCAGTCAAATTAGTTTCAAAGTATTCAACAGCATATTTCAAACATTGTAAATGGTTGTTAAATGTATCTCGTCTCTTGCCCAGAGGTTAAGTTCTTGAATATTTTGAAACTCATTTAAACCTTTAATGGCCAAATTTGATCCAAATTTTTTTTTAAACATTTTATTGAATGTCCATTTACAGATAAAGAGAATACAATATTTTTTTAATTTATCACTGTAATGACTGGCCGGTTTAGGCTGGTATGATCATTAAAGGGTTAAATAGCCACCCGCAAGCTACCAAAATTAGTTTCAAAATATCCAGCAGCATATTTCAAACATCGTAAATGATTCTTAAATGTGTCTGGTCTCTCTGTCCCAGGGGTTAAGCTGTTGCATATTTTGAAAGTAGTTTAACTGAGAGCTATTGTTGCCAGCTGGATAAAATCTTGGTAGCTGCGGGTGAAGCGTGTTTCACGTGAAGTAACACTGACAAACTTGTCCAATACCTGCATCTTTGATATATTGGCTATATTACCCGCGGCTAAATATATTATAGAGAACATATCCGATATCTTGTGAATTTCTCATATATTCTCTTAGCTTGGTAGTTGACAATTGCAGGTTTGCACAAATGGGCATGTAAAACACAGATGGTGTTCACAGCCCCTTTTGAAAAGGATCCATGCTGGTGATATCCTTTTGTCCAGTGCAATCTTGTTGAGCGGTAACAACGATGCAAAAATCAAGTTGTTAGCTAACTTCATGAACTTGGGTGTCCCGCATACAATGCTCTTTCACGGGCTACAGAGAAATTATATCGTGCCAGCCATTACACAGTACTGGAGGCATCACCAAGATGACGTCATTTCAGCTCATCAAGGACTAGAGTTGGTACTTTCTGGTAAGTTACAATTAATCCTTTCAAATGATAAATTTATTTGCGTGAGCATTAGCAATATGGCAAGTCATGTTAACCTGTGAATCTGACACACGCGCACACAGACACCACCTCATCACATCACTGTTGAGTAAAAAGGTTAGATTTATGGAGATTGTACCATATTTTGAAAATGGTTTCATAGATTTATGGAGATTGTACCATATTTTGAAAATGGGTTCATGGTTTAAATGGTCATCTCTTGCTGGATAATGTAGCTATGGACTGATGTAAGAATAGGAACGAAGAGATTAGTGGCTGCTGCTCAGCCTCTGCTTAATTTTAACGGAAAAAGGGAGCTATCAAATGCTGTTGATTGCCAACTTCATACAGTAAGGAAACTACCATCACCAGCAAAATCCTGAAATGAATCCTTATCAAAACCTCCCTAATGCTTTATTTATACGACTCTATTAGACGCATTGATTAGTTACTACTTACTACTACTTTCAAAATATTCAGCAGATGTCATGGCGCTATTCTAGAACATGGCAGCATATTTTGAACACATTTTGATTGAAAGTCGTTGTTACCCTTATAGACAACAACGACGTTCAACCTAAATGCTTTCAAAATAGTCAGCAGTAATGTACCAGTAGCAAGTTAATCACTCATTGTCAATGTATATAGAGAATATTATTTGTACTGGCCACTGAACTGTCGGCATTAGCCTCCACATACAGCTGAGAGCCCCGTGATGCCACTAAATTATTCCAATATTGGCAAAATGGCTGCATTGTTAAATAAGTAATGCTTAGGCGCTCTGTTCAAATTATTTTGATTTAGTTTCATTTATTTTACTGGTGGCAATAGTTCTATTACTATATAAAGTTACCATTCAGCAGTATCTGATAGTTCCATCATCTCTTGCTTTAACCCTTTAGCTGTCATATCAGCTAAAACAGCTTCAGTAGTGGTCTTGAGAAATGTCCATTTGCAGACTAAGAGGTCTTGAGAAATGTCCATTGCAGACTAAGAGAAAACTATTTTTGAATATTTCCCACTGGAATCCAGTGGTAAATTTTCAAAAATAGTCTTCTCTTAGTCTGCAAATGGCATTATGAGAAAATTGGGAAAAAATTTAACAAATTTAAGTGTTAAACAGTTAACAAAGTGACAGTGTGACAATCAAAATTTTGTGGACATAAGGATCAAAGGATCAACGTGTTGAATGTACCTCTGTTTCTAAATGATATGAGATGGCAGGAATGACAGTCCAGGTCACTGTGCTAAATACTGCACACACACATTGATGGACAGTGTTTCCTTAAAAGTGATCTATGTATTCATTGTGGACAAGAGGGAGACTCAATTGAAATCACCAAATATGGAGAAACTTGGCCTCATAAAAGGACTGAAGTCCTGTGAAGACCATGGTCTAACTGTCACTGAACTTGTGACAGATCAGCACATCCAGATTAGTGCTTTTATGAGTGAGTACATATTTACATAAATTATTACCCCAACCGATCAATTTTTGATGCCATGTGATAATTCAAATAATAGCTTTGACACAGTTACCCTTTAACACTCGAGTTGGCAAAATGGCTTATGCCGTGGTCTTGAGAAATGTCCATTTGCAGATTAAGAGACTATTTTTTGAAAATTTGCCAGAGGAGTGACTGACTTGATAAATTGTCAAAAATAGTCTTCTTGATCTATAAGTGCACATTTGCTATGAGAATCTTTGCAAAATTTGAGGCTTAACCCTTTCACCAATATAATTGCCCATGTCTCATTTTCAAGGCTTACAGGAAAACATTTTGAAATTAATTTTACTGGAGGTTAATTTCATAATATTCAATAGAATAAGTTTTTTATCGTAAAGAATAGTTTTTCTGGGATTTATCGGTGAAAGAGTTAGTGTTAACATGATTCCTTATACTGCGTTTAGTATGGGGGTACATTACAACCTGTACAGAAACTTGGACCGAATATAAGCTTCATTTTGACCACTTAAAATACGTCTTGAAACTATAATCCCTTCCCAAATGGGGCTGAATATGTAATCTATTTTCAGCTTGGATATGGAATACGGCAAAATAGTGTGGCATCAAGTCCATCCTTTATTATAACAACAACATAATTCATTGCACAGGTTCATGTCTTTACATGTGATTAATCAACAGTGAAATATTTATGCATACATATATATATATATATATCAATAACATATTACAGAAGCACAGTTCTTAAATATATAATGAGATGTCATTATGTATCAAATTTGTCTCAAGTTTATTAGTCTCAGTTGGAACACACCTTAGTAAGTTCTAAATGAGATCTTAGTAATTGAATTGATTGCGATCGCAAATGGCAACGAGTTTGAAATTATATTAGTCACGTTATTTATAGTATTCAAAGTGATTCTGGTATACTACAGCTAAACAGACACAGGATACTGACAGCCTGACTCAAACCGGATATCAGCGGCATGATTGATTGATTGAAGTTATAATTGCCAATATCTGTGCTACGCATTTCTCTACCACTCGAATTGAGCATGTTTATTAATGTTTCAGGCTGCTAGTGTAGCTAATGCATCATGTCATTACAAAGATTTGCCAGCGCCTAAGAAGGTCAAACAGTGGTTAGCGCCAGAATCGAAGGCCCACAAAGCACTGACAAGGATTGTCTTGGACAAAAACCTTGTTAAAAACCTACCGCATCTGGCTACTTTCAGGTGAGTGCTAACATGATGAAATTTACATCTAGGGCCATTACTGCAGTGGATAACAGATGTTGTCAATCATTTTTGGTGGGCGGCAAGACATGCAGAAGGTGATGCTGATCGAATGTTGGTATGTATTCTATTGTTTTTAACATTTAAGCCACTGGTGTTAACACAAACCTGGGGCCAGTTTCACAAATGGTATTTAAGCACACTAGGGTACTTAAGTATGGCGTAAATATCAAATGAAGTATTCCGATTGGTTTGTTTTCTACTTTACGACAGGGTCACCTTTGTGAAACTGGCCCCTGATGAGCACTTCGTTATAGAGTATCTCAAATAAGTTGGCAGTTCGCGTGAAATTTAAAACACAAGCTTATTAAGATGTCACTTGGAATGAGCTTTAGCGAGTTCTAAATGCAATCTTAACAAACAACTAATAAATTTGTTATGAATTAGCAACTCGTTTGAAGTCCTGTGATCACAAGCTTTTAGTTCAAATTTCCATGTCGATTCTTGCCACTTTCTTACAATTCTGCATTATTTTTAGTTGTTATTGTAGCGCAAAATATACTGAAAAATGCAATTTAATATTTTAGTTTTTGATTGCTCTGTTGAATTTTCCTAGTGTTTCATTATAAGTTATCATCACATTTTATGACTAGATGTAGATTTCACAACATTTTGTCATTAACAAAAAAGACAGTTACACCCAGCATTGTTAAGACGCTGCTAAACAATCCTTTAATGGGCTCGCCTGCAGAAAGCTGCCTCTACTTAGGTCTTCTGGCATATCCGTATGCAGACCACAAAGAACAATTTCTACTGAGATGACTGGCTGACTTATCGAGCCAGTCACTCCGGTGGTAAATTGTGTAAACTAGTATTCTGTTAACTTGCAAAAGACTGGTCACGAACATAATGAATGTCCATTTGTAGATCAAGATAATGCTAGTGTTGACAATTTACCACCGCGATGCATCATCCCAGTGATAAATTGTCCAAACTAGTATTCTCCTGATCTGCAGATGAACATTCACTAAGCAGAAATCTCAATGTTCTTCTTTACCAGCCTTGACCATTAAATGGATCATGAATGGTATGTAATGGAATATGAAGCTTGTGTATATTAACCTTTTAACCCTCGAATTTGTTTTAAAAATTTTAGAAATAAGTTTCTCATTGAAAATTTACCACTGGCCAGTGGTAAATTTTCAAAAATAGTATTCTCTTGGTCTGCAAATGGATATTTCTCAAGACCACTACAGAAGCCGATTTTTTCTGATTTCAGTCTTAAAGGGTTAATAAAAGAAGTGCATGTTTTTTCTGCAAAGTGTTCTAAATTCTCATTTAGTGATAAGAAAAATTAATTTAAAAATATTCATTTTGTCTTCAAATAATTGGATATTTATAGATCATATGAGTTACCTTGATCACTACAGTATTAAATGTAGAGTGAAATAATTTCCAGGCTTTATGGCGTGGTGTATTACACCATGTTGTTAACATACATTCGTGGGTATCCGGTGATGGTGTAACTGATGCATCATGTCATTACAAAGATTTGCCGGCGCCTAAGAAGGACAAGCAGTGGTTAGCGCTAGAATCGGAGGCCCACAAAGCACTGACAAGGATTGTCTTGGACAAAAACCTTGTTAAAAACCTACCGCATCTGGCTACTTTCAGGTGAGTGCTAACATGATGAAATTTACTTTAATTTTACATCTCAACTAGGGCCATGTTCACATCTGTACTTGGAAGTAGTTAATCTGATGTAAAACTGAGGGTGTTGCTTCAAAGTCAAAGTTTATATCCGTGTTAGTACATTTTAATTGAGGTAAAACACGCTTTCTGAAACATTGGGACCATAAACAAATTAATCCCCGTTACAGATTTGCAGTGGGCTTGAGAAATGTACATTTGCCGATCAAAAGGACTTTACAAGTTGTTCCACTGGATAAACTGGTTCGCTAACTGAGCCAGTCGTTCCAGTGGGTGTAAAATTTCACAAATAACCTCTTGACATGCAAATCAACATTAACTATACCCTATGTTAACAGAACTAGATCTATGAATCGGATCCATTTAAACCTCTCATCTATTCATAAAAGATGCATATCCTAGCAAAATTTTGGGTTACTTTATGGACACCTTACCTAACTAGGACTGTAGCCGCAATTTTATATAGATATTTTCAGGAGCCATTATTTCAGACTCTATTGTCTTCGCCGTTGCGCAATTGTTGGTATAACAAATACCTACATTTATCTAAAATTACGGCTACAGTCCCGGTTACTTAGTGTCCATAAAGTAACAAACGGTCATAAATTTAACTAAGATATCTATCTATATATATCCGCAAATATCTATCTAAAATTTCATTTTATGAATAGATGAGTAAGTCTGTGTAAGTCATGTTGGGTTTTGAAACTCTGGTACAACAAATACTTGTTGAATATTGATATATATTGGTGAATTATTGAAATAATATAATAAATAGTTAACATATAATATCCATTTTTCAATTAATTCCAGACATACCTCACTGCTGGAGAATTACCACAACCTTATTCTTCTCTACCCTGGGAAGAGGTTTGCATTTGGGTGAGTTTCTCACAATAACTTATTTTATCTATGCCACCCCCATCTCTAGCTAAGCTCCACCCACGCTTCGCCTGTGTTGGGATCAATCCCTGAACTTCCTGACTATCAATTTCCAGAAAACAGCTCCCCGTCAAATTAGTTTCAAAATATTAGACAGCATGTATTTAGATACACAATTCGTACAACAACCCTTAGTCCGTCATCAATTAAGCATTCGTGACCAACTTATCTACGTCATGAATGACGTTATTGATTGTGGTGTCATCCTACACATCATGTAGTTGATTACGATGGCATATGATTTATGGGTGAACTGGGAAGGTCAATTTCATCGATACCTAAGGGTGGATAAAGTTTGTTCAAGAGAATTTGTTCCTTGATGAAACATAGTTGTCATGGACCAATCAAAATCTAAGGTTCAATCTGATCGTGTGTCCATCATTAATCTCCCACTGGATTGTATGCCTTGTTACTGCTGAATTCAAAGTATTATGTATGTTCAAATGCTTTAGATCAAATTTTCTAATGGTCCAAGTGAGCGCTAAGGCCTTTGGGCCTCTTGTCTTAACGGAATAGTTTCATTCTCCAGGTGTTTGCATGGTTATTACGTTTACTTGTATAATTGTTATTATTTTTTATCAGTAACATAGCTTATGAGGCCAGGTGCCTATTAGCAGCTATTGACCACAATGAGCATGTTGACAGAACCTATTAGCAGAACAAAGACGGGTCAGAATCGTATGTATGGCTCTCATCCAAATATCCTAAATTTTACATTGAAACCAGTTATATATGGTCCACCTAAATGATAAGCAAAACATGGTTCTAATGAAGGATAATCATACAGATGACCTGTTCAGCAATCATGACTTTTGGCAGTTCAGAGTAAATCTAACTGAATATCTATTGAATTCTTAGTGGTTTTACTTATTTGGTCTTTTGGCTTCAAAGGGCTTAAACACAGCAGCTCAACATTTTTAGATAATTGTAAAAATTACTTATTGCCCTACATATACTCTATGCTCCACATTGGAAAGCAGTCAGAATCTTTACACAATCCAGTTATACTAGAATGGTGTTATGAATCAGTCGTGTATATGATGCAGTCATTATAATAGCTCACCAACCAGTCAGCAGATGTGATGATATGCAATAACTTGGATACAATGATCTAGTAATCAAAATACCGATAAAAAAGGCTGTCCAATATTTGTGTAACTAATTTGGCTAGAAGCTATTGCTGCCTCAGGTAGAAACAGCGTCCAGTCAAATTAGTGGCAATATATTCTCAACAGCTTACCTGATGGTCGCTTGGAGGCTAGATATTCTGTCAACAGCAAGTTGAAAATATATATATATATATATATATATATATATATATATATATATATATATATATATATATATATATATATATATATATATATATATATATATATATATATATATATATATATATATATATATATATATATATATGTTTTCAGTTATCAGACGAAGTTCTCAAAACATGGGAACACATTCTATGTTACAAAGAGGAAGGTGCCAAAGTCGTACAACTATATCCACCAGATAGTGTCATCGATCGTGGACAATCGCTTAGGGCCAGATCCTCCACCTGTGCGGGATATGCCAGCATTTAGCATTGACGATCCTCGGCGAATCGGACCTACTATAACGCCTAACACACCTGAACCGACACGTGACACAGTTGCCAAGCAGAAATCGAGAATTGGATAGTATTTGATGGCTATGATTTTCAAAATGTTATTAATTTAACAACCAACCCGGCCAAAAATTGCTTATGCACCTGTCTTGAGAAACATCCATTTGCAGACCAAGCGAAGACTATTTTTTGAAAATTTACCACTGGAATGACTGGCTCGATAACCGAGCCAGTCATTCCAGTGGTAAATTTTCAAAAATAGTCCTCTCTTGGTCTGCAAATGGATATTTTCTATGAGAAAATTGATGTTTTCTTGAACAAATTCAAGTGTTAAAGGGTTAAGAAGACTGCAGAAATGATTTTGGTCAGGTTGAGTGTGGAGTTAAACAATAGCCCTCTTTGCCTAGGAACCATGGTTATATAAGTCTAGTTGGTACAAATCCCACATATTCCCCAAATGGGTTTGGGAACTCATCCCTTACACACCATACACAGCATGAGGGAATCACTTGGCGGTTTCCCTGGCCCAAGCGCCCATGCGTGAAATATCTGTATGCAGTATGACGCATCTTGTTATTAAGATCTTCATCCCGTCTCACTGGAATTATATCATTCCTCAGGGCAGCAGATGTTATTAGTACGTTCCTGCGCAAGCAGACTTCCTCAAACTCTTGAAAGAAAAACAAAGTAATCTAATTGGTGTACTGTCAAATATGGCTATGTCAACAGCTAACTTCATGAGGCCTAAAGATAGTGGCTGCAAAAGAACGTTTTGAAGAAACTCATTCACTTGTCCTCAAACATGGACATAGAAAAGACTGGCTTGGTCATGGAACCACTCCTTATAATATTATTTCTTGTTTGGGTGATGGGCATCTCTCAAGACCACTCCAGAAGCCAAGAAAATATCTTCGGAAGTTTACAACTGGAATGTCAGACTTCGCTATCGAGTCAGTCCTTTCAGTGGTAAATTTTCTAAAATATTTCTTGGTCAGCAAATAGAAATTTCTCAAAACCAATTAATTCAGAAACAAAGAGTAGTTTTTAAATTTTGCAACTGAATTGACTGACTTGGTTATCGAGCCAGTCCTTTCAGTTGTAAATTTTCTAAAATATTTCATCCTCGGCAAATAGAAATTGTTCAAAACCATTGCAGAAACAGAACTGACTGGGTTATTGAGCCAATCCTTTCAGTTGTAAATTTTCTAAAATATTCTCTTGGCATCTGCAGCTTCTTGTGAGTTATCCCTTGTAGACATAGATAAAATATTTTCAAAAATTTACAATAGGAATAACTGGTTGTTTGGTTATTGAGGCAGTCATGCAAGTCATAAATTTCTGCATATATTAAAGGATAAATGATACATCTCAAGATCACTGCAAAGGCCAAGAGAATACAATTTTAATCAATTTACCACAGACTGGAATGACCGGCATGATTATAGAAAATACAATTATAGCTTGGTTAATGGTTATCGAGTCAGTCATTTGCTACAGAAGTTATTAGTCCGTGAGCTGGAGGGGCCCACCTGGATATAACCCCGCCCCCACTAATTGACGAAACGGTATTTTTCTAACAGCTTTCGATGTGCTCTTTAAGATTATGTACGCTAACATGTGATAAACTGGGACTCAATATGGTTTTTGATGGGTTATATTAGAGATAATACCCACAGTGAAGCAGACCATATTAAGGGGTAGAGGTATTAAAAACTAACACATCATTTGATAGAATCATTTTAGATTGGCGATCGACCACGTTGCTTATAGTATCATCTACGATTGCATATGGTTTACATGCAAATCAGTTTTATAATGAGGTCAGCAGGGGTCAAAAGGTCACACATTTTCGCCACAGTTTAAAATCTAGCAACTATATGTTACTATCACTGACCAAGCACCAGTAAAGGAACATTCTAGTTTTAACAGCCTAAGATTGATTAAAAGGCACCATTTGACAAATATAATGAGTAAAAGTTTACTCATTTAATATAATATTGTTACTATGACAACTGACAGCATAGCCAATTTTTGAGAATCGGTGAAAAATGCATTCATTGTAAATTGATTAAGTAGATTTTGATATAATCGTTGTAGATTGGTGATCGACCACTCAAAATGTTGCTTATGGTATCGTCTACGATTGCATATGATTTACATGCGAATCAGTTTCATAATGAGGTCGGCAGAGGTCCAAAGGGCACAAAATTTCTCCACAGCTTAAAATCTAGCAACTATACGTTGCTATTACTGACCAAGCACCGGTAAAGGATTAAAAGGCACCATTTGACCAATATAATGAGTAAATTTACTCATTTAATAGACTAGTGTTACTACTATGACAACTGATAATATAGACAATTTTTGAGAAGCGATGAAAAATGCAATCTTTGTAAACTAAGCTTGAAATGAGCATAGCATCGAATCGAAATTGTGTAGAGCAATAAAAGAGCATTCAAAATGTTTTTATTGTTGCTTGTTTTACCCACCGACTATAAATCCACTAACCATATTTGAACTCATCTTAATTCGTCACTGTCACTATTATCTGCCGGGTCGTTTTCATTTTCGCTATCTTCGTCAGTGGAACTATATTCCTGATCATTATCTTCCTTTTCACATTCCTTCTCAAGAATATCAGCCAATATGACGGCAGATGGCAGTATCTCACCACTTGGGCTCGAGTCTCTGTTCACTCCATACAGTCCCGCCATTATTGTCAGTGGGTTCAGGGATGTATGACTTTGGTACGTGGGATCGCTTCCAAATAGCCACCTGATAGTTAACCATCTTTATGTGCTCGTGGAGGCAAACTTTTGGGGATGTAAGTTGGATAATTCAACGTTTTTCTTCGCATTGATATTTTTCTCTGCATCACCACACTTTGCCATTAACATTGAGAAACGAACTTTTAAATTATACACTATTATCATCAGTAGAATTCTGTAGGTATGTCGGTGTAACCCATTTAAACGAGTTAAAATAGACTGCTCATATACATCTAATATCAAAGAAAGCTGTGACATCACCCATTCTTCTCGGAATGATATCTGTTATGTAATCGGGGCAATCTCCTTGCACGATTTTATAGAATAATATATGTTTCTTTTGTACGCTCGTGTAAGGGAATTATGCCAGTCCCTTTATAAAGGAGTTCTAAAGGTACATATTTTGATGGTACACATTGCGAATTTCTCATTAGTCTTTATATGTACTTGGATGCGTTAATCTGGCAGCACCTCTAAGATAGCATACTTCACGGCTCAAATACACCCATGTCTGAGTGTCTAATAAAACCAACTGAACGAACGAACGAATACTAGTAACTAATACTGAATATGTACCCATGGCGAAAGCCGTAGAATGTTTATCCACACGTAGAACTCATGACAAAAGCAGAGCTAACACATATGCCTGCAGCTCCTCCCCGAGGGTTGCGATAAATAGAAGTAAAACTGAAACAATCAAATTGTACGATGTTGCTAGAGGTCTATGCGTTGCCTGTCGCTGCCTAATGAGCTATTGTTGGCAAGTGTAAGTGTTGTATGCTGAGTACAGGAGAGTGTGGGCAGAAATTCGCAAGCTGTTCATCAGTTTCTAAAATATCAGTAAGATGACTAGCCTTTACATTAAAATCACCTATAAACATTACTAGGTCTGCATTTTTAATCATTGCCGTAAGTACCGTCTCCAAAACATCAAAATAATTCAACAGACGAAAAATTAGACGTTTCTGGTGAAAAATACACTACTGCAATGATTGCATTGTCGTGGGTATGCGTGATAGTTTTATCTCTGCTTGTCCAAATAAGGAATTCATAGTTTGATTTTATCACATTTAACGTATTTTGTTATTGTGTATAAATGACAGTACAGGTAACATGTTTAATTGAGGAATCCAGTCTCTCAGTCAATCAGCTGACGTCATAATCAACTACGTTACATGTAGGCTGACGTTATAATCAATTATGTCCTGAATGACGTGTCTATGTCCGTCATAAACGCTTAATAGTCCGTCAGGTTGTACGAGTTTTATGTCTTTACTATTTAATAAACGTGCTGTTGAATATTTTGAAACTAATATGCAGCAACAGCGCCAAGTCAAATTAGTTTCAAAATATCAAACAGCTTACCTATATTGTTTTCTGGAAATTGAGATTCAGGGAGGTCAGTGATGGATCGATCACAACACGGGCGAATCGTGGCTGGCGATTAGCTAGAGAAGGGCGGGGCATAGCTAAAACTTGATTCCTCCATGACAACGTCATATACATGATTGGCAGTGTCCCTCCATAATGTTGGATATAGTTACCACATAAAGCAACAGTACCATTTGCAAATCATTATTTCACGGCATTGTAACTGATTCAACTATTAATTGATAAGTATCTTATTTAACAATTCCAACCAAACAACATCCCCTTCTTCTCACTGTATCTGTATTATTTTTTGCAACGAAATTGTCTGATCACTGTTTCCTCATATCGAAGCGATGGATACATGTAAGACTAGTATCAAAATATTCCACATGTTAACTGTAGAGTGGCTTAGAAACTAGAATTTTAAAGGATGAGCGATTGTCACATAGACAATCATCACACAATGCACATATTGGGTGGCTGTGAGTAATGCACATATTGGGTGGATGTGAGTAATGCATACATTGGGTGGCTGTGAGTAATGCACATATTGGGTGGCTGTGAGTAATGCACATATTGGGTGGATGTGAGTAATGCATACATTGGGTGGCTGTGAGTAATGCACATATTGGGTGGATGTGAGCAATGTATACATTGGGTGGCTGTGAGTAATGCACATATTGGGCGGATGTGAGTAATGCATACATTTGGTGGCTGTGAGTAATGCACATATTGGGTGGATGTGAGCAATGCATACATTGGGTGGCTGTGAGTAATGCACATATTGGGTGGATGTGAGTAATGCATACATTGGGTGGCTGTGAGTAATGCACTTATTGGGTGGTTGTGAGTAATGCACATATTGGGTGGATGTGTGTAATGCATACATTGGATGGCTGTGAGTAATGAACATATTGAGAGGCTGTGAGTAATGCACATATTTGATGGCTCTGAGCAATGCCTATATTGGGTGGCTATGAATAATGCACATAATGGGTGGCTGTGAGTAATGCACATATTGGGTAGCTGTGAGTATTTCTATATTTGCAATAATCAGAACTGTTAGTTGTAACGTCTTGAAGCTGAATTCCCAGAATCGCAATTACGAACTATACAGGTAAGCTGTTAAATAATTTGAGACTAATTTTAGTGTCCAAATTTTCAACATAATATTTATAAAAGTATAAATGAATTTGGAATTCGGCATTTGTGTTCGTATATGGTTAACGAGGACTATTTCAGTCTGAACTTTCCCATTCTGTAGGATCGTAGTCAGTGGGTGCCACCTCCAGGAACAGCTGTATCCAAGTCAGCAATTTATCTGAAATAGCCAAACAGCGCAGACAATTGAGGGAGAAATCTGTTCAAATCCGTAACCTGTATCTTGATACGGAATATAGACCAGATGAACCTTTTTTTTAAATTTTTTACACACTTCCACGATTAATGCCAGACCCTATAGTAGAGCATTTGTACATTAAATATATATTCTATCCATCCACGTTACAGTTCATAGCGAACTGTCCATTTGCCGGTCAAGAAAAGGCTTTTTTAAATTTCCACAGCGATAACTAGCGCGATAATCGAGCCAGTCATTCCAGAGATAAATTTCCAAAAATAAGCTTTTTCTGGTCTCGAAATGAGCATTCAATAAGCAAATACTTTGATATTCTTGACCAAATATAGTCATAAAAGAGTTAATAAGACATCAAGTATGGCTGCACTAAAAGATAGACATATTGACTGGTATGATCAGGTTTGTTTGTTAGGTCCGTGAGACGCTGGATAGACAATTTCAGCAGACAATTGTAAGATAGTTGGTACAACAATCATTCCTTAGATTATTCTTGAAATAATGTGATTGATTGTTAGTTGTGCTTGGATACGTGGCACGTCAGAGAGACTCAATCATTATGACGTACTGACACACAAGTACCTGCACTATTATTTGGTTAAAGGTTCATCGAATGGCTAGGAACAAGTAGCCGTTCACTTGTAGCCATATGAGGCATAGGGTAGTCCGCTCTCTTTAGCCCTTTAACCCTCCAATGTGATCAAGAAAATTCCAATTTGTCCTCGAAAATGTCCATTTGCAGACCAAGAAAAGACAATGTTTTAAAAGTTTACCACTGGAATGACTGGCTCGGTTATCGAGCCAGTCATTCCAGTGGTAAATTTTCAAAAATAGCTATCTCTTGGTCTGCTTGCTCACCGTTTGAACTAGTCTCATTCAACCTGACAGACAATAGAGGGATCGATTACTAGCTATGTCCGACCCATTCTTAACTATGCCCTCCCATTTCTAGGTATGCCCCGTCCATTCCTAGCTATGTCCAGCCCATTCCTAGCTATCTCCAGCCCATTTATATGTATGCCCGCCCATTTCTAGCTATGTCCAGCCCATTTCTAGTTTTGTCAGCCCATTTCTAGCTAAGCTCCGACTATTTCTAATGTATGCCCGCCCATTTCTAGCTATGCTGCACCTATTCCTAGTCAAGCTCCACCCATACTTTGCACGTGTTGGGATCGATTTATATATTTGAATCCTGAATTCTCACTATTCCAATTTCAAGGTAAATATACAGGTAAGCTTTTAATATTTTAAAATTAATTTGACTGAGTATTGTTACAGCCTATAACAGCTCCCAGTTAAATTAGTTTCAAAATTTTCAACCGAATGTTTATTAACCAAAACCTGTCTCTGCATTTGGCATGAGGAATGTCCATTTGCATGCCCAGAGAAGGCCATTTTGTTTAATTTACCACTGGAATTACTGGCTCTGTAACCAAGTCAGCTTTTGCAGTGGTAAATTCTCCAAAATAGTCTTCTCAATAAGGAAATATTTTGATTCTACCAAATTTGGCCGCTAAATTGCTAAATAGTGAATCCATCAAAGACATACAAGTCTTACACTTGGCGGATTATTCCAGCTTTATGACGGTATATTGTCTGTCATTTGTGATTGTGACGTCAACATATTTGTGACGTAATTGATTATGGCGTCAATATGTGTGTGACAGATTGGATGCATACATACATGGGTTAGTTATCATTCCTTACCAAGACATGATATGTTGTTCCTGAAATAGAGGAATGGTACATAGAATATGTATCCACTGAGCATGAACATGATCGCGTATAGGAAGGTGATGGATGGTTTCTCTACAATAGGTGCGATCAGGAGGAACAGACAGACTAGAAGTATGACGATCGGTATGACAAGCGGTACCTAAAGTAAAGAAGAACACTTTTGCGTAATCAAACGAGCCTATTATACGACAATTGATTTTGGATTTTGTGTAAAAGATGAGACAATAGTTTTTTAAGACGGGTGTTTATAAGACCACCAACTGTTACCGACCAAATGTAATTACAATGACAAATGGGTTGAATTTGGGTTGAATAATGACCACTATTTGATATTGATGGCTCATACAATAGAAGGTGTAGCTGTACGTTATATGCAGCCTCACTAATGCTGTTATCCTTTAGGCAGAATAAACGCAAAGTCATATTATTTATGAGAAATATTGTTCGGCGATGATGGTGGTGGTGATGGCTGTGTGTTGCTGTTAGTGTTTTTGTGTTTTATATATAACGGTAGCGACGGCGGTGGTGGTGGTTATAGTGGTTGTGATTGTGGTGGTGGTGGTGGTGGTGGTGGTGGTGGTGGTGGTGGTGGTGGTGGTGGTGGTGGTGGTGGTGGTGGTGGCAGTGGAAGTGGCGGTGGCAACGGCTGTGGCAATGGCGGAAGGTTGCGATGGCTGTGGTTGCGGCAGCGGTGGTGGCGGTGGCGGTGACAGTGGCGATGGAGAAGATGGCGACGATGTTGTTGTTGTTGTTGTGGTGGTGGTGGTGGTGGTGGTGGTGGTTGGTGGTGTTGGTGGTGGTGGTGGTGGTTGGGATGGTGGTGCCGACGGTGGCGACGTTGGTGGGGGCGGTGGCGGCGGCGATGGTGGGATAGTGTCGGCGGCGGCAGCAGAGGTTGTGGTGGTGCCAGTGGTGTTGAGGAAATTGTGGTGGTTTTGGTGGTGGTGGTGGTGCTGATCATGATAGATGGTGCTGGTGGGGGTTGTGGTTGTGGTGGTGGTGTGGCGGCGGCGGATGTGCCGGCGATGGCGGCGGCGGGGGGGGGGGGGCGATGGCGGTGGTCGCTCTATGTTATACGTATTTATATTTATTGAGCATGTACCTTCACTGGACGTTTCAAATCTTTGCGTCTGTACCGCAGTGCTAGCAATGATATCATGGTAAGTCCCACAAAGATCCAATATATAAATCCAAGGAAATCGAGGAGTGCAAGAATGTCACCGACACAAATCATCATTATAATCAGCATCGTCTGAAACAGAACTCCGCCATATACCCTTATTCACTGCGCTTGAAGCAAGCCAGTGCCTAATGTATAGCGACTATTCCTTTATTTCTAGCACAGGCACCTCATCAATTGTTGAATCACTGTCTATACATGATTATTGTTTGGTCTGTGGTTACCAGCTAATGGTGCATGTGGTTTAGTCAATGATCCATACAACTTTTTGTTACCACCTCAGGGGACTAATTCTTATGATATTTTAGTCTCATATCATGTATGGAGATTACAGAAAAGTATGATCGACTTCCCTAAGTGGTAGCTAACTGCATACTATGCGGTAGAATGATGCAAGGAAGGCCAGGATGATCTTCGTTCTACCTATTATATCATAGAGTGTGCAATAAATATCAGATTGACATTGTTACAAAGCCTCTAATTTCCATACTATTGACAAGTATTCGTATAGCTGATTCGTATGCAATTGGTATTTTAGAATCAATCTTGGTCCAGAGAGCCTTTGGATTTGTGGCCAAGAGACTGAGTTTATTCAAGACTTCTGGATTTTAATAACCGGTCTTAAGGAACTATAATCATTTGCCTCGTGTGGCATTTTCTATGACATCTGGCAAAATAGACAATAGCCAATTGCCTGCCATCTTGGCGCGGAATATTTCTGAAGACGCTTCTATGAAGTGACACATCTCCCGTAAAATCGGATTAATAACTTCGTGATGCCATCGGTGTGGATATCAATGTGTGTAAACACCTACCAAGTACATTTTATCCCATCAAATGTAAAGACACCGACCAGAAATGTAGTAGTTACTACTTTTAATTGTTTGGGTTTTACTATATTCAAAACTAGAATAGATAGAAAGTGAATTGCATCTTCAAAAGCTAGAAAGTGAAGACAAAAAGAAATTAATTCCATTTAATATACATCCATGTTTCCTACAACTTTGTATTGTGCCAATATTGAAAGGTTAAATAAATTTTAAATAGAGCTGAAACATCTCAGCGTATTATTGAAACGCCCAAACAAAAAACACTGTACCTAAAAGAAGTGAACAACAGCGCCCAGTCAAATTAGTTTCAAATTATTCAACAACATGTTTATTAAGTTTAGTCCGGCATCAATTAATTCCTAACGAATTTAGCTACGTCATTCATGACATTATTGATTATGGCATCATCATACACGTTACGTGGTTGATTATGACGTCATATGATTGATAAACTGGAATCCTCCATTACCAGTTAATGGTGACTTATGATGACCCATTTAACCTCGGAATTTCCAATATCCTACTTACAACATAACAATTTTACCAAAATTTCGCTTACATTGGTTTCAAAATATTCAGACTATTTCTTACATCAACGGAATTTGTCATTTCTGGCAAGTGGCGTTTAAAAGGTTAGAAAAGCGAAAGATCACGATCTGGTTGATCCATTGTAACTCCAAATATATGTTGTAGGGAAACAGATCGGAGAAGCACATGTTACATCATCTGTGTCTTCCAACTACTGATGGACCAGCAACACAGGTGTCGGCTATAATGAACTTCCTGCACAGGCTCTAACAATGAAATACATACTTGATTTGAATTAATTGCGTATACGTGTTTAATATGCGAAAGCAGCAGAAATTACCTGGCGATATAAAGAATAGTTTAGTTACACTGTTCTGTGATGTTTCACACCATATGTAATTTTCAAGATTTTGCAGTGGAGTCTAAATGATTCTTCAACAGTGTCATTAATTGTTGGAAATACATTTGCTCATTTTGATCACCTATCTGTGTATACGGCGCTCTTCACATATGGATTTGCAAAGAGGTGTGCCAGTGCCTACATGGATGCCCATCGACAGAGTCAAGGTCAGTTAATAAGACTAAGATTGTGTTTGAAGATCCTTATCAGTCATCGACATGGATCATTATGGATGCATAATCCATTATGATGTTCAATATCTGCAATAGGCACATTTCATACCTCCGAGTCCGTGTTGGATTCTATTTATCGACAGGGTAGAAATACTACTTAGTATAACCAGATCCTCCATCATCTCTCCTCGGTGTTTCGCACGTGACAACCACAACTTCATCAGATACATCTTAGTGTATTATGCAGATGTAACTCGATTAATCACGCAGACAGATGGTCATGGTTGTAGAAGCCAAGCTTTCTAAAAATGGATGAAGAAACGATCAACAAAGATTCACAGATGGCTGAGGTGGGGTTGGAGATAGCTGGTTTTACCATCAAGTAAGCTGCAGCGAGTGAATATTGTCTTACCCAAGGGTACAGAAGCAGTTGCTTAAAACAACTAAGACATTTGATGAAAATAATGTTGAAATGGTTTAGTCATCCTGATCTTAAAGATGTCCAAATATCCAGTAACAGGTTGAGATAATAGATATCGAATAGGTCTCTCCATTTAATTGTGCATACGATATCTAGAATGTGCAGCATTTTTCTTGGTTTTGCTGTTCCTTTTAGTGTCGTAGACGGTCGTCTCAATGCCAAATATGTCGGAGAAAATATGTACAAGAAATTCAGAATGGAAAGTAACCACATATAAAAAAGTAGCCACATAACTTTTGGGAATTGAAATTTAACGTGACCATAAGCTGTTTGCCAGCAAGGGATACTTGGCCATGTGTAAAATTCACCCTCTTCGTCCGCTGCCACGGCCACTCAGTGTGATAGAACACTGATTTGTTTGGCTGCAAGATAAAATAATGGAGACATATTCTGTCATCATTAGCAAGTAATATTAACATCTGAACATACCTCAACGACAGAATGGATAATTCGTCAGCTATATGTAATGCCTCACAGCAAAGTGGTGCATGTCACATATGGAAACAAAAGCTTCAACCTGACCGATCATAGATGTGGAGAATTTGCACCTAGAAAGGAAAACGCAGACACTCGCATGTGCCTACTTCAATCAACATTTCCCCCAAAAGACACATACATGTTTATGCTGTATCGACTTATAAACAGTAAAATTGATAGCCAGGTGTTCATCAAATTTAAAGGAAGAGGTTGTGAACGATTCATTGCAGTAAACAAAATGACTGCAACATGTGGTCCTAATGTGTGCGTGACCGTACCAGGAATGGACTAATTTGCTAATGTGTTCGAGGTACTAACAGGAATGCACGCATTTGCTAATGTGTGCTTAACGCTACCACGAATGCACTCATTTGCTAATGTGCGCGAGGAACTTCCAGGAATGCACTCATTTGCTAATATGTGCGAGGCACTACCAAGAATGCTCTTATTAATTATTGATTATGAAATGATGAATGCATATAATGATAGGTGAACACACAATGCTTTTAAAGCGATATATAAATAACAAAATGTACCAGATGGCATTCACTCAGTTACAGAGACACTCTCTACATGCATGCGCAAAATACTACTGGATTCCACTTCCATTATTCGAAATTTTACTTGTGAACATGGGTGCGAGAAACAATGTGGATATATGGCCATGACAGGCCCGTGCTGAAGTTCTCGAGTTGTTGTCTTGTAAAATCGGCACGCTACCAGATGCCTAGTGTCTGGCTACTGGACTCAAATGGATGGCGATTTGTAGCTTGCAAACTTGTGCCAATATGTAAGATGACGACAGTGAAGAACCAGCTCATGATTCGTTTGAGGACAGCGGTGCTAGTGATTATTATTAACTTGGTGTGGGATTTTTTATAGATCATCAAATGTAAATCTTCCCAACAGTAGAATAGTAATAGTCTGATAGAACAGTTCAATCGTGGTCATATTATTAAATGAAATATAGTTTTCTGTGATATACAATGGACATTGATCATCAGGCATGTAGGGTGTACAGTAAAATTTGTTCATGCCAGGCATTTTGGACTATTAAAGAGTTATCACTAAAATAGCTGGTCACTTAATATAAGTCGGTTGTCATCAGGTTATGAGTGCCATAAGCTGGGAGTTTTATAAGATGGTCATATGATCACCAGCTTGAAGAACAACATTTTTCTGGCGCTAAAAACATGTATCCGCTATAGACAGGTTTCAATGTAATTCATCCAAGGAAATGTGAAAAGACCTTGTGAAATGATAGTAATAATTGATTTATTATGAGAAAATTGGTCGTTTATATAATTAGAACTGCAGTAAATATGGAACTACTGTTATGCTAGTAGTTGTTTCAAGAACAACAACAAAACTGTACTCTATAGAGGTCTCTATTAGTCACTGAAGAGATTGACACTTTATATGCAAACGTTTAATAAACAAGTAAAATCCGTTCTAATGAATAACTCTACATAACCACAGTGTGAATGAAGACCAATCCAACACTCAAAAGCAAGGAAACTATACGTTGCAGATGTTCCACAGAGAGCCCGCCTAGCTATAAAGACCCCCATTCTCAACTGCCCATCGTGGTTTTTATAGACAAGTTTGATATTATTTAATTCCCAGAATGTGGAGCTGCGTTGTCCATACTATATGACAGTATGACAATATCTGTTAAAATAACTATGTTACTATGTCTAGTCATTATTGACGTACTGGTATGAAACACGTTTTGGTCACTCTAAGAAGGACCATGTTTTTAATATTTAGCTACCACTTTGATATATCTATCACGCTTTTCTGACATCTTCAGCGTATGTGAAGAATTCAATCAATATATGGTTTAGTCTCCAGAGGTCATACCAAATTAGTTAATGTTTGTGCCTCAGGCTTATGAACTAGTTGCATCTTCAGAGAGAGAAAGAGGTGAGAAGAGAAGAGAAGAGAAGAGAAGAGAAGAGAAGAGAAGAGAAGAGAAGAGAAGAGAAACGAGAGAGAGGGGAGAGGGAGGGAGGGGAGGGAGGGAAGGCGAGAGAGAGAGAGAGAGAGAGAGAGAGAGAGAGAGAGCGCGAGAGAGAGAAAGAGAGAGAGAGAGAGAGAGAGAGAGAGAGAGAGAGAGAGATAGGGAGAGAGAGATTAACCATAACGGTTATCGATGACCTAATAACCCAGGTTATTGTGCATGTACTGGGCCAATACCTGGTCATATGGGCCCGGCATTGGTCCAGTACTTGCCAATTCGCCTGAGCTATCAGGGTGTGGGCTGGTTTGAACTTGGTGTATGTGGCAAGCTTTACCGATCACAAGAATCGAGCGTGAAAATTCAAAATACCATTCTATAATACTCTATTGTTCAATTGAAATTATAATGGCAGCATTTACACATAGATGCATGTTTGTTGGTATTTTAGATGGCATTGGCGCATATCGGCTCCCAGCTCATAAGTCCGATTTACACCATGTTTAGACATTGTATTATTCGTTATGACGAATGCTGTCCCCATATGACTCATTTATAAGTCTCATTTACATAATGTTAAGGCATTGTCTTATTCACTATAACGAATGCTTTCCCCATATAGCTCATTTTACAAGTCCCATTTACGCCATGTTTAGGCATTGTCATATTCGTTATGACGAATGCTGTTCACATATGGCTCATGTATAAGTCCCATTTACACGATGTTTAGTCATTGTCTTATTCACTATAACGAATGCTGTCCCCCTCATTTTATATGCCCCATTTACACCATGCATTGTGTTGTTCGTTATGACGAGTGATGTCCACATATATGGCTATAAAAGCTAATAAAGTAATGCCCGTATAATTACCTACCGTGACCAGAATAGCGGGAACAGGTGTGTAACGTCGGACCTGCACATATGAAAATATCTCAGGGAGCTGTTCCTCTCTGGAACCGGCAAAGGCCACCCTGAAATGACAGGAAATTGCAATAATAAATATCTAATCTAGGAACTTTACATTTTTCTTGTTGAAGAATAACGTTGTTAGATCGGAGGTCTGTTAATAGGACCGTAAATAGTGTTGCTATGACAAGTACCGTCATCAGAAATTTTAAATCTACAATTACTACTAGTAGAAGAGCCTGCCATAGGACCCGTGGCCATGTTATGGGAACTTGTTTTGAACGTAGTTTTCATGTGCCAAGGGGTCGCTAAAGACGAGTCGAGATATATCTCTCAAAATTTTAGGAACGGCCACCGGGAGTGGGGGTGAGTGGGGTGTGGTGGTGGTGGGGGGGGGAGACGCTTCCCAAAATGGCCGACAGTAATATCCGTGTGCTTGATATAGGCCAGGTAATTATCAAACAAACCATGGCATGCGTCATACCAAATTGAAGCTTATTAAAATGCATTATTGAAGATCGCTAGAATTATGTTGCATCTATATATGATAATGTTACGCGAAGCTTAAGTTGTATTAAAGCCATACATCGTTAATATATGACTGTCGCTATTTAAATTTACGTAAAAATGTGCCTTGTTGCATATCAAAGAAAGCTAGACATGCCTATTTAGAAAAAGCATTTACTTTCGCTTCCCGTTTCGATGGCTCCTTATTCATTGCTAAATTTACAAGAAAATGTAAGTAGTTTGTAGTTCCAAACACATACTGCCGGAAATTGATCACGAAACCTAGTGCAAGGTCTTTTCCTATTTATTATTATCTTATAGATGAATATCGAATTAAAGCAAACCAGAAGCTAAATCATTTGATATTTGACCAATTTATAATCTATTAAACAAACTTACGCAATGTTACTTTATTACGATCTCTGAAAAAGTGTACTCCAAAAGACGCTTGGAATGGACCTTTCCAGTTTTAGGTAGGCCCCGCTCACCTCTAGCTAAGCTCCGCCCAAACTTCGCCGTGTTGAGATTGATCTATCCCGGAATGCCAAACTATTAATTTCTAATTTGACTGGGTGCTGTTGCTCTGGCAGCAACCACGCCAACAGAATATTTATTGAATAGTAAATACATACCGTTCGTACAGCAACACATAGTCCGTATTCAAATATGCGTTCGAGACGTACTTATCTACGTCATTCACGACGTCGATCATTCTGATGTAATTCTGCATACCATGTCATATGATCGACGTCATATGATGGATGGATAAAGTGGAAAGGTCTATTGAGGATGCACCTGTCACATGAAGTAAGACACCTGTTTCAAATACTGAGGAAACCTGATGATAATTCGCAGAAACATTACTTAGCTGTCATGAAGACGTAGGCGCCACACACAGAGTACCAGAGATGTCGTTGAATAGCAATAACCTGTTTGATATGGTAAAACAGGAACACAACCCACTAATAACATTCGGGTTCAGCATTATATACACGATTTGGGATTCTATTAATGCATATTCCCAGCCTTAAAATAAATGCTTAAAATAGATTCAAACTCCCTCCCTCCCTCCCTCCCTCCCTCGCTCCCTCCCTCCCTTCCTCCCTCCCTTCCTCACTCACTCACTTCCCTCCCCTTCCTTCCTCCCTCCCTCCCCTCCTCTCTCTCTTTCTCTCTCTCTCTCTCTCTCTCTCTCTCTCTCTCTCTCTCTCTCTCTCTCTCTCTCTCTCTCTCTCTCTTTCTCTCTCTCTCTCTCTCTCTCTCTCTCTCGAACTTAGATACGTCATTCATGAAGTAATTGATTATGACGTTATCCTAGATGTCACGTTGTTGATTATAACGTCATATGATTGATGGATAAACTGGAACCCTCCATTGCGCTATAGAGAAAGGAATACACATATGAATGATATAGAATCAACATAGCAAAATCTATTAGTACAATTTATCATTTGAGATGTGATTAGTATTCTTTTAATGCATCAGTGTGGATATATATGTGAATACCGTGACTCAAAGTATGGAGGTAAATATGTGTCACTAAGTACTCACCTAGCAGCAGCAAGGACGGCACCATTTGCTGATCCATATGTGGAGCATGCCACCGCTAGTGGGATAATGAACGAAGCACCTAGTAACACTTTATCTCCCCATTCCTGTTAAACATACGTGCATAATGATGATCGAATTGATGAGGAATATGTCGATCACAATGGCGATGCTGATTTAAATATCAATAGTAGCGGCAGCGTCATCGGCTGAAGCAGCGTCAGCGGCAACGGTAGTATTAGGGAAGCAGCACTGGCAGCGGCAGTAGAAGTAGCAATAGCAACAGCAGCCGCAGCAGCAGCTGGAGCAGCGGCAGCAGTTGGAGCAGCGGCAGCAGCGGCAGCAGCAGCAGCAGTAGTAGTAGTAGTAGTGGTGTGGGTGGTGGTGGTGGTGGTGGTGGTGGTAGTGGTAGTAGTAGTAGTAGTAGTAGTAGTAGTAGTAGTAGTAGTAGTAGTAGTAGTAGTAGTAGTAGTAGTAGTAGTAGTAGTAGTAGTAGTAGTAGTAGTAGTAGTAGTAGTCATTGAGGTCGTACTGATTTGGCTCTGCTATTAAAGTCGATTTAAGACGAATTCTACTACGCCTATATTTGTCTTGGTTCTTTATAAGTGTATATACGTTGATTTTGTTGTATTTATTTTGGGAGGTTTTGAAGTTGAAGGTCGTATTTTCCAGCGAAGTATTTTAAGCTTGTTGCTCGCTTGTTTTAAAGCTCTAGCCATTGTTGGCTGTCGCTGCCGTTTCGGTCTCGCTTGTCCAGCTGTATGTTGTCCTCCCTTAGTTGCGCTTGTCCGCCTCCTTTCACGTCGTTAAAAGCGCCTTTTATGTTGGTTGCCTTTGAGAACTGCATTAACCTGGCCAGTTTGTATATGCGGCTTTTCGTTCACCTGTGTTAGCGTGACCTACATGCAAACGCACGGTTTTAAAGGTGGGCTGGCGCGCTGTTGTTATAACGTCATTAGAAATGTCATCTAAATATAAACGGACGTTAAGTTTGAAAATAACCACATGAGGGTGGGACGTCTCAGCCATAGACGTTTATCATGGCTTAAAAGATATCGTCGGCGCTGGACCTGTGGTGTTAAAGGGCCTAATTAATATTACTCGTAATATTTGGAACATCAGTTTGGCCAATGAACAGGCAAAGGAGAAGCTATTAGCAAATGATTTGACTGTTAAGGGAGAGGTGTGTGGAGTTGAAGAAATTGAAAGCGATAAACTGGTGGTGAAGATTAAAGCGCCTTTGGAGATCCCTAATGAGCGGCTAACATCTGAGCTCAGCCAGTATGGGAAGATTCTGAAGGTGGAGAGAGAGAGCGACGCATCGATTTGATAGGACGCTGGAGACTGGAATTAGGTTAGTTTATTTCGGTTTTAATGGCCAGTATTATATTAAGATCATTGTATTGTTTGAATTGCAAATGACCCGGGGTAATATTGGAATCAGTATCTCTGTGTAAACACAGATCATTTTTTTCAAAATTGCAGCGGTGTTTGTTATTGTTTACTCAGGCCGCAAACGATCACTGACATTTTCAGAAACGTTCTCGCGAAGTAAAGAGAAAGATTAATTTGCAGCGGTGATATTTGCTATTGTTCGCTGTACTGCTGACAAAACGTTTGTTCTTAAATACGTTTTGTCGACTACAAAATCAATTACCCGGGTCTATTCAGAAACTGAATGCTGTATGTATAGCGTTTATTGTATTACGGTAGTATATATTTTTATTGAGCATATATTTTGAATGATATTATTTATGATGGAAAGACTGGCAAATTTTTTTAAGTTGTCTTTGACGTCTGTTTAGTGTTAGTATATTCTATAGTTTTGTCAGCCTTTAAATAAATATATTTTTGGATATTAAAGGGTTTCCGCACGATCCGTTGATCGTGTCATCAAAAAAAAAGTAGTAGTAGTAGTAGTAGTAGTAGTAGTAGTAGTAGTAGTAGTAGTAGTAGTAGTAGTAGTAGTAGTAGTAGTAGTAGTTAGATTACCGTGCGTGCGTGCGCGGCGTGTGTGCGCGCGTGTTTGCGTACGGGTGTGTGACTGCCGCCTGCGTTGTTTTAGTGATGGTTGTGCTAATGACAGTAGTAGCCCTTGTGATGGTGGTGGTGGTGGTGGTGGTGATGGTGTTGGCTATAATGGTGATGATGACAACACCACTAACCGCAGCTACAGCAGGTAGGGTGAGTATTTCATCTTTGGCCAGTACGGTCATATAGGAGACGTTTGTGAGCATATAAACTACTATTACAAGAGGCAGAGAAATCCAGATGCTGCGTGGTATATTTCTGAAATAAGAAACGTCAACAATAATAACTTGATATAGGCCTACTGCTGCATATATTAAAAGTAGTCTGCATCTACTTCTATGCAGTGGATGCAATGCTTCGATAAAGCATACAAATCTCTGCGATAGAGGCATTAGGAATAGCTTTAATGGAACATCGACCAACACGCGCAAATACACAATGCATACCACTAGAACTGATGATGCTAATTGATGGACGTTCATCCTCATCACATTACTGGCGCCACTCGCCACCACCACCGCTCCCCTAATATATCAGCGTGGAAATCAGTTTCGTATTCTTTCTCTCCAATCAAGAGCGTTACCTCTGTTGTGCCTGATTCCAAACACTTTCTACTTTTGATTGGTCAGATTCGCACCTATCAAAGTCGTGGTAGCAGCGGTTTAGTTGTTAAAGGCGTTTCTAAAAATGCATTTTATTGTATGCCGGAGTGCAATTTGGACCTTAGACACTAGTTAGATGTTCTAAGTTATAAAGCATAAATCATGTCTAAAATAGTTCAGCACTGTGTGACTCTATTCATAGGGCCACGCAATCTCCCAGTACAAACTAACTAGCGGCTTCACCACTATAAAGCAAATAGTCTAATAAATATTCTTCTTATTAACTGTTCTCACACTGATGTCAATATTCTATCTTTTACTGCGTCAATAGCAAAGAAACTGGTGTTTATTTTTCAACAATTTGGTGGACCATGTTGCGGTCTGCGACAGCACCATCTTCCACCAATTGTGTTGAAAAATAAACACCAGTTCATCTTTTACTGTAATTTGAAAATTTAACATTTTGACATCAGAGTGGTAAGGTGTGAGACGTCTTATTTCCCCCTAGACCCCGTGGAACGCAAGTGCAACAATGATACACAAATGAACAATTCCTGCTAGCGAGAGCACGCATTTTCAACTATAATAATTTAATAATAATTTACAAGAATTTATAATGCGCTAAATACAATATAGCTATCGCTCTAAAACGCAAAACATTAGCATAAAATAATAAATCCATTACAAATCATGTAGTATAGGCCTACTAATTAATCAGTGAAAAAACCTGAAATTTATCTTTAAAATCTACAATAAAATGCTGGTGGTACCTTAACATAAAATAGGTTTCAAGAAAGATGCTTAATTAAAATTCTATCAAAATTTAAAATGCTATGACTAAAATGCACTACATCAAAGATTGAATATCGACTATAAGCATACCGTATTGGGTTCTTCAGCTCCTCCGTAACGATCAACAGATTCTGGCTGAAAAGTAAGGTATCGTAGCATAGGTCACGTGATTTATTGCTACTGATGCTGAGACGTTAAATTAGTATCTAAATATTCAACAGGCTAGCTATATAGTTACCATGAAATTGGCATTCTGGTCTGGATCCCAACGCGCGATAACGCATGATCTTAGCTAGAGATGATCAGCGGGACATAAGTAAAAGTGGATTTATCTATTATATTATACATTTAACATGGTGAACACTTAGTTCCCAGAATGTAAAGTTCAACGTAGCTATAACGGTAAGACAGAAATATGTCCTTCCAGTTGAATTAGATTCAAAAGAGTCAATAGTTCCTGCATTTTAAATCATTATTTGTCTTTGACCTATCGGGTCCAAAGGGAGAAAATGCAGATATAACCCAAAACATTGGTCTCCTAAAATCGTGCTATTGTACTCGTTAACATCGCGGACAAACGTTCTGAGCTTTCTGTGTACATAGTTAACATAAAGTCAGTGTAGATAACTTCTTTGGGCAAATATTAATGTGTTGTTATTTAAAACATCAGCGGTCATTTTATGTCACAATTTTAGCTTCCCCCAATTTGTCATTGTGGAGCAAACGTTGTATTAGCCGTGTGCGCCTGGAAATGTCATAATTATTATTCAAATGTTTCAAGGAGTACACGGGAGGCTTAAAACCACTTATGAAGTCAATGCGGACAGTCGTGATCAAATAAATTGCCCAGACTGTTAACGTTAATTGTTCGAAGTGATATTACTTGACCTTTGACAAGTCTTGTCTGCAGAGACAGGTGATTGTCGGAAAAAGGATGGACTGTCGTCTAAATAGAGTATTCTCTTACCAGCCACCATATGCAAACATGCCGCTGTAAAACGATAGGGCAATAGATGACGGTGAGTCAGACGTGCCCTCGAATCCAGTACTTATCAGATCGAGCTTGCCTGTAAAACAGAAACAGGTGCAGACGCTAAGGCAAACTTTTAACTTTATGGCTGCCAATGGACGACGCAATCACCAGAAAAATGCAATAATACGTAGGAGACTTGTTTCCAAATGGAAGGTCGCACATTATTATAATCTTACAGGACCTCTTTATTCCTTCCTTCCCTCCTTCTTTATTCTTGGTAACAATTTTAGGCTCTATCTCCTCCTATAGTTTCCATCCGATCAAGTCCAAATTTAGCCAACTCCTAGTACCCATAGAGCAGCAGTGCGCCATTGCTTTTGTTTTGGATCGTCTAATGCGTTTTTGAGCTACCCACTTTTCCATGGGAAAAGAATTCTACTACTACTACTACTACTACTACTACTACTACTACTACTACTACTACTACTACTACTACTACTACTACTACTACTGCTGCTGCTACTACTACTACTACTACTACTACTACTACTACTACTACTACTACTACACCTAGATCGGATCGGATCACTCCCATACTTGGTTAGGATGTTACCACTCGTGTTCGTTGTTTTTTTAAATTTATCTTTTTCAAAATGGCCGACATGTGGCACATTATGGTAAAAAAATACCAGTTTCCGGGTTTTTTGCAGCAATCAACTTAGGATAACAAAATAAAGACAATTTTCAAAGAAAAATTTGCAAAATGGCCGCCAGGTTTTTATTTGCATAAATGAACTCAGGATGTCAAACTTTTTTGGAGTGGAGTGGGGGGGGGGGCTGTTCAAAATGTCCGCCGAAATTTATTTTGCTTCGACCGACTTGAAACAGGATGATCTTATATGCCCTGTCCAGACAGACGTTATGTCATATCAATTTTAAAGAGGCTCAATCCAAAAGTTTCCGGGAAATCAGCTTTTCCAAGCTGTAAACCTACCCGTGGGAGCAATATTTGAACTCCTGGAGTTTTATTCCGATTCTCCTCAAATCTGGTCAGATTCTAGAATATTGAGTAACCTAACTTATTTTCATTGAAAATTGTAAAATCTCCCTTGGGGTCAAGATCATTTACTGGTCAAAATTTCCAATGTTCATGTTTGGCATAAGTAATCTCCCTTTCATCATACACCTTCGTAGAGCGTAAAGGTGACCTTTCTATGAACAACTCTATCAGTTTTTGAGAAATCAACTTTTCCATGCTTAATGTAAACCTATGGAAATTTCAACTATGGATCTATGAACTGCGACTACACCTAGGCTTTTTATCAGCACCAGACATGTTCATTGATCATACGAGAAGAGGGCTTATAATAATCCTTAATGTCATTGCAGATTTACAGTTACGTCAGTAAATGTGTTCTAGTTATTATTATTATTATTATTATTATTATTATTATTATTATTATTAAATACCTTGAGCAAGTTTGAAAATGCCCCCAATAATGATAATGACCAGAGCGAGCACCTTTGCTATGGTGAAGACAATTTGTGCTCTCGCAACCATGGTGACACTATATACGTTCATTACGGCAATAACCACTGAAACAAAAAATGTTTGTTTTTCAAAGCCACATGAGTTACCGTCATTAACCATTTAATGGCTAAATTTGGTCACGGATATTAAAATATTTTCTTTTTTAATGGCCATCTGCAGATCAGGTAGAGGACTAATTTTGAAAACGTACCACTGGAATGACTGACTCGGTTATCGAGCCAGTCATTCCAGTGGTAGATTTTCAAAAATAGTCTTATCTTGGCTTGCAAATGGACATTCTTCAAGACCACTGGTGAGAGCGAGTTTGGCCTGCTTCTTCATGAGCGTGTTAAACGCCCATAACCGATTTCCATCATCTGTAATTCAATGTTATCATAACTCCGCACTAAAACCAACTCCAATTTTAATTTAACATGACGTGCCTTACCTGACTTACCCATCACATTCGTTCTTAATCAAGAACACAATCATTCACTCGCACAACCCCCCACCCCACCATCACCACACACACGCATGCACGCACGCACGCACGCACACACACACACACCCGCTCCCACCCCGCCACATATGTTATATCATATAGCCAATTGATGAATCCATTCTGTCACTTAAGTATATGACTTGTATGTCGTTACTATTTATTATATTGAATATTTTGAAGCTAATTTGCCTGGGCGCTGCTGTTGTCATAGTCAATAACAGCCTCCAATCAAATTAGTTTTAGGGTTTCAAAGTATTCAACATGTTAACTGTAGATTTACCGTGAAATTGGAAATCCGATTTCCCGGCTCAAATTATATAAATCGATCACAACACGCACAGCGCATTGGTGGAGCTTAGCTAGAAATGGCCGGGCCGTAGCTAAACGTGTTTTAATCCATTAGTTTAATAAGTTACCTCCTCTTTATTGTCCGCGTTTCGATGGCACTTAAAGTGTCCGTTATATAGATGTTAGAGACAGGTTTTTTATTTTAAGGTATGCGGCCTCTTTGTGATTGTGCTAAATAAAATAGCATTACGCTAACGCTATGACTCACGTATTGTTGCGATTGCAATGAACTTGATCATAACCACGGGCGGACCACAGTCATCAGACCACAAAGTAGCAATGTAGGTAGCGAACGTCAGACACTTCACGGCCTGGGAGCCAGGGAAGTTAGCAACGAAATCCATCCAAACACTCAGGAATGCAACATGACGATTAATTCCTTCATAGATGAATGCGTAAGGTCCTCCTGATTTCTTAACTGATGTGCCAAGCTCAGCATAGCACAGGGCGGCTGCCAAATGAATACATATAGCTAGGCGCGTAAGATGTATATTGGGGAAGAATCGTGCATTTGGAGATACAAGTAACAAACTTTGCATGTGGGTTGCCAATATGTCACTTTACTAAAAAAATACGCGGGCCATCCAAAAATCCAACATGGCTGCCATTTTTCAAGATGGCTGCCAAATATGTTTTGAAAATCAATATGTTGCATAGAAAACCACACACAAAGACAAGTTAAGCTTGGTTAGTGCGGATTCATATGCTTATGGCAATTCTGTATAATTTGAGAGGTGCTTTGTGGCCCATCGAAGCTGTATTGGTCATTTAGAGCCTTCTTTCAGCTGTCTAGTTTATGCCATTGACCAGTTAAGTGCATGCAGCGGAGGTGTAGGAAATTTGACTTGTAAAGCACCGCGGAAAACATATTTTCGTGTGATTTGCAATTTTCTTAAACTTGTGATGCCAAGTACGACATAAACAATGCATTATTCAATGACAATATACAAATAGCTCAGCTCACATCTGTTAGTGGAAAGCCCCATGACCGTGACACGGTCAATGTAAATGCATGAATTTTTTTAAAGACATCGTAATTCGTAAAATCAAAACAGTTATGTGTCCTATATGAGAGGATCGCAAACATCACGTTGTAAATGTCTCGTGTTGTTACCCTCACCACTACTTAAGGCAGCTACACCTACACAATGCTGTGCAGGTGAGACCATATCGATAGCATTTGCATCTATTCATATCGCAATTACCTTTACCCCCACACTTTGTCAATTCTTGACACCTTGCCGCACTTTTTGGAAATGTCGTCCATACAACCTTCCGGCTATCGCTTTTTTTCACCCAACCTCACTCTTCTTGACTTGGAGTGGCTGGCAGAGAAACCATTGATTTCACACACACACACACGCACGCACGCACGCACGCACGCACGCACGCACGCACGCACGCACGCACGCACGCACGCACGCACGCACGCACCCTCCCCACCCCCATATATGCCCTGCCTGATATACAGCACGCTTAACGTGCTACAGGAGTGCAGATTGTGTTGGTGGGATTGCATCAAAGGATCGCTGCTTTCTAGCAAAAAAGATCAAGCCTTACATCATTTACATGATTGGCTACATTTGACCTATCATACATAATGACCATTAATCTCTCCAACACATCTAGGTATCCTTCCTCAATGGATGCCGGTGCTTGGCTAAGGCGTTGAAATACAGATGTTGCAGCATCAAAAACATTCTATGTGTTCTAGGCTGATTTCTGTGCCTTGCCATAGAAAGCTGACATAACATCATAGCCAGTAAATGCATCGAAAATGACATTACACTGGCTTTTACTGGTCCCAATTTTGTGATTATCTCATGGAATGGCAGCAAGCAAACACTACTGCCTTGAGCAAATGTAACCCAAAGTTGTTGAAGACCGAGATGTGAGAGAAATGGAAGAACATATATTGCAATCACTATAATATATGTATCATTTGCACGGATCAAGATAGTGGTATTTCCCTCCAATACAGCATGTTTCGCATGATGAAAAATTCGTGTGTCAGCCTCCTCATGCGAACATGGAGAAAGGCCAACCTTGTCCATAATCCCATTGCTGATGACATTCTCTTCATTGGTTGTTATGATTCTGGTTGTTTGGTTACGCTCTGTGACTTTCTTTGCTAGGAAGCTGAAGAGTTCAGTTTTGTTGGCACTGTCCCGGAGAAATCCATGCCAATTTAATTATCTTTTGCTGGTGCCCATTCCCTTTCTTCGGATGTCCTTCCCACGTTTCTCCCTGGTTTCTGCTTTTATTGATGACACATGATATCTGTCAAAAACAATATCAACTCTCTTGTACTTTTCTGAGTCTTTTTTGATAACTGGACCCACCATCTTAAGAACATAGTTATCAAAAGTCATAGAGGGGGCTGTGGTTCAAGAAAATTTACAAGCGCTGGCCCATCTATGATGACTGCATCTTCTTCTGGTTCCTTCTCTGGGCATTTTACTTCTGCCTTAAATATATCAACTAACTCGGGCTGTGTGTATTTACGCAGCTTGCCATGGCCACTGAGTGATGGAGGGTAGGACTGGTTTTCATGTCTGAAGAACTCTGGCAAGTCGCATTACCTACTCCGGCATGAAATGAAAATCCTGGAGAAAATGGTGCAGTCATTCTTTAATGAATTCACCTTTGTATGTACACTAGTACTCAATGACGTGAAGAGTGATATTTTATTCTTCTTGATGACTTCATAGAAAGGATTTGTATCAGGTCCACCAAGCCTCTGTATAAATTCATCAAACTGAGTCATGCCACGCATCTGCAATGTGCTAACCATATGTACTGAGAAATATCAACAATGTCCTTCGTTTCTAAGACCTAAAGTTCACTGGATTCATCTTGAAAGGGATTACCCATTTCGCCTGTGTTAGTAAGCTTAGAAACATTCTCTATAAATGTTGCTTGGATTGCCTTTGTTTGTTCATGATGCAATCCAGTGGTTTTGTCTTAGATTGTGAGAAGAGTTCATATTCTTGAAGCAAGCGGCTTACTTCTGGACATGCAACCACGCATTTCCTTGGAGCTGATGGGTCCTCTGTTAATCCAATTGCTCCACCATCACCTTTGATTACAGCAATGTTCGGATCATGGCTTTGGTCAATTGCGATGGCAGAGAATGCTCTGCCAGACTTGTGTACAACAAAATTACCACTGTGAAACACTTGAGCTAATTGTCGATGCCGTTCCTCAAGAGACAGCATAACTGTATCTCCATAAGCACTCTTGTATTCAGAGTACGCTGTCTGTTGAAGCTGATAAAGGGTGCATGCTGTTACCTTGTGTACCTGTCGTGTCTTGGTAGCACTAGCAGCAGACAAGAATGCGTCTGCTGTACCAGATGTTGCAAGTCCTGCCTCAATTGGGGGCACTGGTCCAACCACTGCATTGAAGAACAGTTCCAATAATTTTCAAAGCAGCCATCTCGAGATGCAATCCACCAAACATTATCAAAAACTTATCTTCTCCATGAGTGGTTGGCCATTCCCATTGTATTTGCTTTGCTAATGCAAAGAGTTGCTGATCAGTGGCAATGGCAGGTATCTGCTCAGGATTTAGGTAATCCACAATTTCTTTGATTGTGTCCATAGTGTGTTTTATCGTAGCAACAGAGTGAGCTTGTTCCCGAAAAAGAAGTAGTAAAGCTGAGGATGTAACTTCAAAATGAAGAGCTCTATGTTGACATGCATGGTGAGCTGCCCAGATTACTGATAAATCATCATCCAGTTCATCAGTAAGCATGGGCTTTTCAAGCCACCGGTACTCGAGTTTCAGACTTTCAGTGATGAGATTTCGACTTGACAATTCTACCACTGGACACGATGTAGGATTTGGATGTTTATCACTGAAGTGGGCAGGATTTTTCTTTGTATATAAGCAAGGAAACTCTGGGATATGCTGGGCTCTTGAAACAGGTGCATTGACTATCCTCACTGCTGGTGGATGTCCAGACCTTGGGTGTTGAAATACAGATATGCTTGTTCCATGGAATGAAGTCTGAGCTGATGTGGTTCGTAGATTGTGATTAATATTGTCTATAGCAGAAGCTGTGAATAGCTGTCTTCTCAATGAAGGTGGGCACACAACACCGTCATTAACATATTGTGCTACGACTGCTTGTCCAAGTTCTGTGGATATACCCAACACCCAGTCATAGGAAATACTGATTCCATGCTCAAATAAATCATCAACTAACTGTCTTTTCCTTGTTTTTGAAAATACATAACGTCCTATGTAGATGGGGAACGGTATCTCGTGGTCTTTGCTGTATCGATGATTTTGTGTACCTGCTCTGTAACCTGCTTGACAGTTAAACTGTACCAGATTTGCTATTGCCATATCTGGTTTTGACAATCCATGCTTTATTTGAGACCTTATGTCAACACCATGTTTAAATATTCCAACAAACTGAAGTAATGTAGGAGGAATGTAGTCTTCATAAGTTTCAGTATCTCTTTCCTTAAAATCTCTGCAACTTTTGCTAATAAAAGTGCATCAGTATGCATGTTAACCTGTGAGAATGCAACTGATATATCATTCTTGCAAGCGAGAAGGACATCCATCATATTCTTGTATGCTTCTAACTCAGGAATATGAAACAATAGCTGCGCTTTAGTCTGGTTGGGTGATGATTTGATGACGTGATCTCCAGTTGCTTTACCCGCTCATCATATAATGCAACTAAATCTGCAAGACAGGATGTTGGTGGATTATTGTCATCAGCTATAACTTTAGTTTCATTGATATATGCTATGAGTTCAGAAAAGGTATCTGGATGGACTTCATTACTAAATGGTCCTTGATCCTGTCTCTTTTTTCCTGGTTTTAAAATTGGCTCGTTACCTGTTATACAATGTAGCCAAACAAGCTGGATGATACATCATACGCTGTGCTATAACGTCACCAGCACTAAACTTCGCAAGAAGTTTCCATCACTTAATGTCCTGGCACAGTGATTAATTCTCTCATTTAGTTGCATTGCCATAGCCCTTCGAAGATCGTGTTCTGGTGCTTCAAGGTCACATATGAAACAATGTGATGATTTTGATTCCTCAGGTTCTTGAAAGTTTGTTGGGATTCTCCTTAATGGTGGCTGTGAAGATGTTCTTTTTAGCCTGCTTTAGTTTTGTATTATTGAACAGACGACGACAAGTTTGGTGGTATATTTCTTATTCAGGTGACACTGAACCCCATGCTGAGTCTCACAGCAGGGATACAACCAGTGTGCAAGGCAGTGCATTGACATCATTCATTGTCTTGTAACATATGAATGTTTATGAGATATTGCATGGAAGCCATCAAATTATTGGGCTTAATAAGGCCTTACGGTTGAAAGGATAGGGACAAATAATAAAACATTATTCACAAATCAATTTTGTTTTCGGTTTCCGTCACCCTGCTCCTCATATGTAACACCTATGTCTTATATCATAATATATATGCAATTCATGCCAGATTTGCAGTGCTTTTTCTCAATTCTGTGCATTTTCTACTTAGATTTCATTGTTAATTACATTTTAATCATACAGAGATTTGCCACAAACATATAAATTGACACAAACCAGACGAGAATCTGTCTTGTTTGAGTTTTTATGCAACAATTGAATTGTGATAAGCAATATGGCAGCCATCTTGAAAAATGGCCGACATATTGGATTTTTGGATGGCTCGCGTGTTTTTTGTGAAAAGTGATCTTAGGCCAACAAGTATGCAAAGTTTGTTGCTTGTATCACCAAATGCACGATGCTTGGTTTTATCTGCATAGATAATATAGATGCTTTGACAGGTAGGCCTATATCTATGATACAGTCAGCCATTTTAATCGGTGCAAGGTGATTCCTTAAGACACATTAGAACGTCGTGCAGGTTAATTATCACCGGAATAGCGATTTAAAGCGACGCAATGATGAAGCACATTGTGAAATATTGTAACTGTGTTTGTTGGTGTAACTACATTCTAACAATATAATATTGCTTTATGAAACACATGTGGCGAGTGCATTTAAAATACACGATGCTCTTGACCATCAAGAAACGATATTTATTTGTATCTACTAGATCGACCATACATTGTAAAGCAGCACGGTGTGTATATGTATTTATGAATTTCATATTAGCTAGCATAGTGTATTTATCAGGCATATCTATCAGATGTGGCATGTACATATAGACTTCATATTAGCTAGCATAGTATATTTATCAGGTATGGCATGTACATATAGACTTCATATTAACTAGCATAGTATAATTACCAGGTATGGCATGTAAATATAGACTTCATATTAGCTAGCATAGTGTATTTATCAGGTATGGCATGTACATATAGACTTCATATTAGCTAGCATAGTGTATTTATCAGGTATGGCATGTACATATAGACTTCATATTAGCTAGCATAGTATATTTATCAGGTATCGCATGTACATATGGACTTCATATTAACTAGCATAGTGTATTTATCAGGTATGGCATGTACATATAGACCTCATATTAGCTAGCATAGTGTATTTATCAGGTATGACATGTACATATAGACTTCATATTAGCTAGCATCGTGTATTTATCAGGTATGGCATGTACACATAGACTTCATATTAGCCAGCATAGTATATTTATCAGGTATGGCATGGACATATAGACTTCATATTAGCTAGCATAGGGTATTTATCAGGTATGGCCATGGCATGGACATATAGACTTCATATTAGCTAGCATAGTGTATTTATCAGGTATGGCATGTACATATAGACGTCATATTAGCTAGCATAGTGTATTTATCAGGTATGGCATGGACATATAGACTTCATATTAGCTAGCATAGTGTATTTATCAGGTGTGGCATGTACATCTAGACGTCATATCAACTAGCATAGTGTATTTATCAGGTATGACATGTATATATAGACTTCATATTAGCTAGCATAGTATATTTATCAGGTATGGCATGGGCATATAGACTTCATATTAGCTAGCATAGTGTATTTATCAGGTATCGCATGTACATATAGCCTTCATATTAGCTAGCATAGTGCATTTATTAGGTATGGCATGTACATATAGACTTCATATTAGCTAACATTGTATATCTATCAGGCATGATATTGTCTCTGAGCTAGCATAGTGTATCTATCAGGAATGGTATGGACATATCGGCTACTATAGTGTATCTATCAGGCATGGCATGGACATATCAGCTACTATAGTGGATCTATCAGGCATCGTATGTATTTAGAGACTTCATATTAGCTAGCATAATGTATCTACCAGGCAAGGTATGGTCTCTTAGCTAGCATAGTGTATCTATCAGGCATGGTGTGGTCTCTTAGCTAGCATAGTGTATCTATCAGGCATGGTATGGTCTCTTAGCTAGCATAGTGTATCTATCAGGCGTGGTATGGTCCCTGTAGCTAGCATAGTGTATCTATCAGGCGTGGTATGTTCATATCAGCTACTATAGTGTATTTGTCAGGTATGGCA
This sequence comes from Chaetoderma sp. LZ-2023a, assembly GCA_034401795.1. Lineage (NCBI taxonomy): Eukaryota > Metazoa > Mollusca > Caudofoveata > Chaetodermatida > Chaetodermatidae > Chaetoderma > Chaetoderma sp. LZ-2023a. The sequence continues at coordinate 68,329,194 of CM067367.1, forward strand.
TGTACATATAGCCTTCATATTAGCTAGCATAGTGTATTTATCAGGTATGGCATGTACATATAGACTTCATATTAGCTACCATTGGGTATCTATCAGGCATGGTATTGTCTCTTAGCTAGCATAGTGTATCTATCAGGCATAGTATGGACATATCAGATACTATAGTGGATCTATCAGTAACCGTATGGATACAGAGAATATTTAACGAGTTGTCATTTCGTATTCAATGTATCACATAAGTTTAGTTAGATCTCATTTGAAGTTAACTTTAGCGAATTCCAAATGTGATCTTACTAACAGTCCAATTGTATGGTGCGGATATTAGTGGCAATTGTTCACTTTGTGGTAAAAGCCGGTCACAGTTTTCAGTTTTGACGCCGTTTTTGGAAAATATCTTTAGGTAGGAGGGGGTAGGTCTTCAAATTCTGGTAGTAACACATATTGGCACAGAGATAGATATCGTGGACCACGTCGAAATAGTTCAATAGGGCAAGAATTGTCAAGATGGCCGCCAATTTTTTTAATTTTTAGCGATCTGCGTATTTATAGCTGAAATCGGTGTATACAGTTTTTGAACTATGAGGTTTAGTGAATGTGGTTGGATATACGGACCCGTTCATTGATAGCACCGTTTGTGCACCGAATAACTAATTTTGGCCGCGATTTTCCAGATGGTGCAAGGAATTTGCCAACGGTTGACAAAATTTGAGTTCGCTTTCTACTTGCAGGTGTGCTTATAATCACGCATACACGCGCAGACACGCACGCACGCATGCACGCACGCATGCACGCACGCACGCACGCACGCACACACGCACGCATGCACTCATGGACGCACGCACGCACGCACGCGCGCACGAAGTGGTCGTTGGCCTAAATCTTTTTTCAGGCAAGTGAAGTTTGTTTGCCTTTTTATCCTTTTGTAAGTGTAGGGTGGCTGAAGAGTTTGGGTGTATTGCTTACATTGGATCAGAAAGCGGTGTTAGGCTCTGATCTAGCCATTTGCTGAGAGAACTTTGATAATTCTGCCCACCACGTGCTTCAATGCATTTAGCCATTTGGGCTATACTGGGATTGTTATGTCCTGGGTGATTAAAAGCGAGAGTATCCTCGCTGTAATCATCAGCAGGATTTCTCATTAACTCAGTTGTATCATGCACAGATCTTTCCCGACCTTTGTCTGAACCTCGTTGACTCGTGGCGACGAATATCATGACCATTTCCTTGATTCCTATTGATGAACACTTGAGACATCTGAGACTGAACCTGAAATCTTGGTCATTTCTGCTCCTGACACTATCGAGTGAAGAACGCGAGAGTGTCTTCATTTATGCTGACTGCCCAAACCTCTTTAAGCACACGGTTCGTTAGAAAATGCATACTGTGGATTGTGTACAAGCGGATTCCCCGTAACAAATTCTACTAGCACATTCCGATGCAAAATTACACAGAGGCATCATGCCAGCATTGTATTAACGGTCAACAATGAGGAACCACGTGATAAGCTTTGCGATGGTATCTTTGTGCAGTTTGAAATTCACCTTTACAGTTTTAGCTATGCCCCGCCCATCACTAGCTAAGCTCTATCCACACCCTCACCTCGCTCGTTTTGGGATCGATCGATCCCTGAACTCCATAACTATCAATTTCCAGAAAACTATGCGGGTAAGCTGTTGAATATTTTTCAACTAATTTGACTGGGTGCTGTTGCTTATTAAATAGTAAAGACAAACAATTCGTACAACGTGTCTGACTATCAGCCGTTCAAAACGGACTAAATCAAGTCAGTCATGACGTAATGATTATGACGTCAACCTACACGCCACGTAGTTAATTATGACGTCATTTGATGGATGAAGAAATTGGAAAGGTCTATTGCATTCTCAGCACGAGGTAACGAACATTAGAACCGCCAATTTTAAATGGGCTGTGATGAACCAACGCTGAGACTGTGGTCTCTCAGCTTCTCGTGTTGCTCTCCAGGTACGAAACTCAGAATGGGCTGCACGTTCTCGAGCTGTACAATGTGGGTCGTGTCTTCAAGATTATGTGGGTTTCTTTTTCAAATAGGTTTAGTTTTGTAACATACAGTTGTGTCTGCAGTACACAAGACCATAGTAAATCTGCCTTAGGTGACCTGTGTATGTGGCACAAGTAATTAGCAAATAGAGGTAAATGGTGCTTTAATACATGTAATATTATTGTTGCCGCAACTGTTGGAGCCCAATGATTGTTGTACTTTAAAGAACCCAAATCCTTTGACTCTAAAAAAATACGGACATGGGGTCTCATCTGTCAATGTATTCAGCCTCCTCATTGGCCTAATACATGGTACTTCATAATATATGGATCTATTTCTAGTAATTCCCCATCCATTTCTATTTAAGCCCTACCCATCTACACGTGTTTGAGTAGATTTTGCCACTTTGAACTTTGTCGTTTCGTAATCTCAAATTTCAGATATCTATACAGTTAAGCTGTTGAATATTGAAACTAAAAATATCCCAAACTCTCAATTTTAACATACGCGTGCGGGTAATATACTCTTGAATAATGTACGGCTAATATGATTAGTAAATAAACTAGTTTCATTGCAGACAACAGCTTCCTGTCAAATTAATTTCAAAATATGCCACATCTGTAAAAGTGTGGTACTGACGTGCACTTCAAGGTCATAAGTCAAATAAAAGGAAATTTTGAAGAAAAAAACCCAATATAAGTCTTACTTTGGCAATGCAACTAATAGGAAATAAAATAGCTTCTTCGTATTAAATTCAAAATCTTTCTTGAAGGTGGGCGATCCTAATATATCTCCTGAACAATGAATAGAGGAATCCAATCAATCGATCATTCATATGACGTCATAATCAACTACATCACATGTAGCTAACGTCATAATCAATTACGTCATGAATGGCGTGATTACGTCCGTCATAAACGCTTAATAATCCGTCAAGTTGTACGAATTGCATGGCTTCAGTATTTAATAAACATAGGCAGCAACAACACCCAGCCAAATTAGTTTCAAAATATTCAACAGCTTGCTTGTATAATTTTCTAGAAATTCCGGGAGTTCAGGGTTCGATCGATCCCAACACGGGAAAAGCGTAGGTGAGGTTAGCTAGAGATGGGCGGGGCTTAACTAAAACTGGATTCATCTATTCTCGGATCCCTTCAGGAGCAACGCCATTAAAACATTCTTGGATCCGCCCCTGTATCGCTCGTAGCAACAGCAGCAGCACCAGCAGTAATTGATCTTTCTCGTCTTAGCTATGCCTGCCCATCTCTAGCTAAGCTCCACCCACATCACGTTCGTGTTGGGATCGATCGAGTCCCTGACTATCAATTTACATAAAACTATACAGGTAAGCTATTGAATATTCTGAAACTAATTCGACTGGGTGTTGTTGCAGCAAAAGCGCCAAGTCAAATTAGTTTCAAAATATTCAACAGCATATTAATTAAATAGCAAATACATACAATTCGTACAACTTGTCGGACTATTTGGCATTAAAGACGGCCTATTTCTAATCATTCACTAGTCACTTAGTTGGTTATGACGTCATATGACGTCATATGATCGATGGATAAACTTAGAAAGGTCCATTGTAGCAGTAGTAAGTATTATTACTATTAATATTATTAGTATTATTGTTGTTGTTGTTGTTGTTGCTGCTGCTGCTGCTGCTGTTGTTGTTGTTGTTGTTGTTGTTGTTGTAGTAGTTGTAGTTGTTGTTGTTGTTGTTGTAGTTGTTGTTGTTATTGTTGTTGCTGGTGGTGGTGGTGGTGGTGGTGGTGGTGGTGGTGGTGGTGATGGTGATGGTGATGGTGTTGTTGTTGTTGTTGTTGTTGTTGTTGTTGTTGTTGTTAATGATGGCAATTCTTCATCAAAGGTCTGTGGATTAGCTCGACATATATCAAATAAGATATTAATTATGAGTTTAGGAATATGATATTATGAAAACAAGGCGTTGGTTCAGTACTATGATTGGATGCAGCTCTCGTACACTACTTACACTGACTAAGTATTTTCCTAATAAATGCTTATGATTTCCATAAAACTATTACATTTCAATTTGATGATAACTCCTTGAATTTATGGTAATTGGGCCGATAGTAATAATTTTGTAAGTAATTATTTCCTTTAATCTTCAAAAAAGTAACATGAGAATATGTAGTGGAATTCTTCTCCAATATCGTGTCTATTATATAACTTACATAATCTATATCCCCTCCCAGCTGCCAGTTTCTATTCCTTTTCTCTATCCCATCCCCTGTGCCAGTTTCTATAGCTAACTTATGGTTGCTTGGTCTGAATCTGTAGTGTTAGTCTGTTGACATTATTTAGCTTTGTCAGCTACGCCTCTGGCTCAAATGTGCTCTAATGTATACTATATGATTAACCTTTGCATGATGTGTTGATTTGGCCTCTTCATGATTGTAAGAACCGGTCTATTAAACTTGTTTAATATATTACAGTGGTTTTAGTTACAGTTTGCATTTCAGACACAAATCCCATCGAAACGTTATTAAATATATCTTTTACAATACTAATCCATTTATAGTTTATATTATTTGGGATGTTGTCATTGTACATGTATTTGTATAACACAGAATATAATTTTGTTTCTTTGCATTTCAATAATTTAACCCAGTAGTTCATTATTGTGCACGTTATAGTAATAACTGACTTGTATTATTTGAATGTGAAGCTTACCTCCAAGCGATATGAAACCACATGCCGCCCAAACCAACAAACTGGCGGCTACAGACCCAGTACCTTTGAGCACAGCACGAGGTGAGACGAAAATACCGGATCCTGAAATAAATGAATGAATGAATGAATGAATGAATGAATGAATGAATGAATGAATGAATGAATGAATGAATGGATGTATGGATGGATGGATGGATGGATTGATGGATGGATGGATGGATGGAGGAAGGAAGGAAGGAAGGAGGGAGGGAAGGAAGGAACCAACCGACCGACCGACCGACCGACCGACCGACCGACCGACCGACCGACCGACCGACCGACCGACCGACCGAGCGAACGAGCGAAAGAACGAACGAACGAACGAACGAACGAACGAACGAACGAACGAACGAACGAACGAACGAACGAACGAACTGATATTCCATGCTTAAGTACTGACATCGTAACGTAGCTCGATACTTATTACAGCACCATGGGTAAATTTTAAAATTGTTACTCTTCCGTTATTGATGATCGCGATATTAAAACTTCAACAAATAGTATGTTGCTCCGTGCATCGTTTGGTAGGTGTATAGTTCGGGTCCGTGTTAAACAAGTCCCAAGTAAGATTTTGTTATTTGCCCTTGGTGGATTTTAGACAGGTGCTCCTCTCATTAATTTCAAAATCCGTACCATTCCTCGATTGATGAAAGGATCTCGATAAGATTATAAGGCCCCTTTCTCATTGCCTGCATTAGCATGTACTGGACGGTGACAGGTGGTGCTACCTGGCGGCGAATGCGATAAAATGATGACTGTAGCGGTACATAGCGGATAGTAAGAGAAAATCCTAACCGTAACGCTATTACCTAGCAAATTTTGAGGGAATTGGCTGCATTCACATAGGGAATCAATACCAATATATTGGAAGATAAACCTCCGATTTTGTCAGATTTATGGCGTGTTTAAACTAGAGAGTGAATCAGGAATAACTCCGGATTATGTCGCCGGTGAGAACACGGCCTAAAGATTTCCGAAATAAGTGACGTATTTATTCCGGGACAAGAGACAGTCCAATGAAAAAGCTAGCCGGATTCACGAATAGTTCCTAACTTACCCACCAGTCTATCTGGCCGCCCCTATTTAGAAGACCAACTACGTCTTATTCACGAAGAGTAGCTAAATAATCATCTAATGTAGGCGAATAGTCTTACGCATTTTCTTACTTACACCCTATTTACGCATTTTTTCGTAATACGGCCCTCTGTACTGTATTTACCGAAAGAGCGGCTGTATGAGAACAAGGGCTCAGGTACGTTGTCTAGGGTCAACTCACAACATCGTCAGATTTACGATCCACCTCTCCCCACCCACCATCCCACCCCACCCGAGTGTGTTTTAAACGGGGCCCCGCTCTTAAATCTTAAAAACGTTATACAATTTAAGTAACGTCCTGACCTTATCTCATGCGAGATTACAAGCAATTTGACTAACAGCAGCTACAGTTCTCAGTCAAATTAGTTTCAAAATATTTACCTGATTAGCTTAACGTTGAGCTACTGAGTTTAGGAGTTGAAAGTGTTAACCCCTCTTGTGTCAACAGCGCATTTAAGCGCTCAAAATCCTATTTATTTCAATTAACCTCTTTCAACAGTTTTCAAGGAAATTTTGATTTCTACAGCCAAAAAGAATATTTTCGTAAATTTATAACGAAAATTTACAATAAATAGATTTCTGTTATTCTTCAAATGGACATTCATCAAAAGTTTAATGGTCAAGAAAATTCAAATTTCTGCTTAGCCAGTGTTCAACTGCAGACCAAGAAGAGTATTTTTGAAAATTTACCACTGGAATGACTGGCTCGGTAACCGAGCCAGTCATTCCAGTGGTAAAATTTCAAAAATATTCGTATCTTAGCCTGCAAATGGCCATTTCCCAATTTAACTGCAGACGTCGCTTTTTACCAACTTGACCATTAAAGGGTTAAGTTGACACAAGAGATTTTATCGACAAAGCTTGCTCGGTCACGAACTCTCCGGCAAGCACAAAGATCAGATTTCAGGCGTGATGAAACATAAAGAAATAATGCGAAAATTCATGACCTGGTTCAATACTGTCCTCAATGTACTGTAGTATAATTCGATATTAAATGTTTGATCCTTGGAGCTGATCTTTCGTATTTGGCTGTTCGTGTTCAAAGGCCTAAGCTATCAAGCTGGCACTTGATTTTATTGCTAGCTGAAGGGCATCTATCGACACCACGCGAGTCAACGCAAAAGAAATAGTTGCGGGCCCCCATGAATAGTTCTGGGTTGCTCTTATCACTCTAGGGATGCGGAATTTCAGACTTCAGTAAATGGAAGCTGTTGAACATTTTGAAACTAATTTTACAGAATTGTTTTTAGATTGTAAATTTATCAAAGACAAAACATACACTTACCGGACATTTTTAGCTTCATGGCCGAGTTACATGTGACGTAATTGATTATGACGTTATTTATTTGAGTGACAGATCCGATCCCTTCGTCGGAGAGGTCCTAAACTAACCAGAAGTAAGTGGGACTAACTCCGGACACTGGTCACTAAGCATCTCTCTGTGGCTGAATCAGATTTGTCAGTCCAGTATATGACGTCATAATCAGCTACGTCACATGTATAGGCTGACGTCACAATGATAATTGACAGAAATAATCCGTCATAAACCGGGAATAGTCCGTTAAGCTAGGATTCCATTAACGCGTATGCGTATGCGTATGCGTATGCGTATCCGTATGCGTATGCGTATCCGAATGAGTGATTCCATTTGTACGTATGCGTATGGGTAAGCGTATCCGAAAGTAGTGTTTTTATTCAATTAATTCTACTACTACTACTACTACTACTACTACTACTACTACTACTACTACTACTACTACTACTACTACTACTACTACTACTACTACTACTATTACTACTACTACTACTACTACTACTACTACTACTACTACTACTACTACTACTACTACTACTACTACTACTACTACTACTACTACTACTACTACTACTACTACTACTACTACTACTACTACTACTACTACTACTACTACTACTACTACTACTACTACTACTACTACTACTACTACTACCACCAGCACCACTACTACTACTACTACTACTACCACCACCACCACCACCACAACCGCTGCCACCACCGCCACTGCTGCTGTTGTTACTACTACTACTACCACTACTACTACTACTGCTACTACTACTACTACTACTACTACTACTACTACTACTACTACTACTACTACTACTGCTACTACTACTACTACTACTGCTGCTACTACTACTACTACTACTACTACTACTACTGCTACTACTACTACTACTACTACTACTAGTATGAATATGTTCTAAAATAGGTCTATCAGCCTTTCAGTGAATTTCACATTCCAGCGAGCTTACTATGAATTTAACTTATATATTGGAACACATGTACAGAATAATAGTGCCGATTTGGGGAAAGCCCATGAATGACGTAATGAAAACGTAATTTTCAAGGAATCCCATATCCGAATGCTGTCCGTATCCAAATAAAATCGCTACATGTAGCGATCGGATTCGGAAACGAACAGGTTTCGCACACGCATACAGACATATGGAATCATACTATCTATTTGTAATGGGAGCGAAAAAAAATTCGGATACGGATACGCATACACGTTAAACTAGGAACGCGTATGCGTTTCCGTATCCGATTTTTTTTTCGCTCCCTTTGACCCCACGTAGAGATGAAGACTATCATCAAGTCACTCTATAGAACACCTCAATCAGAAGATGCCTACCATCATCTCTCGAGGCCAGAGCAAGTGACTATTTTTCGTCTCAGAACAGGACTCAACAGACTAAACCAACACATGTACAGGCGGCTCCACCCTACGACATCGCCCGCTTGTCCTTGTGGAGAAGCAGAAGAGACCACAGAGCACATACTTCAATGTTGCAGTACGTATCAGCTGCTGAGAGAAGAGATCTGGCCTTTGTCAACCTCTTTTCTTGAAAAGCTGTATGGCCCATGTGGAAGAACTGCAGAAAACCACAGATTTCATCTTGAGAACGGCTCCCCAAGTGTGATACCAGCGATCGAAAAGAAGAAGAAGAAGAGCCCACGCCCACCCCACGCCCCTGGGAGCAGACCCACATGTAAATGTTTTCTTGTACTCCGCAATCATATGGGTAACGTACATATCACATATGATTGAATTCCATCTAACGGTTTCAGAGGAGTTGCATTGAAATCAATTGCTTTAACCTTTAACCACACCAAACCACTGGTGACACAACAAAAGCTAAATATGAGCATGCATTCCATGCTGATATGGGTAACTCGCATACCAAATTTGGTCGGATTCCGTCCATTAGTTTCTATGGAGTAGCGTTACAATCAACTTTATGCACATTAAAATTTAACCTTTTGATAGATCGCCCACCTGTGGGAGCGGCGCAAAATGGAAATGTCCTCTTTGCACTCAGGAGTAACTCACACCCAAAATTTGGTTGAATTCCATCCAACGGTTTTGGAGGAGTTGCGGTACAATCGATTTGACCGTTTGACCCGTTGTCCACCCCACCTACACCCGCCCATTTGGGAGCAAAGTCAAATGTTGATGTCTTCTTAGACTCTTCAATCATATGGGTAGCTCACATACCAAATATGGTAGAACGAATTCCATCTAGAGGAGTTGCGTTACAATCGTGGGGATAAATATTTGGAATATACACCATTAGTTCCAGTCAATTCGTGTGGTTGTGAGACGGATAGTTGAAAGCTAGTCCGCTCAAAGGGGACTTTTGTCCTCTCGATAGTGGGCTAGTAGTAGAGTGCTCGCCTCCCAAACGCTAGAGGGATAGTCTCACAGAATGCTGCCACCGCCGTCACCAACAATGATGACAATACCGGACAACGGACATCGTTGATGCCGACGTCACCAATACCATCGACACCGATGCGGACGACGCCCACGCCTACGCAACCGAAGACGAGGCCAATGACGTCCCGGCGCTGCTGTTGTAATGATAATAATGATATTAACGACAAGTGTATGAACCTGAACACTCACACTGTAAAAAAAATTTTATAATATAGGCCTACTTGTAATAAGTACTTGTAATAAGTGTGGGTTTAAATAAATTGAATTGAATAGAATGTACCTTTCTGGTTTTAGCTATGCCCCGACCATCTTTAGCTAAGCTTCACCCACACCTCGCTCGTGTTGTGATCGATCGATTCCTGAACTCCCTGACTATCAATACCCATAACGATATACAGGTAAGCTGTTGGATATTTTGAAAATAATTTGACTGATTGATGTTGCTGTCTATGGCCCAGTCAAATTAGTCTCAAAATATTCGACAGAATGTTTATTAAATAGTAAAACCATACAATTCGTACAACGTGTCGGACTATAAAGCGTTCAAGACGGACTAAATCGAGTTATGCATGCTGCAATTGATGATGACTTCGTCCTTGCAGTTGAGTATGACGTCATAGCTGGAAAAGTCCATTGAAGAACGATTCTTGATCATATCGCATGCTCCGAGCATATGCAACAAAATGTAGAATGTCTGACTATATTTGCAGTCCACTTACCTATAATGGTGCCCACAATCAAAGCTACTGCAGTGGGCAGTCCAATTTCTTTCCGTAAATTAAACTTTGTTTCTTCCACAACGAGTTTATCATCATATTCCTTTCCAACACCACCATTTGATTTGTCGACCCCAGCTTCTAATAATAATAATAATAATAATAATAATAATAATAATAATAATAATAATAATAATAATAATAACTAGATTGCTCGGTCGATGACGCATCATCGCAAATCCCCACGTTCACCAGTTTGAACTTTTGACCCATCCCCACCCCAACGACAACACTCCCACACCACCACCCACCGCCCCAACCCCCCCCCCCCCCCGGGACGGAGCCAACTGCAAATGTCTTCTTGCACACAAATTTGGTTGAATTTCATCCGATAGTATCAGGGGAATTGCATTTTGTACGACATCCTCACTCCACCTTTGGGGCTGGAACGAATTTAAATGTGCCCATGCCCTCCGCGTTGATATGGGTAACTTATATACCAAATTTCGTTGAATTCTGACCAAGGATTCGGAGGAATTGCATTACAATCAATTTCTGCACATTAAAATTTGACCTTTTGATAATAGAGCCCTAATTAAAGCTAAAGACAAAGCTATGCAAGTCGACCAATTAGCATCGCATGCTGGGTAAATTGAACAAAAATCAACAGGCATCTCAATTCTCGTGCAAAACTGTCTCTATTTAATGGTACACCAGAAATTTAAGTACATGGTCAGTCATAGGATTTAGGAACAATGGTAGCCTCGTTGCTCTTGTGGTTAGGTAAATAATCGCTGGAACACTCATGAGCTATTAGGCATGTATACTAGAGGATAATAGGCATGTATAATAGAGGAACCCAGGCTCTCAGTCAATTATATTACGTCATAATCAACTACGTCACGTGTAGTCCGACGTCATGGTAAATTACGTCATGAATGACGTGATTACGTCCGTCATAGACGCTTAATTGTCCGTCAAGTAGTACAAATTGTATGTCTTTGCTATTTAATAACCATTCTGTTGGGTATAATAAGGAAAAATTAGTTACTTAAATTGTTTGATTGCAGCTATCGTAACTATCTCGGTCACTAACCTATTTCCTTATTATGAATCATCCTGGGATCGGGACCAACTTTTTCGGAATTATTCTGTTGGGTATTTTGAAACTAATTTGACTGGGCGCTGTTTCTGCCATAGGCAGCAACGGCATCCAGTCAAATTGGTTTCAAAATATTTAACTGCGTACCTGTATACTATTCTGGAATTTGACATTCAGGGAGTGCAGGGATCGATCGATCTCAACACGGGAAAAGTGCAAGTGGAGCCTAGTTAGAGATGGGCGGGGCATAGGTAAAACTGGATCCATCCATTAATTTATTATTCATGAAAAGTCGAGTATTTCGTTAATTGAGATATAAATTATAAATGAAATAAAGAAATGTTTGTCCAGATCGCGTATTATAGCTGACTGGGACGTGGGGTTGGGAAGTGCCACGATGATTTTGTAACAACATTGTCAATGTTGGTCTGTTTGTCTGTCTGTTCATTCGTCTGTTTGTTCGCCCATCCGTCCGTCCGTCTGTTCGCCGACCATCTATACCACACATTCAGCGCTATTGCTCAAGTCCTCTGAAGGGATCGTGACTAAACCTTTGGAGGATGGGCTTGTCTTCCAGAGGACATATATTGAGTGTGACATCAAAAAGTCACAGGTCGAGTTCATCAAAGCGGTGAAAGATATCTGGCTCTATGGCTCGAGTTATACTGAATGGAACTTGGACATGTTTGGGTGCATATTTGTCCTTGTGTCCCGAAGAACTGTATTAATTTTCGTGTCAAAACATAAAACGTCACAGTCAACTGGAAGAGCGGGATGGCGAGACAGTGCCTGTTGTCAATAGATGTGATATACGTTGCTTTAGGTTCTCTAGGACATACAAACCCAATGTTGAGCGGCACCCTGTCACTCTTGAACAATTTTCTTTATATTTAACATCTGACCATATCACCAGATTGTTGCTGGGGTATTGTATACATATTCAAATTAACCATCCAAATCACTTACATATATCCCCATCCATGTCGTTTATGGTAATTGTGATCATGATTTAGATAGGTCACGTTGATGTGACATTCACCTTGGGATTATCTTTATCATCACGGCACCAAATTATGCATCTACGTCACGTTGAAATCCACATGTCCCTTGATTAATTAAGGGTAGAGTAGTTCCCCCGTACTTTCTAGTCAACACCTACTAGAAAACAATGACTTTATTATAATGTACCAGTTTCATTTACGATACAGATAAAGAGATATCTCATAAGACAAAAACAATGATGAATGTATTGGATATAGATGTTTCTAAGAGAAATGTGCGAGTATAAGATACACAATCGCCATAGACCGACAGAAGATCAACCAATACTTTGTTTCCAGTGTCGTGATGAACAGTCAATGCCAGACCTAATGCATTTGGATTTTCATTTTCTTTGGAGGTTCTGAAGGTGGCTGCATCAGTCTTCTTATTGCAAGTAATTTATCTGACAGATTTTTATGGTTGTACATGATATCCTGACATATTGTTATGACATTGCGATCTAAATCCCTCTTCTGAATTTGGCAGTCTACCGCCATTATAGGTTCACTGATTATACATCTGTATAAAGCAATGGAATCACGTCATTTTCATCACTAGTAACCGGAACGTCTCGTCTTTCAGCTTGCAGTTCTCAGATACGAAGGTTTTCATATGCTTCCTTATTGTACTGGCGCATGTATATATGTGTTCTGTGTCATTTGATTGATCACTGCCTGAGTTAATTAACTGATTTACCATGTCTGGCTGCGAAGCTATGGGTGAGTAGATGAGTGCAGGCTTGGGTAGTGGTGTTTGTCGCGCAGACTCCAAATGAGGTAATTCATGTAGGATACACATCTTTAGCCATTTACGGGGGTATGTTGGAACTTGAGACTCGACAGTGTCACCTAGATGACTTAAATGCGTGCTATAAATGTCTTCAATTGACAGATACGCTTTATTTGATGTTTGAAAGTCGATCATACACAAAAGTTCAATAAATGCTGTTTTTTGCATCTGGTTTTGTTGGGAGGCCTCTGTTTTTCTAGATGATGCAGATCTCTGGACATACTTAACACAGAATATTATGTGGTACTTCACATCAATAACATGTGTATCTTTTGGTGAAATTGCGGTATTAGTTTAAAGTCATCTCTCACTATTGTCAACCGCATTTCTTAATTCCTTACACGCATGAGGACACCTCAAATTGAAAAGTTCGTGTTCGCTGTCTACTTGACAAAAACACTTATGGGCGTTAAAGGGCTCTGTACTAGAAAGACTAAACCTAGCAGGTGTGTCTTGCATGATTTCAGTGGATGTTGATGGCCTGTTCATTAAACATGATCTTCCTTTTCTCTTGGGCACAAAGCCGCCAGTGTTTACTGATTTTGCATAGCGTTCTTTAGCATGCTCGATTTTCCCCTTGTTTGTAGCATCGCTATAGCATTGACGATGCCAAAATACGTTCATTAATTTCAGAGACGCTATTATTTCTCCCTTCAGTCATTGAGAAATGGCTACATATTTTCCATCTTGTAGTGCCCCTCGATCTTGGAGCGAACTAATCAATTTATCATATGACTCATTTTTTTTGTTGCGAAAACTTAACATCAGATGAATCTTCTTGACATATAACACATCGTTTCGGGTCTGTTTGCGTCTTTGCCCTTTTTGTGCCAATTGCGTTTAGCTCTGGAATATTATCCATTGTATTATAGTGCTTGGCGAATGACAATTAGGCTCCAATTATGTGATAGTTTACTATTAAAGCTACAACGCATATAAATATATTGCATACATGACATAAAATATGCGAAATATCGTTTATGCAAATTTAGTAGTATGCAGGAGTTACTTTGTGTGTCTAGCAGACGACACGACGGTTACATTTACAAACACTTTCTAAATTTATCCTGGCCTATTTGTTACCGAAAATGTATGGCCTTATGACTACAAGACTGTATAGCATTGCGAAATTATAGAATAAAATAGACAGCAACCCAAAGGCTGGGTTAAATTTTACTATATTCTTCAATAATCTTTGCCGTGATATGCAAAATAGTATATGATACTTTGAAATTAAATGTTAATGATGCCCCAATGCGTATATTTTGACGATTTTCGCGGTACGGCACAGATTTAGCGCCGAATAATGTTGCTAGTTAAAGAGGAGATAAAAAACAAAAAGATTTTCTGATAAGGCATTTTAATAAGCTTTAATTAGATAGTCAGCATGCTATGGTTTACATGGTAATTAACACTCTTATAGCTAGAAAAGTATATGACGTCATAAGTGACATTTACTGACCTCTAAATGACATTGAACCTACTCGGAAAAAGTGAAAACATCGGGTTTTTTTTAGAATTTTCCTGACAAATACTTTGCAAACGTGCATGTGTCCAAAAATTAACAAAAAGTTAGTGTGGTAGGCTACAAATTATAATTAATGGCAGGCGCTATTTTCCTGAAATAGATCTTTACTACATAGCGCTTCTATGCCATAGAATACTCTAACTGGAGATATGTTTGTTTTTACTACATGATGGTATGTATGTGCTGGAAGGTGGTGGAGAGGTGTTCGTATGGAAGTATGAACTTACAATGGAAGAGTCCAGTTTATCCATCAAGTATATGACGTCATAATCAACTACTTGACATGTATGCTGACGCCATAATAAATTACGTCATAAATGGCCTAGCTAAGTTAGTCACGAACGCGTAATTGATGACTAACTAAGTGTTGTTGTATACGAGTTCTATGTCTTTACTATTTAATAAACATGCTGTGGAATATTTGAAGCTAATTTGACTGGGCACTGTTGCTGCCATAGGCAGCAAGAGCACCCAGCCAACTTAGTTTCAGAATATTCAACAGCTTACCATATAGTTTTCTGGAAATTAATAGACAGGGATTTCAGGGATCGATCGATCCCAACGCGGCCCTATGCGTGGGTGGATCTTAGTTAAAGATGGGCGTGGCATAGCTAAATCTGGATGCATCCTTTGTACTGATAACACAACACTTGTCTCCACATTGTCTCAGAAACGCGAGTTTGAGAATTACCACTATGATTTAAATTCGACTTTGGCAGTCTATGATTTATTTCATATAGGCCTATGTCTTCATTTCGAAACTAGTTTTGTCTTTATCTAAAATTAGATTAAATTTTGCTACATGTCATTGCTCCTTGGAACCAAATTCTTTAACTCGAAATGTGTATTCAAAAAAAGAAATTCTCATTTCCGATCCCGGTATACAGAACAATGCTTAATAGTTAACACATTCATCATGTAATCGTGATACATCTTATATACACAAATTATAGAGGGGCAGTTCTAGCTAGGAACCGCCCATTTCTATTTATAAGCAGCTAGCTCTGCCTAGGTTGTGCTTGTGATGGAATCGGTTTTAGCGTTTGTATTCCAAGGATTTAAATTATACGGTAACTGTACAGGTATGCTGTTGAGTATTTTGAAACCAATATGACCAGAGGGGGTGGGGGGAGGATGTTGCTGCCGATTCCAATCGCAAAATATTATACAAATGCTGACATCAAGTGCGCACGCACGCCAAGACGTTCAGAAACAGGTTTTCCGCAACACAGTTTCTGTAGATTTCTGCAGAAATGAATGCGAAGCATGATTTCCGCAGCAAAGTTTCAGATTCAGAAATAAGATTTCATGAGTAAAGTTTAAGAAACGCCGTTTCTCCCGCAATTTTCAAAGAAAGGTTTCCTCACAAATTTTTTTTAGAAACAATGATTCCCCGGCAATGTTTTAGAAAATATGTTTCAACAGGAAAGTTTCACAAATAAGATTCCCGCATGAAAGTTTCAAAAACACGCTTTTTCTGCAATGTTTTTGAAATGTTACTTGCCAAAATTAGCAAGGATAAGTAAGTGTTCCAATACCCTGAATATATAACACGATTGTCATTTCTTATTTGTCTAACTCACCTTTTCGCTTAGAGATTTCCATTTTGAATGCTGGATGAATAAAGTAGTCCCTTTATTGCAAAGTGAATAACCATAAGTTATCGACCGCGGCGCTTAAGCTGATATGGCGGTAATGCTATTCAGAAATGCAAATTATAGCTGTAAATACAACATAGTATGCATGCTTGTAAAGTTTACTTTCGAATCGAGTCTCTCTATGCTTAGTTCAAACGTTTATTGTAACTCAAGTCTACTTTTTTTTATTTAAACACCATTCAGGGTTAGAAAAGTATGAATAAAATTCAAACATAGGCTAACTCTGTCCAGTGTCCAACACATGAAATGCATATTTATCTAGCGCGCACGCGCCCTCACAGCGCGCGCATACGCATACAGACGCACGCTTAGGGTTGCGCACATCTTTGAAATACTGCATCAACTATCTAGTCATCAAAACAACAATGCCACATATGTCTAGAAAAGATTTGTATGCCATGTTTGTTATAAATGGGTAGGCCTATCTAATAAAACCATTTATGCTAGAAACAATACACCAAGCTTTCATATAGTTGTGGCTACCACTCTGGATTCTGACCTTGAGGGTAAAAATGTATGATATGAAGTCACGTAAAGGTTAAATATAAAGTTTTGCGCAATACAGACAGGACGCGGGCGTCACGCGGGGTTTAGTGCGTCAGATTTCAAACATATGATATTAAGAGGAACAAAACACACTAACGCGTGCGTCAGGCGGGAGTCAGGCGGGCGGGCGGCACGCGGGCGTTTGGAATCGCTCATGGGCCGATTTTTTACGCGTGCCGCTTGCTGCCGCGAGGGGAATTCCCATTTCTCACAAAAGGATGTTCCAGAATTTGTAGAAGAATGTTCTGACAATTACGTGATAATGGCGTGTTTTTATCCGATTTGCCGCATGCCAGACGCATTCAGTGTGTTTTAATTTTCCGCTTGACGCCCGCGTCCTGTCTGTTCTGCCTTTTATGTTGTACTTTCAATATCAAAGACAAACAGCGCAAAATATATCTTTGTAAACTGTACACGCAGGATAACACATTGCTGTAAAAGTTTTAAAAAAGTCCATTTTGATCAGTTAGAACCAAACCCATTCATATATAGAGGGATCAATTTCTAGCTATAACCCTTCCATTCTATCTATGGCCCGTCCATTCTAGCTATGGCCTGCCCATTCTAGCTATTGCCCGCCCATTCTAGCTATTGCCCGCCCATTCTAGTTATGGCATTCCCATTCTAGCTATTGCCCGCCCATTCTAGCCATGGTCCGCCCATTCTAGCAATGGCCTGCCCATTCTAGCTATTGCCCGCCCATTCGAGCCATGGTCCGCCCATTCTAGCTATGGCCCACCCATTCTAGCTATGGCCCGCCCATTCTAGATACGGCCCACCCATTTTAGATATGACCCGCCTATTCTAGCTATGGCCCGCGCATTATACCTATGGCCTGCCCATTCTAGCTATGGCCCGCCCATTCTAGCTAATGTCCACCTATTCTAGCCATGGTCCACCCATTCCAGCTATGGCCCGCGCATTATAGCTATGGCCCGCCCATTCTAGCTATGGACCACATATTCTAGCTATGGCCCACCCATTCTAGCTATGGTCCGCCCATTCTAGCTATGGCCCGCCCATTCTAGCTATGGCCTGCACATTCTAGACATGGTCCGCCCATTCCAGCTATGGTCCGCCCATTCTAGCTATGGCCCAGCCATTCTAGCTATGGCCCAGCCATTCTAGCCATGGTCCGCCCATTCTAGCCATGGCCCGCGCATTCCAGCTATGGTCCGCCCATTCTAGCTATAGCCCGCCCATTTAAGTTATGGCCCGCCCATTCTAGCTATGGCCAGCCCATTCTAGCTATGGCCCGCCCATTCTAGCTATGGCCCGCCCATTCCAGCTATGGCACACCCATTCTAGCTATGGTCCGCCTATTCTAGCTATGGACCGCCCATTCTAGCCACGTTTTATCATATTCGATGATGGCACTCTCTGTAAGGAAAGTATCTTATTAGATAATGCGTGTAACAGGTTACATTTGAAAATGGAAACACGATTTTCTAGATGGAAAGGCGTGTTAACATAATTGGTTTCCACAGAACACCCATGCAGACTCTTATGATTCTGATATCACAAAGTTGGTATGTCAAATTATCATTGTTGGTGTATGGCCAGTCAGTATTTCGATCGGAAGCAATATATTTCCATGTAAACCCCAAGATCCCAAGTCTGGAGTTAAAATTGCCACATCATATGCCTTTTACTAATGTTTAGAGGAAAATGCATACATCGATATCAGATTAAATGTGGAATTCCACATATGCGAATTATCTGCTTTTAATCGGATTGTCAAAGTAAGATGTATAGCACTAATTCCTGAAAAAGTACTTATATGCAACCGGATTGAACTAGTTAGAACTAGATTAATCTGGTGATCTCTAGCCGTGGGAAACATTTTACATTTAGTTGATTGGCCCAAAATTAGTTTCAAGCCATCCTATTTTGTTGGCCGATCAATGAGAAGCCTTAACCTGGGAAGGAATAGAATGACGATGGAGTGACAGAAATACAGGCTGAGTTCCTGTAAACTGTATATAAACCATTTACACTGTATTTTCATCATCACTTTACCATCCGTTGATCATATCTGTGCTCGTATTACTACTTTGTTAGAACTTAGATTATTTTGAGAATATCTAGAGTAGAATATGTCGAAAAGTTAATTTGCGAGTTTTAAGTGTAAAAGTTATCAAAGTATATTCCATATAAAACGTGTAGTATATTTAATAAAATCAGTATCAGTTTAATTAGTACCCGAAGTTGTGTGTTTCTTTGAGTTAGGTTTAGCTAAGAAATTTAGAAATCAGTAGAGAAAAAGGAAACTTTTCCAGGATTGGAATCTTCTTCATCGTCGACTCCCATCACCGAGTCGAAGGCCCAGCTATTCAGATCGATAGTGATCGATAATTTATTATTGATTAGAGTGTATTTAAGACCTGTAAGGGTCCCATTTCTTCAATATGAAGGACAATGTAAAACCGAGACTTGTCAGGTGAGCCATTTTTGATACAATGAAAAAGGAGAACCCGAACACAGTTGGAACCTTGTAAAACACAACATCATTGGATGCACGCAATGGGGTCATTTTAAAGACAAAAGACATAGTATGTAAAAACTATAGTAGATGACAAGTTAAAATGAAAGCGGTAATGAAACACGAGTGTGTTGTCTCATATCCGGATATCATTGGCAAACCCTGGTAGAATGATGGATTCAACTCCAAAATCTGTTATGTTGCCAATCTTGATAGAAGGGTTAGGAATAGGCACACTCCAAGCATACGGACCTTAGCTGACCTGTTTTAGTGTAACCTTGAAATTGTAATTAATCACTGTCAATCTAGTTGTGACAGTATTGTGCATGATATGATCGTGTGATGTCGCTTCATTGAAAGGTAAGAGTACATAATGTGTATAGCGGACACCGTGTGGGACATAAAGGTGGTTCAAATTAGCAGATTATCACTTAATATAGGTCAATTGCCATATAAAATGACTTTTGGTGGCCACAAGTTGGTGGTTATTTAAGACGGGTTGCCACATGACCACCCGTCTTAAAGTCCCATCAGCTTGTTGCCCATACGATGTTTTTTGGCGCTGACAGTGGCAGCACGTAGAAAATTTGCTCTGACAATTTCGCTAAGTTTCATAGTTTCCAAAATGTTTTTATATAAAAGTTTTTTTGCATAATGTCAAATAAGTTTGCAGAACTGTGTCTGCTGTGTTTAAATTTGTTTCTTATTTGTAATAAATCGATCATAAGTGGAAAAAGATTTGGATTGCGAAATATAGAATATGTGTGTAGACCGCCATTAGACATAGGTGTGTATATCGATTGTGCTCATTATTCAAGATCTATTGAAAAAACCAACTGTCTAACAATCGACATGATTGCATACTCGGCGGCGGAACTGAACAGAACTCACCAATCAGTACTCCATTGTGGCTTTTTACATAGACTGGACTATGATGTATTCAAAACTCTTCGTGATTGTGGCATAAGCAATACTCGTCCTACGCGCCGCGGGTGTCGAGGTGGGAGATTCAAAGAGAGAATTATTCCCATTCCCGCTACACCACTCAACAAGAGAAAAAAGCGTCAATCCAAATCCGCTGCATGTACTGATAATCTTATTAAGATACCAACTACTTCTGCAATAGTTAATTCCACATATCCTGGTCCGAAAGCATCAGACCATCAGGCAATGTGTAACGGCTGTCTTCTCAATGCAAGATCAGTGCGAAATAAAACCATTAACATCGTAGATTATGTTATTTCAAATGACATTGACATTATAGCGATAACAGAATCATGGCCTAAGGCTGATACCGATGACATAGCAATAGGCGACCTCACACCGGCTGGATACTCTTTCAAGCATGTCCCTAGATCATCCAGGGGTGGCGGTGGTATAGCCATTCTACTAAAAAAGACAATTACGATTTCTGTATCAAAAGCTCCTTCTTATCACACATTTGAGAACTTCGAATTTGACATTGTACAGAACTCTAGCTTACTGCGAATCGTTGTGATTTACAGCCCGCCGTCATCAAAAAAGCATAAACGTAATATGACAGAGTACCTTCACGAACTGTCTCTGCTTTTCGACCGATATGCTCTAAGTAGTGGCAATTTGTTAATATTGGGTGACTTTAATGTGCACTTCGAGAATGCATCAGACAGTAGTGTATCTGCTCTAAGAACACTCCTTGATATATTAAACCTAGAACAGCATGTTACTTGCCCAACCCATACAAAGGGTCACTTACTGGATTTAATCATAACTCGAACAACCGAATCAGTGATTAGAAACGTGAATGTAGATCTTGGTGCTATTACATCTGATCACGCTGCCATTACCTTTGATATATCGCTTCTGAAACCAGCACTACCGAGAAAGGAATTAACGTATCGAAATCTTCATTCGCTCCCTACACAATCGTTTAAGTCCGACATTCAGTCCTCTGAGGTGTGCATGAATCCATCTGATGACGTATCACGGATTGTTGAGCAGTACAATAACGATATACGATCTATCCTCGATAAACATGCCCCGTTGAAGCGAAAGGTAATCATTGTCCGAGAGAAATCACCATGGTACAACCGTGAAATAAAAGTAGCAAAACAGCTCTGTCGTAAACATGAGCGTGTCGCCCGTAAATCCAAACTTCAGGTCCATCGCCAAGTATATGCAAGTCAAGTTCGTCTCGTAAGTGATATGATACTATCAGCAAAGCGATCGTATTACTCCACGTTAGTATCTGAACATGTATCCAACCAGGGAAAGCTGTTCAGCATCTTCAGCGACCTACTTCACAAGGACAAAAGTAAGAGCAATCTCCCACAACACACTGACCCAACTGAGCTAGCAAACAAGTTTGCGAACTTCTTTTCGGAGAAAATCGGTTTAATTCGTGACTGCATTTTAAATCACCAAAACTACTCACCGCTAATTAGTTGTCGCACCGCCCTTAACTTAAAATGTACCATGACAGAATTTAAACCGGCTTGCTCTGAAGAAGTATCGACAATAATTCGCAAATCGTCTCGAGCATCCGGTTCACTAGATCCGATACCAACAAATATTGTTACGGGTTGTGTTGATGAATTATTTCCTACGATACTCAAAATCATTAATTTGTCCTTAACAAGTGGCAATGTCCCTGACCTGTTCAAAACTGCAAACGTGATTCCGTTACTAAAAAAGACATCACTAGACCAAAATGTGCTTGGAAACTACAGACCTGTTTCAAATTTACCTTTCCTGTCAAAAGTATTAGAACGAGTTGTCGCCAAGCAGCTCAATGATCACTTAGTAAGAAATAATCTTCTGGAACCTTTTCAAAGCGCATACCGCGAACTTCACAGCACTGAGGCAGCCCTACTGCGCGTACAAAATGATGTCTTATGTTCCATGGATGAACGCAAGTGTGTTTTACTAGTTCTCCTGGATTTGTCTTCCGCATTTGACACTATAGACCACGATGTCATGTTATCTAGATTAGCAGAACTGGGCATTTTAGACACTTCTCTTGCTTGGTTTTCATCATATCTCAGAAAACGCCATCAAATGATCATTGTGAATAATATCAGATCAGAGGAACATGAATTAGCATCAGGTGTGCCACAGGGGTCGGTCCTGGGACCGATCCTTTTTACAATCTATACAGCACCCCTTGGAGTGCTATTGCAGTCTCATGGCATAAGCTACCATTTCTACGCTGACGATACACAGCTATATCTCGCATTCTATGCAAATGACCAGGTGAATGCTCGTGAGCGTGTTGAAGACTGTGTTCGTGACATTAAACTATGGATGTTAAGCAACTTATTGCAGTTGAATGATAAGAAAACTGAAATTCTGTTAATAACCTCACCGCACCTAAGACATAAGGTTGACATCACCAGTTTGCACATTGGGGAGGCTGACGTATCTTTCAGTGCAAGTGCCCGTAACATAGGCGTAACATTTGACAATTCCCTATCGATGGAAGCTCATGTTACCACTGTCTGCCGTTCCATATTCATGAACATTCGGGGCATTAGCAAAATTTGCAGCTTCCTGGATGAAAACGCGGTCAAAGCTCTCGTCCATGCTACCATCACGTCACGCCTGGACTACTGTAACTCTCTGTTAATAGGCATACCATCTAGCCAATTATATCGTTTACAGAGAGCGCAGAATACAGCAGCTAGACTGATTACACACACCAAAAGATTCGATAATATCACACCTGTCCTATTGGAGCTGCACTGGTTGCCTATAAGACAACGTATATGGTACAAGGTGGCTTTGTTGGTGTTCAAGTGCCTACATGATCTGGCCCCCACCGTACTTAAAATCCTTAATACAGCAAAGAGCAGTACCAAGGTCTCTTGGGTCTAGCACACAATTACTATGTACCATACCAAAATCAAACTTAACTACTGGAGATCGTGCATTTTCTCGAGCCGGTCCGCGATTCTGGAACTCTCTTCCACCTGAAATTAGAAACTGCTCCAAAATTGACTCATTTAAATCACTACTAAAAACATATCTTTTCCAAAGGGCATTCTAAATTTTGTAAAGCGCTTTTGAGCAATTCAGTTTGGAATTGGCGCTATATAAATCCAACATACATACATACATACACATACACATATGTCCGTTATAGACATGGCTGACTGTGTATATTGATGCCATGTCGCATTCAATCTGTAAAGTAGTATTGTATATGCATAAGGCTGTATTATGTTCACACATCAATATTAGGTCTGCTTTCATACGGCTCGATTCTAGGACGCTCCGATGACACTTTAGCATTATCCCAATAGATTCATATTTATTTTCTCAAACCTATGAATTCAAAAGATGGACAAAGGCATATATTTATTCAACAATATTATTATATATTTTTTTATTTAGTCCATGTGATATATTGAAAGCGTGTAGTTGCCATGCCATGCTATGTGTCACGATTACCGATCGGCTACCCCGACACCGCCCCCACACCCCACCCCACCCCACGCCACCCCAACCCCGCTCCCCACCCCCACACACCCCAAGCCACTACATCCCGGTACGCTTGAGTAAAGTAGAGAATTCAGAAACATGAGATATATCTAAAAGCTTGAAAATAAAATTGTCTGAAACGTGATATTTGTTATCATATTGATACAGAGAATATAAGAATTCAAATTCCACGATAGAGTATTAGACTACATAATATGCGTCCAGATAGATTTATAGAATTATAATTCTTATCAATTTGGTCAAAATAATGACGCATTGGATCATGAACCAAATAAATTGAACGCGGCTTATGCATACTCTGATCCAGATCCCGATCCCGTCGGACTTAGAAATGGAGAAACGTCGTTCCATAATTATATTCCTGAAACATTGATTACAGTGCAATGTGGTCATCACTGTACAGACTTTGCATTATTATGAATTAATTTACAGTGTCGGAGTATGAAACAACAATTGCAACAGTTTCCAGTCAAGTTAGATTCAAAATATTCAAAAGGGTGTTTATTAAATTGTAAATTCGCCAAGGACATACAATTCGTATACTTTCCTGACGGATATTTAAAGTTTTGTTACGGAGCTAGTATACGTCAATTTGATTGTAACGCCAGCTAACTAGTGACATAATTTATTATGACGTCAGATGCACGAGTGATAAATCTGATCCGTCCACTGATTAGTAGTGTGGTTACCGTGGAGAAGAAGAGCATTCTATATGAGTCTGGATTGAATGGTCACGGTTTCTTCATTGATAGTTGTGATGGATCAGCAGTCCCACACGAAGGTGTCAGTCTCGCGCAGTACTGGAATACATAGTTGCTGTTAAAATCCTCATCATTTGTGCTCCATGTCTCTCAATGGAGGAATCCAGTTTATCCATCAATCACATGACGTCATAATCAACTACGCGACGTGTAGGCTGATGTCATAATCAATTACGTCATGAACGAATCGATTTAGTCCATCTTAAACGCTTAATAGTCAATCAGGTTGTACGAATTGTATGTCTTTGCTATTTTATAAACATTCCGTTGAATATTTTGGAACTAATTTGACTGATGCGGGTATATAGCTGTGATTTCTATATGGAATCTGTTTTTGGGTTTTAGCTCAATGAACCTTTCCAGTTTTAGCTATGACCCGCCCATCTCTATCTAAGCTCCAACCACACCTCGTCCGTGTTGTGATCGATCAATCTCTGAACTCCCCGACTATCAATTTCCAGAAAACTATACAAGCAAGCTGTTAAATATTTTGAAACTAATTTGACTGGGCGCCGTTGCTGCCTATGGCAACAACAGCGTCCAGGACATACAATTTGTATAGCGTGTCTGACTATTAAGGATTAGAGATGGACTATATATATTCATAACGTCATGCTTATGACATCATCTTACATGTCACGTAGTTGATTATGACGTCATATGATGGAAAGGTCCATTAATCATATTACATGAAGCGCATGGTCCATGCTGTTTATTTCTAGTTTTTAAAAAGATTATTGCTGATAGATCTAGAAATTTAATATACAGAGCAATGCCCATAAAACGCCTCCAGTACGTTAATACTATCAATTTAACATCAATTCTTATATATACGACTACGCAAAATCCATTAAGATAAATTCAACATATATAAAGCGGAAAACACAAATCTTACTGTCCAAATTATCTCTCCGTTTCGCAGAGGGACCAAAGTCGTCTTCCAGGAGAAGGTTCAACCTGTGGGAAATATTCGGATGTAATTGCTTCATGATTCTTAGGAAAGGTATGTATGTACATATTCCAGAAAAATGTCATAAAGAATCGGTTTTAATGAAAAAAAACATTACAGCGTTATGTCAATGCAATGCCCATAATTACGACATCAGCTCCGCCTTGACTCTTTGATTGCGTGCTTAGAATATCTGAGGGAATCAGAGAGAAATTCTATGATATTAGCTTTATTTTTCGCGCTAGCAAAAAAAAGCACTACGGTCTGAGTACACAGTCCCGATCGCCGTGACGATCGCCGATTTCTTTCCCACTCTGCGTAATTTTTCATATTCTGTGTTTGAATGGCCGCCATAGCCATCGAAAACAACACAAGCTACTCCATATTTCTCCCTTACGAATGGATTGCAGTCCTCTACTATCTGTTCGTAGCTAATACCTTTTTCCATTTTTCTGATATGAAACCTATCTGCCGTCAATGACATTTAAGCAGTCTTTTATACTGTTTTGAAGTTCATTTTAGTAACTTTGTAGGATTTTTTTGCACGGCATGTGCTAAATCTCATTTTCAGATCTGCCCATAAAGTAGTCTTTGAAAACAGTTGTCGGTAAGCAGTGAATTCGTAGGCGAAGTATGGGATGATGTTTGTATCTAGGCATCCAGTGAGTACAGCACAACTTAAGAACACAATTCCAGGGTCAAGGTAAACCGTCTGCTTTTCCATGTGATTTGACGTCTCTTCAAGAAAATCGAGAAATGTTCAAACAAACTCCCATGCCTGTAACCATCACCAATTATCAGATGCCAGAACCGCTCTCCGGGAAATGCTACAAGCTTTTTAATATGCCATGCAACTTCGTTTGTGAGCAGGCAAAGCAGCTCTATATTTTCGGACCAAACAAGTGATGTGGGAAGTGAGGCATTTAGGTATTACTAGCATAGAGGCACGTGGTGAGACTGCAAAGTTATTCTTCCAGGAGCAGAGATTGTGTGCTGAGATCACCCTGTGTGGCATTATGAGAAACCTCAAGTTCTTAAACTGGAATGACTTATGCAAGAAGTCCAACTGAAGAGCAACATGGCAGAGTTTCAACCGCAGTCCTATTATTAAGGCCGATGATAATTGCTAGATAAGAACACATTATGATTTCCAGTCTCTGACCTGATCACAAATTCAACAACATTAATTTCATGTCCATAATCCTAAACTTGAACCACGTTGCCTTGTAAGATAAGAATGATCTTATCCATCCCATTGAGGAGCCAGAAGAATCCGTCCCAGTCCCTGAGCCTTCCCATGTTTCTGTGAGGGGCATTAATGGAATGGCAGTTGTACAGGCGTTGATAGCGCCTGTGGAATTTAAGGGATATAGACAGCTGGGTGACGCTTTTGCAAAGTGCATTTATGCTGAATTTGACTAGTATACTAGTACTAGGATAATCTTTGACAGCTACCACAAGTAAATATTGATCAATGATGAAGAAGATAATGATATGCTTCTACTGAATTTGATGACATACATATTAATGATTCGGCACAAATGATAGAAATAAATTCCTGGCCAGCAAGAAAACGAAACGTAGTCCCACACAATTCTTAGCTGATAAGCGTACAACGTTATGTAAGAAGCCAGTTGTGACGTCACGCATAAGGGCGGTCTGACAAATTCTGGTAACTCAGGATACTGACTGGTGAGTCATTATTCTTTATCGACATCCTTGGTTTGCTACCAGTACAGGAATAATGACTGACGCAAGGGGCAATCACAGAAGTCTACGTCTAGAACCTATGAATGACAGACTTGGCTCAGAGATTGGCTTTGCTTTACCAGGATTTCACACTATAACTGGTTCAGATACAACTGGCAAAATTCGTGGTTTGAGCAAGAGGAGTGCATTCAAAGTTCTCTTTGATGTCGCCACCGCATTCCCATACAACTCTTCACAGCTAGACAAGGATGAATCACCGTCACCAAATGTGAAAGTATTGTGGAAAAATGGCAATGTATGTTTGTTGGTACAAAGACAGTCTCAAGTCAATAGCCTCAGCTCAGGTTCCTGACACGTGTAGGTGGAAAAATTATTGAAGCTTTATCTGAATCAATGTGGTAGCATGCCTCCTCATACAGCTGGTTGTTGGTTTCAAGACTAGCCACAACTGCACGCCAATCTGAGGACTCAGGATAATACTTGACACTTGTATCTAGAGTAGACCAAGTAGGTTAGCAAACCACCTGTTTCTGTTGGCAGTAAAGACAACAGCTGAGGCTGTTATAGATGACTTGAAATGCACACGCGCTGTAAGCTATTGCGCAAGAAAATGTACGTACAGGTAGATCAATCTACAGAACTCTGCAAATGCGAGGCAGACTAGAATGCTGCAACTCCCACAACATGAAAGCAGTGGAAAACACAGTATCCATTTCAATCTGAACTTCAGGACAGTCCTGTAGGATCTAGTTTTCTGTGTTTGAAAGTAAATATTTTGATTGAGATGTCGACAGAAGTATGTTTTAATATTTGACCATATTGAATTCAGAAATATCAAATTTGTAACATTATAATCTAACCTTGGTGTTACCGCTTCAATCAACTCAATAACTCATTCAGCTATTGAAACATTGGCCAAAACAGCTTTTGGATGACGGCCATCTTGAAATCCAAGAGAGCCGCCTAAAATATCCACTTCACGATGGCACCATCTTATTACGTGACCATATTTATGTGGGTATATGCACTTGAATGAGGTTCATATCACTTTTAGTTTTAATGATACTGACCAAAACACCATCCCAATTGTGGCCATCTTGAAAATCCAAGATGGCCGCCGAAAATATAAAGCTCATAATAGCACCATTAAATTTTACAACTGCATAAATGTAGATATAGCCACTGGAATGAGCTTCCTAATTCACTTAGCTTTAGAGCTATTGACCAATCTAACGGCCAAATGGCAGCCATCTTAAAATCATATATGGCCGCCACGTGACTGGACGATAAACTGTCCCAATTGAACCTTAACCCCTGTGCTTATATGTTTTTATAATATGACCAAGATTTAAACAGGATAAAAATGCATTAGAATCTTTATAACATCCGAGGCTAGAAAAAACGCGATGTCTAAAATATGCCGAAAATGCTCTGAAAGTGTGTTGCCTGGTCGATGCATCGGTCGACAACCATCTTGGGTTTTTGGATGATAACATAACTGGAAATGTGTAATTGATGTCCGGTGATCATAAAGCATTTTACTTGTAACATATACACAAATATTTAATCTCTCTGCTGTGACTGGAAGTGTAATTTCTTATCATTTTCCTAGGCTTAGCTATGGTGCGGATCAGATACCAAAAGTAAAAGGTGTGTAACATTTCCACACACCCCCCCCCCCCCCCCGAAAGCAGATTAGCAAAAAATGGTCGATTACATCGGAATATTTTCCAGAGGTCATGCGAATTTTTAGTTATTCCTGCAGACTAAAGTATTTGCTACTTAGGGGTCGCTTTCGATTCATCGCTAGTCTTGTATATGGATTGGTTCATAAACATAATGCTTCCATAAATTGAGAAAATCTTACTCTCACGTCAGTTTCCAGAAAAACAACAAATAATAAAAAAAGTCAGAATTCGTGTAAAGAAATTTGTATTTAGTAATAATACACCAGTACCGTTATATTACAACAAAAATATGAAAATGTCCAAATTTATTTATATGTTGGAGGTGATGCCTCTTTAACTATTGAAATGCATTGCAAACAATTAGTATCTACCCTATGTACAAATGCAGACTGGGTACCAGTACCCATTTGTACGTAGGCTAGATACTGATTATTTGCAATGCACCGGAGGAGTTGTGACTTGTGAGTTTATGTATGATGGAAGACGAATTAAATGCAAGTTTCCAACATTTCTGTACTGTTATTTTGCCTTGGCCCTGCTTGCCAATTTCGTTTTTATTTACACCAGCATCTCTGAGTTGAGTCTAGGGTCAGATAATGGCCTTGTTTTGCATTTATCTGCTCGGCCTATATAGTGGCGTTAGGGTTTTTTCTCGTTTTTTACATCACGTGTCGATAGTTCTGTGTCATCCAATTTGATATCCTCTTCCTGGGAAAAGCCATCTGAAGTCATTTCTTGTTCTTAGATGTTGTGAATACTTAGGTTCGAGGTACATTTATCCTGCCCGTGGGCTTATCTTGCATTGTCATTAACCAGCTTTTTGAAACCTCTGTGATGGCCTGTGATTTTGATTAGATAAGTAGTTCTAAGGGCCCGTTAATATGAATATGGACTGTATTTTAAAAGTGATGACGAGGGTGATGATGTAAAATTGACTCTACCCCCGCCCTGTCTCTCTCTCTCTCTCTCTCTCTCTCTCTCTCTCTCTCTCTCTCTCTCTCTCTCTCTCTCTCTCTCTCTCTCTTTCTCTCTCTCTCTCTCTCTCTCTCTCTCTCTCTCTCATGCATACGCTACTAATTTTCACACACACGCACGCACGCAGCCACGTACGCATTCACGCTCGCAAGCACGTACACATAGACCATCTACATATAACGTGTACTCTTGCAGAACAATACAAGTGCCAAATTATGAAACTGATTGGTTAAAATTACCCCCAGAAACACAGTACATAGCATATCCCAAATTACAAATTAAAAAACCAACTACATGGCTCGTTGAGCAATGATCAGCCATATTCTGGCGTAAAGAAGGTAGGGAAAGATCACCTTTACCATAGCAACAGTATCGCACACAACACTGTTATAGACGCAGTTAATACTGGTTTGATTAGCGTCTATCAAGTTCCTGAATCTAGGTCCCATTCACGTCATGTCCAGGCTGTTAGGCTTTTTATTTCAGTATATTATGCCATTACGACTAACTTACCCAGTTTCTACACTGGTACAAATGTATACACCTGGGTGGAGAGAGACAATGAGCCAGTGAGACTGCCCATGTTTCCAACGATGGCTAGATATGGCACAGCTCAGGCGCGAATCAGGTTCTCCAGTTATGTCGTTCTAAGTGCTATTCACTACACCAACCCGCTGCCTCCCGATATCGGCACTTTTATATTGGTTTTGATTGGCGTCTATCAAGTCCCTGATTTCAAATGCCATTCACGCCATATCAAGGCTGGATTTGTATTCGAATCCATTATTGGTAACTTCCCCAACTTTTTACATTGATACATATTTATGCTCCTGGGTGGAGAGAGACAGGGAGCGGAGATTGTCCATGTTTCCAGCAACGGCGAAATGTTGCACAGGTCAGGCATGAACTAGGTTCTGCGGTTATGTAGTCCTGAGTTCTAGCCACTACAACAAGCCGCCGCCTCTGCAGCACTGGTATACCAAATTGTCCCACTTTTATAGCACCAATGCAGCTCTCTGTGGGGAGTTTTCAATTCTCATTGGTCAAGAGCTATAAATGTCATGCCTGGTGCCATGGAACATCGTGTAATCAGTACTGTTAAAGAGGCTACAAAATGTAGATAATTATTATTCCAGGATTTACTCTTTCCCTCTCTTGACTTCTCATCAAATACATAGTTTACACTAAAGGTGTTACAAAGCGTAAATAATCAATAGTCCATGATTAATGAGGCATATAATATTAATTCACCTTTCCAGAGTATCCATCCCTTATCTGACCTCGTATGACGTCATAATCAGCTCAGCACGTGTATGATGACGTCACAATCATTACGTCACAAAGGGTTCCATATAGACCGTCACCAAATCTCAAATACTCCGACACGTTGTATAAATTGTATGTCTTTGTAATTCTTTGCTATTTAATAAACATGCCTTAGGCAGCAACAGCACCCAGTGAAATTAGTTTCAAAATATTCAACAGCTTAACTGTGCAGTTATTTGGAAATTGCTAGTCAGGGTGTTCAGAGATCGATCGATCCCAACACGAGCGAGTTGTGGGTGGAACTTAGCTAGAGATGGGCGGGGCATAGCTAAAACCGGAAAGGTCCATTGTCAGACCTAACAGTAGCAGAGGATATTGACTTGTCGGCATATGGAAATATAGGCCTTTGTTTGATTCAGGTGATTACTGATAGTTTTGATCTTAATAAATGTGTTGGGAGATGGGCAGGCGGGCGGGCGGGCGGGCGGGCGGGAGGGAGGGAGGGAGGGAGGGAGGGAGGGAGGGAGGGAGGGAGAGAGAGAGAGAGAGAGACAGAGAGAGAGAGGGAGGGAGAGAGAGAGAGAGAGAGAGAGAGAGAGAGAGAGAGAGAGAGAGAGAGAGAGGAGAGAGAGGGAGAGAGAGAGAGGGAGAGGGGGGGGGGGGGGGGGGGGGGGGAGAGGAGAGATAGAAGAGGGAGAGGGAGATAGGGAGAGAGGGAGAGGGAGAGAGAGAGAGGGAGCGAGAGGCAGGGGGAGAGAGAGGGTGAGGGTATGGGAGGGTGTGCGTGGAGAGAAAGAGAGAGGTGGTGAGAGAAAGAGAGGAGAGATATAGAGGACGCCGGGTGCTACATCTTGAAACCTTCACTCATATGCTACCGTACTTCTTCGTAGCAAGTGACGTTCACTGTGCACGGTTGGGCTTATTCAACCTATCAGCCATGGAATTCCTCCTAGAATGTTGGGGATATCGTGGACGGTGAGAAGGTCATATATATTAAACTTCATGAGATATGGTCATGGGTAAGTTGGCGTCACACTATTTAAGCATCACAGCTTCAAGACATGAGCACTTAGTCTCCACATCTGCAGCCAGTGAGAGTTAGACCTTAATCTAGAAAAGCGCCCTGAAGATAGAATAGTAAACATCGTGAGTGGAAGATTGACACCGTCATCAGCCAATGTACGCAATGCTATTGACAGAAAGCATAGTTTCCTACGACAAAACCCCGAAGATTGGCGAACAATGTAGTAACCAGGACAGAGACAAATCTACATGTGCAGGTTAGCGAAGCAATCGTGCTTGACACCAACACCATTTACCTCATTTAATAAAGGGTGATAGGGTTTCAAGATAGATCCTCCGAAGTAGACATCAAGGCTGCTCTCTCAAGCGAATTGGCACGCATTCCCACATGTGCTTAAAGACTTGAAGTTGCCGTCTTTAGTAGTGCAACCCTAATCTAGATCACAGGGTGGTTCAGTGGCCTATTGTTGAGACAGTGAAAAAACAATTTCAGGGCTATGATTATAAAATCAACACAACGAGTGTCACAAGAGACGATATACACCTTCGTTGCTAGACTGGTCTATAACTCCTGATTTGTACCATTGTAAATTTGGTTTCTCTTTAAGAAAGTATCTGCCATATTGATACCGTTTGAATAAATGAATATGTTTGGCGGTTGTGAAAAAAGCTATTACTTGTATCTAGTTGCTCAGCTCATTAAATTACATTCATGTTTGAATAGGGTGTTAGAGCTTGAATGATTTTAATTTTTGGCCTATAGAGGTGGCATGGCTAACAAACCGCATTGTACTAGAATTAGTGAATTGTCGTGGTTTTGGACCACTTTCATTTACCAACATTGTGATGCTCGATTGTTATCCCGTTTCACATACACTCATATTACGACAGCTTAGGCAGCTTAGGATCCCTTGGAGTTTGAGATCAACGGATAAACTATTTAGGTTACGGGAGTCACCAGGTGCATTGCTAGGACAGAACGCAAAAAGCGTGAGTCAGCATCTCCCTCGAGCGCATTCTAATTATTATTTGATTTCGAAGAAATTGAAAGAATCCAATTGCAATATTACTTTTTATTTCTGGAATATACTCTTATCTACAGTTGCTAGTAATCATTATATCTAAATTGGTATAAAATGATTTTACTAGCCCAGCCTCTTCAGCACCACCACCCCCACCCCACACCCCCCACCCCCCCCCCCCCCCACACACACACACACACGCGCGCGCGCACACGCACGCACACACGCACACACTCCACCAGCAGCAACAACATGATCTGACATGTGTCTACATCGGCTAATCGGCCGTTACAGGGACATATCTGCGCAATGTATGATTCGCAGACATTAGCATATATATGAACAAAACATACATCCACTCACGGCCGTGTTACGGTCCGCATATTGAAGGCAATGTAACGCACTTATAATCTAGAAATCTGAGCATTATCTTGACTATTTTCATATCCGCGGTTATCACAATCAGTCATATATTTGTCCTGACCAAAGTTTACGCTATGGGCGTTCACCTTGCCATTCTCATTCTTACTGACATCGTTCACGTCACCCTTGTCATTTTCATCCTTCCTTACATCGTTCACATCACCAATCTCTGCGGGTACTTCCAGCATGGTCGGATCATCTTCGTTAAATAATTTTAAATTTCTCTTTTTGGAAATAATGTATATGGCCATAAAAACAAAGCACTGGGCCGTCATGAAACTCAGCGTCCATCCGTACATGCGGAACCTGAGTTGATCCGCGTCGTGAATCCAGCACTTAGCCTGCTCACCCCGAATCATCTGAAACAGCCGGCATGTTGAATCGATGATCGAGCCAATGACTGGACCCGACGGCAAAGAGCCTGCAAGAAGAAGGAAAATATTCGCTACCTGTGACTTTCTGTTTCCGCATTCTGCACTTGTTTGCTACATCCAACGTGCCCTAACATTGTACTGGAGAGTTCCGTTCCTAGCTATAACACACCTATTTCTATATAAGCTCCGCCCACATTTTACGTGTGGTAGAATGGATTTTAAACTTTGAAACCTGAATACCCATAATCTAAATCTCAATTCACCTTTGCAGAGTATCCATCTATGATTTGACTTCATATGACGTCATAATCAGCTAAGCGGCGTGTAGGATGACTTCATAATTATTGCGTCATAAATGATTCTATTAGGACCGCTTTTAACTCTTTATAGTCCGACACGTTGTAAAAATTATATGTCTCTACTATTTAATAAACATGCTATTGAATATTTTGAAACTAATTTGATTGGGCGCTGTTGCTGCCATATGCAGCAACAGCACCCAGTCAAATTGGTTTCAAAATATTAAACAGTTTAGCTATATAGTTTTCTGAAAAAATTGATAGTCAGGGAGTTCAGAGATTGATCGATCCCAGCACGAGCGTGGTGTGGGTTGAGCTTAGACAGAGATCGTCGTGGAATAGCTGAAACTGGAAAGGTCCATTATCTGACGTCATAATAAATTACGCATAATAATACAGATCAATGTGCGCTGTAAGCATTACATTCGTCCCCCGTGCTCTAAACATGAAAATGTCAAAATATGTTTGTTATACGGGGCGCCTGCGTGTCTCTCGTGGTCTAAGAATGAGGCATGTCAAAAGTTGGTGTAATCGTTGTCTGCGTGTCTCCCATGCCCTAAGCATAAAAGTGGCAAATGTGAAGTAAGTATTGTCTAGAGTTATGCCTCTCGTGTTATAAGTATGAAAATGGCAAAATGCGCAGTAAGCATTGTACGTGTATCTCCCGTGTTCTAAGTAGTGTATGTGTCTCCGGTGTTCTAAGCATTGTATGTGTATCTCCCGTGTTCTAACAATTGTTTGCGTGTCTCCCTTCTTGTAAGCATTGCCTGTGTGTCTCAGTGTTCTACGCATTGTCTGCGTGCTTCCCGTGTGAAAAGCATTGTCTGCGTGTCCCCCTTGTGCTAACCATTGGCTGTGTGTCTCCCGTATTCTAGGCATTGTCTGTGTGTCTCCCGTGTGAAAAGCATTGTCTGTGTGTCGCCCGTGTTCTAAGCAGTGTATGTGCGTCTCCCTTGTTATAAGCATTGTCTGTGTATCTCCCGGGTTCTAAGCATAGTATGTGTGCCTCTCGTGTTCTAAGCAGAATATGTGTGTCTCCCGTGTTCTAAGAATTGCATGTGTGTCTCCCTTATTATAAGCATTGTCTGTGTGTCTCCCTTGTTCTAGGCATTGCCTGTGTGTCTCCGTGTTCTAAGCATTGTATGTGCGGCTCCCGCTTTCTACGCATTGGCTGCGTGTTTCCCGTGTGCTAAGCATTGTCTGTGTGTCTCCCGTGTTCTAAACATTGTATGTGTGTCTCCCGTGTTCTAAGCATTGCATGTGTGTCTCCCTTATTATAAGCATTGTCTGTGTGTCTCCCTTGTTCTAGGCATTGCCTGTGTGTCTCCGTGTTCTAAGCATTGTATGTGCGGCTCCCGCTTTCTACGCATTGGCTGCGTGTTTCCCGTGTGCAAAACATTGTCTGCGTGTCTCCCGTGTGCTAAGCATTGGCTGTGTGTCTGCCGTATTCTAAGCATTGTTTCTGTGTCGCCCGTGTTCTAAGCATTGCATGTGTGTCTCCCTTATTATAAGCATTGTCTGTGTGTCTCCCTTGTTCTAGGCATTGCCTGTGTGTCTCCGTGTTCTAAGCACTGTATGTGCGGCTCCCGCTTTCTATGCATTGGCTGCGTGTTTCCCGTGTGCAAAACATTGTCTGCGTGTCTCCCGTGTGCTAAGCATTGGCTGTGTGTCTGCCGTATTCTAAGCATTGTTTCTGTGTCGCCCGTGTTTTAAGCATTGTATGTGTGTCTCCCTTGTTATAAGCATTGTCTGTATGCTTCTCCTGTTCTAAGAATAGTCTGTGTGTCTCACTTGTTATAAGCATTGTCTGTATGCTTCTCCTGTTCTAAGAATAGTCTGTGCGTCTCCCTTGTTATAAGCACTCTCTGTGTATCTCCCGTGTTCTAAGCATAGTATGTTTGCCTCTCGTATTCTAAGCAGTGTGTCTCCCGCTTTCTACACATTGTCTGCGTGTCTCCCGTGTGCAAAACATTGTCTGCGTGCCTTTCGTGTGCTAAGCATTGTCTGTGTGTCTCCCGTGTTCTAAGCATTGTCTGTGTGTCTCCCGTGTTCTAAACATTGTATGTGCGTCTCCCGTGTTCTAGGCATTGCATGTGTGTCTCCCTTGTTATAAGCATTGTCTGTATGCTTCTCCTGTTCTAAGAATAGTCTGTGTGTCTCTCGGGTTATAAGCATTGTATGAGTGTCTCTCATGTTCTAAGCATAGTATGTGTGCCTCTCGTGTTTTAAGCATTGTATGTGTGCCTCTCCTGTTCTAAGCATAGGCTGTATGTCTCTCGTGTTCTAAGCATTGTATGCGTGTCTCTCGTGTTCTAAGCATAGTATGTGTCTCCCGTGTCCTAAACATTGTATGTGTGCCTCTCCTGTTCTAAGCATAGTATGTGTGCCTCTCGTGGTCTAATCATAGTCTATGTGTCTCCAGCTTTCTAAGCATAGTATGCATATCTCCCGTGTCTAAGCATTGTCTGTGTGTCTCCCATGTTCTACGCATAGTCTGTGTGACTCCCGTGTTGTAAGCATAGTTTTTGTATCTCCTGTGTTCTAAGTATAGTATGCATGTCTCTCGCGGTCTACGCATTGCCCACGTGTCTCCCATGTTCTAAGCATTGTCTGTATGTCTCTCGCGTTCTAAGCATAGTTTGCGTGCCACAACAACCACCTCACCACCAACCACCCCAACCCTCCCCCACCCGCGGCACCCACCCAGCCCACCACCCACCCCGAGTTATAAGCATTGTCTGCGTTCTCCCGTGTTATAAGCATAGTCTGTGTGTCTCCCACGTTCTAAGCATAGTATGCATGTCTCCCGTGTTCCAAGCATAGTCTGCGTGACTACTATCTTCTAAGCATAGTTTTTGTGTCTCAGTATAGTATGCATGGCTCTCGCGGTCTACGCATTGCCCACGTGTGTCTTCCGTGTTCTAGCATAGTCTGTGTGTCTCCCCTGTGCTAGCATAGGCTGCGTGCCACCACCATCCACCACCCCAGCCATCATCCACCCCGTGTTATAAGCATTGTCTGCGGTCTCCCGTGTTATAAGCATAGTCTGCATGTCTCCCATGTTATAAAAATAGTCTGCGTGTCTCCCGTGTTCTAAGCATACTCTGTGTGTCTCCCGTGCTCTAAGTATTGCCTGCGTGCCTCTCGTGTTCTAAGCATAGTATGTGTGTCTCCCGTGTTCTAAGCATTGCCTGCGTGTCTCCTGTGTTTTAAGTATTGTCGGTGTGCCTCTCTCTCCTGTTCTAAGAATAGTCTGTGTGCTTCTCCTGTTATAAGATAGTCTGTGTGTCTCTCGTGTTCTGAGCATTGTATGTGTGTCTCTCGTGTTCTGAGCATATTATATGTGCCTCTCGTGTTCTAAGCATTGTATGTGTGCCTCTCCTGTTCAAAGCATAGGCTGTATGGTTCTCGTGTTCTAAGCATTGTACGCGTGTCTCTCGTGTTCTAAGCGTAGTATGTGTGTCTCCCGTGTTCTAAGCATAGTATGTGTGTCTCTCGTGTTCTAAGCATAGTCTGTGTGCCTCTCCTGTTCTAAGCATAGTATGTGTGGCACACCAAACCCAGCCACCCACTCCACCACCCGGCCCCGTGTTATAGGCATTGTTTGCGTGTCTGCCATGTTCTAAGCATTGTCGGTGTGCCTCTCCTGTTCTAAGCATAGTCTGTGTACGTCTCGTGTTCTAAGTATTGTATGTGTGCTTCTCGTGTACTAAGCATAGTCTGTGTGCCTCTCGTGTTCTAAGCATAGTATGTGTGTCCCACGTATTCTAAGCTTAGTATGTGTCTCCGTGTTCTAAGCATAGTATGTGCTGCTCCCACTTTCTACGCATTGTCTGCGTGTTTCCCGTGTGCAAAGCATTGTCTGCGTGTCTACCGTGTGCTAAGCAATGGATGTGTGTCTCCCGTATTCTAAGCATTGTCTGTGTGTCTCCCGTATTCTAAGCATTGTCTGTGTGTCGCCCGTGGTCTAAGCATTGTATGTGTGTCTCCCTTGTTATAAGCATTGTCTGTGTGTCTCCCGTGTTCTAAGCATTGCCTGTGTGTCTCCCGTGTTCTAAGCATTGTCTGCGTGTCTCCCGTGTTCTAAACATTGTATGTGTGTCTCCCGTGTTCTAAGCATTGCGTGTGTCTCTCCCGTGTTCTAAGCATTGCCTGTGTGCCTCCAGTATTATACGAATTGTATGTGTACCTCCCGTGTTCTAAGCAGCGTCTGTATGTTTCACATGTTCTAAGCATTGCCCGCGTGTCTCCCGTGTTCTACTCATAGTCTGTGTGTCCCCCGGGTTCTAATCATAGTCTGTGTGTCTCCCGCTTTCTAAGCATAGTATGCATATCTCCCGTGTTCTAAGCATTGTTTGTGTGTCTCCCATGTTCTACGCATAGTCTGTGTGACGCCCGTGTTCTAAGCATAGTTTTTGTATATCCCGTGTTCTAAGTATAGTATGCATGTCTCTCGCGGTCTACGCATTGCCCACGTGTCTCCCATGTTCTAAGCAGTGTCTGTATGTCTCTCGCGTTCTAAACATAGTTTGTGTGCCACAACAACCACCTCCCCACCCAACCACCCAAACCCCCCCCCACCCCCGGCACCCACCCACCCCACCACCCATCCCGAGTTATAAGCGTTGTATGCTTTCTCCCGTGGTATAAGCATAGTGGGTGTGTGTGTGTCTCCCACGTTCTACGCATAGTATGCATGTCTCCCGTGTTCCAAGCATAGTCTGCGTGACTCCTGTCGTCTAAGCATAGTTTTTGTGTCTCAACTGTTCTAAGTATAGTATGCATGGCTCTTGCGGTCTACGCATTGCCCACGTGTCTCCCATGTTCTAAGCATTGTCTGTGCGTCTCCCGTGTTCTAACATAGTCTGTGTGTCTCCCGTGTTCTAGCATAGTCTGCGTGCCACCACCAACCACCCCCCACCCCCGCCACCCATCCACCCCGTGTTATAAGCATTGTCTGCGTGTCTCCCGTGTTCTAAGCATACTCTGTGTATCTCCCGTGCTCTAAGTATTGCCTGCGTGCCTCTCGTGTCCTAAGCATAGTATGTGTGTCTCCCGTGTTCTAAACATTGCCTGCGTGTCTCCTGGGTTTTAAGTATTGTCTGTGTGCCTCTCGTGTTCTAAGCATAGTATGTATGTCTCCCGTATTCTAAGCTTAGTATGTGTCTCCGTGTTCTAAGCATCGTATGTGCTGCTCCCGTGTTGTAAGCATTGTCTGTGTGTCTCCCGTGTTTTAAGCATTGCGTGTGTGTCTCCCGTGTTCTAAGCATTGCCTGTGTGCCTCCAGTATTATACGAATTGTATTTGTACCTCCGGTGTTCTAAGCAGCGTCTGTATGTCTCCCGTGTTCTAAGCATTGCCCGCCTGTCTCCCATGTTCTACTCATAGTCTGTGTGTCTCCTGTGTTCTAATCATAGTCTGTGTGTCTCCCGCGTTCTAAGCATAGTATGCATATCTCCAGTGTTCTAAGCATTGTCTGTGTGTCTCCCATGTTCTAAGCATAGTCTGCGTGACTCCCGGGTTCTAAGCATAGTTTTTGTATCGCCCCTGTTCTAAGTATAGTATGCATGTCTCTCGCGGTCTACGCATTGCCGGCGTGTCTCCCGTGTTTTAAGCATACACTGTGTGTCTCCTGTGTTCTAAGCATTGCCTGCGTGCCGCTCGCGTTCTAAGCATAGTATGTGTGTCTCTCGTGTTCTAAGTATTGCCTGCGTTTCTCCTGTGTTTTAAGTATTGTCGGTGTGCCTCTCTCTCTCCTGTTCTAAGAATAGTCTGTGTACTTCTCCTGTTCTAAGAATAGTCTGTGTGTCTCTCGGGTTCTAAGCATTGTATGTGTGTCTCTCGTTTTCTAAGCATAGTATGTGTGCCTCTCGTGTTTTAAGCATTGTATGTGTGCCTCTCCTGTTCTAAGCATAGGCCGTATGTCTCTCGTGTTCTAAGCATTGTATGCGTGTCTCTCGTGTTCTAAGCATAGTATGTGTCTGCCGTGTCCTAAACATTGTATGTATGCCTCTCCTGTTCTAAGCATAGTAGGTGTGCCTCTCGTGTTCTAAGCATAGTCTGTGTGCCTCTCTTGTTCTAAGCATGGTCTATGTGCCTCTCCTGTTCTAAGAATAGTATGTGTGGCACACCCGACCCACCTACCCACTCCACCACCCGGCCCTGTGTTATAAGCATTGTCTAGGTGTCTCCAGTGTTATAAGCATAGTCTGCGTGTCTCCCGTGTTATAAGAATAGTCTGCGTGTCTCCCGTGTTCTAAGCATACTCTGTCTGTCTCGCGTGTTCTAAGCATTGCCTGCATGCCTCTCGTGTTCTAAGCATAGTGTGTGTCTCCCGTGTTCTAAGCATTGCTTGCGTGTCGCCTGTGTTTTAAGTATTGTCGGTGTGCCTCTCTCTCCTGTTCTAAGAATAGTCTTGTGTCTCTCGTGTTCTAAGCATTGTATGTGTGTCTCTCGTGTTCTAAGCATAGGCGGTATGTCTCTCGTGTTCTAAGCATTGTATGCGTGTCTCTCGTGTTCTAAGAATAGTATGTATGTCTCCCGTGTTCTAAGCATAGTCGGTTTGCCTCTCGTATTCTAAGTATAGTCTGTGTGCCTCTCCTGTTCTAAGCATAGTATGTGTGGCACACCCGACCCACCCACCCACTCCACCACCCGGCCCCGTGTTAAAAGCATTGGCTGCGTGTCTCCCGTGTTATAAGCAGTCTGCGTGTCTCCCGTGTTATAAGAATAGTCTGTGTGTCCCCAGTGTTCTAAGCATAGTGTGTGTGTGTGTGTCTCTTGTGTTCTAAGCACTGTCTATGTGTCTGCCGTGTTCTAAGCATAGTGTGTGTGCCCCCCAACCCACCGCAACCACCATACCCACTTACCCCAACACCCAACCCAGTGTTATAAGCATTGTCTGCGTGTGTCCCGTATTCTAAGCATTGGATGTATACCTCTTCTGTTCTAAGCATAGTCTGTGTGACTCTCCTGTTCTAGGCATTGTATATGGGCCTCTTCTGTTCTAAGCATAGGCTGTGTGCCTCCCATATTCTAAGCATTGTATGTGTACCTCTTCTGTTCTAAGCATTGTATGTGCGCCTCTTCTGTTCTGAGCATAGTCTGTCGCCTTTCGTGTTCTACGCATAGTATGTGTACCTCTCGTGTTCTAAGCATAGTATGTGTGCCTCTCGTGTTCTAAGCATAGTATGTGTGTCTCCCGTGTTCTAAGCATAGTATGTGTCTCCCGTGTTTTAAGCATTGTATGTGTGCCTCTCGTGTTCTAAACATAGTCTGTGTGTCTCCCGTATTCTAAGCATTGTATGTGTCTCCCGTGTTCTAAGCAAAGTATGTGTGCCTCTCGTGTTCTAAGCATTGTATATGTGCTTCTCGTGCTCTAAGCATTGTATGTGTGTTTCTCGTCTTCTAAGCATTATATATGCGCTTCTCGTGCTTCAAGCATTGTATGTGTGCCTCTCGTGTTCTAAGCATTGTATATGTGCTTCTCGTGTTCTAAACATTGTATGTATGCCTCTCGTGTTCTAAGCATTGTATGTGTGCCTCTCGTGTTCTAAGCATTGTATGTGTGCCTCTCGTGTTCTAAGCATAGTATCTGTGCTTCCCGTGTTCTAAGCATTGTGTGTGTGCTTATCGTGTTCTCAGCATAGTCTGTGTGCCTCTCGTGTTCTAAGCATAGTAATTGTGCCTCTCGTGTTCTAAGCACTGTATATGTGCTTCTTGTGTTCTAAGCATTGTATGTGTGACTCTCATGTTCTAAGCATTGCATATATGCCTCTCGTGTTCTAAGCATTGCATGTGTGCCTCTCGTCTTCTAAGCAATGTCTGGGTGCCTCTCCAGTTCTAAGCATAGTCTCTGTGCCTCTCCTGTTCTAAGCATAGTATGTGTGGCACACCCGACCCACCTACCGACTCCACCACCCGGCCCAGTGTTATAAGCATTGTCTGCGTGTCTCCCGTGTTATAGGCATAGTCTGTGTGCCTCCCGTGTTATAAGAAACGTCGGCGTGTCTCCCGTGTTCTAAGCATACTCTGTGTGTCTCCCGTGTTCTAAGCATTGCCTGCGTGCCTCTTGTGTTCTAAGCATAGTGTGTGTCCCCCGTGTTCTAAGCATTGCCTGCGTGTCTCTTGTGTTTTAAGTATTGTCAGTGTCCCTCTCTCTCCTGTTCTAAGAATAGTCTTGTGTCGCTCGTGTTCTAAGCATTGTATGTGTGTCTCTCGTGTTCTAAGCATAGTATGTGTGCCTCTCGTGTTCTAAGCATTGTATGTGTGCCTCTCCTGTTCTAAGCATAGGTGGTATGTCTCTCGTGTTCTAAGCATTGTATGGGTGTCTCTCGTGTTCTAAGAATAGTATGTATGTCTCCCGTGTTCTAAGCATAGTAGGTGTGCCTCTCGTATTCTAAGTATAGTCTGTGTGCCTCTCCTCTTCTAATCATAGTATGTATGGCACACCCGACCCACTCAGACACTCCACCACCCGGCCCCGTGTTATAAGCAATGGCTGCGTGTCTCCCGTGTTATAAGCATAGTATGCGTGTCTCCCGTGTTATAAGAATAGTCTGTGTGTCCCCAGTGTTCTAAGCATAGTTTGTGTGTGTCTCTTATGTTCTAAGCATTGTCTATGTGTCTGCCGTGTTCTAAGCATAGTGTGTGTGTGCCTCCCGTATTCTAATCATTGCCTGCGTGTCTGCCGTGTCCTAAGCAATAGTCTGTGTGCCCCCCCCCCCCACCACCACCATACCCACCCACCCCAACACCCAACCCCGTGTTATAAGCATTGTCTGCGTGTGTCCCGTATTCTAAGCATTGTATGTATACCTCATCTGTTCTAAGCATAGTCTGTGTGCCTCCCGTATTCTAAGTATTGTATGTGTACCTCTTCTGTTCTAAGCTTTGTATGTGTGCCTCTCCTGTTCTAAGAATAGTCTGTCGCCTTTTGTGTTCTAAGCATAGTATGTGTGCCTCTCGTGTTCTAAGCATAGTATGTGTGCCTCTCGTGTTTTAGGCATTGTATATGTGCTTCTCGTGTTCTACGCATAGTCTGTGTGCCTCTCGTGTTCTAAGCATAGTATGTGTGTCTCCGTGTTCTAAGCATAGTATGTGTCTCCCGTGTTTTAAGCATTGTATGTGTGCCTCTCGTGTTCTAAACATAGTCTGTGTGTCTCCTGTGTTCTAAGCATTGTATGTGTCTCCCGTGTTCTAAGCAAAGTATGTGTGCCACTCGTGTTCTAAGCATTGTATATGTGCTTCTCGTGCTCTAAGCATTGTATGTGTGCCTCTCGTGTTCTAAGCATTGTATATGTGCTTCTCGTGTTCTAAACATTGTATGTATACCTCTCGTGTTGTAAGCATTGTATGTGTGCCTCTCGTGTTCTAAGCATAGTATGTGTGCTTCCCGTGTTCTAAGCATAGTATGTGTGCCTCTCGTGTTCTAAGCATAGTATGTGTGCCTCTCGTGTTTTAGGGATTGTATATGTCCTTATCGTGTTTTAAGCATTGTATGTGTGCCTCTCGTGTTCTAAACATAGTCCGTCTGTCTCCCGTGTTCTAAGCATTGTATGTCTCTCCCGTGTTCTAAGCAAAGTATGTGTGTCTCTCGTGTTCTAAGCATTGTATATGTGCTTCTCGTGCTCTAAGCATTGTATGTGTGACTCTCATGTTCTAAGCATTGCATATATGCCTCTCGTGTTCTAAGCATTGCATGTGTGCCTCTCGTATTCTAAGCATTGTATGGGTGCCTCTCCAGTTCTAAGCATAGTCTCTGTGCCTCTCCTGTTCTAAGCATAGTATGTGTGGCACACCCGACCCACCTACCGACTCCACCACCCGGCACAGTGTTATAAGCATTGTCTGCGTGTCTCCCGTGTTATAAGCATAGTCTGCGTGTCTCCCGTGTTCTAAGCATACTCTGTGTGTCTCCCGTGTTCTAAGCATTGCCTGCGTGCCTCTCGTGTTCTAAGCATAGTGTGTGTCGTCCGTGTTCTAAGCATTGCCTGCGTGTCTCT
This sequence comes from Chaetoderma sp. LZ-2023a, assembly GCA_034401795.1. Lineage (NCBI taxonomy): Eukaryota > Metazoa > Mollusca > Caudofoveata > Chaetodermatida > Chaetodermatidae > Chaetoderma > Chaetoderma sp. LZ-2023a. Next base: position 68,373,638 of record CM067367.1, read on the forward strand.
TGTGTTTTAAGTATTGTCAGTGTCCCTCTCTCTCTCCTGTTCTAAGAATAGTCTTGTGTCGCTCGTGTTCTAAGCATTATATGTGTGTGTCTCGTGTTCTAAGCATAGTATGTGTGCCTTTCGTGTTCTAAGCATTGTATGTGTGCCTCTCCTGTTCTAAGCATAGGCGGTATGTCTCTCGTGTTCTAAGCATTGTATGCGTGTTTCTCGTGCTCTAAGCATTGTATGTGTGTTTCTCGTGTTCTAAGCATTATATATGCGCTTCTCGTGCTTCAAGCATTGTATGTGTGCCTCTCGTGTTCTAAGCATTGTATATGTGCTTCTCGTGTTCTAAACATTGTATGTATACCTCTCGTGTTCTAAGCATTGTATGTGTGTCTCCCGTGTTCTAAGCATAGTCCGTGTGCCTCTCGTATTCTAAGCATAGTATGTGTGCCTCTCCTGTTCTAAGCATAGTATGTGTCGCACACCCGACCCACCTACCCACTTCACCACCCGGCCCAGTGTTATAAGCATTGCCTGCGTGTCTCCCGTGTTATAAGCATAGTCTGCGTGTCTCCAGTGTTATAATCATAGTTTGCGTGTCAACAGAGTTATAAGAATAGTCTGTGTGTCCCCCAGTGTTCTAACCATAGTTTATGTGTGTCTCATGTGTTCTAAGCATTGTATGTGTTCTGCCGTGTTCTAAGCATAGTGTGTGTGTGCCTCCCGTGTTCTAAGCATTGCCTGCGTGTCTGTCGTGTTCTACGCATAGTCTGTGTGTCACCCCCCCCCCCACCCCCACCACCACCATACCCACCCACCCCAACATCCAACCCCGTATTGTAAGCATTGTCTGCGTGTCTCCCGTAGTCCAAGCATTGTATGTAAACCTCTTCTGTTCAAAGCATTGTCTGTGTGACTCTCCTGTTCGAAGCATTGTATATGTGCCTCTTCTGTTCTAAGAATAGTCTGTGTGCCTCCCGTATTCTAAGCATTGTATGTGTACCTCTTCTGTTCTAAGCATAGTCTGTGTACCTCTCCTGTTCTAAGCATAGTCTGTCGCCTTTCGTGTTCTAAGCATAGTATGTGTGCCTCTCGTGTTCGAAGCATAGTATTGTGCCTCTCGAGTTCTAAGCATAGTCTGTGTGCCTTTCCTGTTCTAAGCATAGTCTATCGCCTCTCGTGTCATAAGCATAGTATGAGTGCCTCCCCTGTTCTAAGCATTGTGTGTGTGCCTCTTCTGTTCTAGGTCTAGTATGTGTTCCTCTCGTGTTCTAAGCATAGTATGTGTGTGTCCCGTGTTCAACGCTTGGTATGTGTCCCCCGTGTTCTAAGCATAGGCTGTGTGCCTCTCGTCTTCTAAGCATTATATGTGTGCTTCTCGTGTTCTACACATAGTCTGTGTGCCTCTCGTGTTCTAAGCATAGTATGTGTGTCTCCCGTGTTCTAAGCATATTACGTGTCTCCCGTGTTTTAAGCATAGTATGTGTGCTCTCGTGTTCTAAGCATAGTATGTGTGTCTCCCGTGTTCTAAGCATATTACGTGTCTCCCGTGTTTTAAGCATAGTATGTGTGCTCTCGTGTTCTAAGCATAGTCTTTGTGTCTCCCGTGTTCTAAGCATTGTATGTGTCTCCCGTGTTCTAAGCAAAGTTTGTGTGCCTCTCGTGTTCCAAGCATATTATGTGTCCCCCGTGTTTTAAGCATAGTATGTGTGCTCTCGTGTTCTAAGCATAGTCTTTGTGTCTCCCGTGTTCTAAGCATTGTATGTGTCTCACGTGTTCTAAGCAAAGTATGTGTGCCTCTCGTGTTCTAAGCATTGTATATGTGCTTATCGTGTTCTAAGTATTGTATGTGTGCTTCTGGTGTTTCAAGCATTGTATGTGTGCCTCCCGTGTTCTAAGCATTGTATATGTGCTTCTCGTGTTCTAAACATTGTATGTGTGCCTCTCCTGTTCTAAGCATTGTATGTGTGCCTACCGTGTTCTAAGCATAGTATGTGTGCTTCTCGTGTTCTAAGCATAGTCTGTGTGCCTCTCGTGTTCTAAGCATAGTATGTGTGTCTCCAGTATTCTGAGCATAGAAGTGTCTCCTGTGTTCTATGCAGAGTATGTGTTCCTCTCGTGTTCTAAGCATCGGCTGTGTGTCTCCCGTGTTCCAAGCATTGTATGTGTCTCCCGTGTTCTAAGCATAGTAATTGTGCCTCTCGTGTTCTAAGCACTGTATATGTGCTTCTCGTGTTCTAAGCATTGTATATGTGACTCTCGTGTTCTAAGCAATGTTTATGTGCTTCTCGTGTTTAAGCCTTGTATATGTGCTTTTCATGTTCTAAGCATTGCATGTGTGCCTCTCGTGTTCTAAGCATTGTATGTGTGCTTCTCCAGTTCTAAGAATAATCTGTGTGCCTTTCCTGTTCTAAGCATAGCCTGTCGCCTCTCGTGTTATAGGCATAGTATGAGTGCCTCTCGTGTTCTATTCATTGTATGTGTGCCTCTTCTGTTCTAAGTATAGTCCGTGTGCCTCTCCTGTTCTAAGCATTGTATGTATGCCTCTTCTGTTCTAAGCATAGTATGCGTTCCTCTCGTGTTCTAAGCATAGTCTTTGTGTCTCCCGTGTTCTAAGCATTGTATGTGTC
>CM067367.1:68981252-69290921 GCA_034401795.1 Chaetoderma sp. LZ-2023a
ATTAGTGAGTTACATAAACCGCCAAGGCGGAACGAAGTCACCCAGTCTCTGTATGATGACTTGGAAACTGCTTTGCTGGTGCATGGATCATATGATCACCTTGAAAGCAGTTCATATTCCGGGAAGGCTGAATCTGTTAGCAGACTCATTGAGCCGAAGGAAGAGCATTCTGCCTATGGAATGGCAACTAAATTAATGCGTGGCGGATCATCTGTTCAATCATTGGGGAAAACCCAACATAGATTTATTCGCAATGAAGAAGAATGTGAAGATGACGACGTACGTTTTCCGATTCCAGATCCAAGCGCTATCGCAATAGATGCGCTAGCTATCAGTTGGAAGGGAATGTATGTATACGCATACCCGCCAACAATCCTGATTCCAAGGATTCTGCAGAAAATCAAACAGGAGGAATGCCAAGTGCTTCTGATCACCCCGGATTGGCCAAGCCGATCATGGTTTACGGATCTGCTGTACCTTCTGGTCTGCAATCCGGTTCCTCTGCCTCTAATGGACAATATTATCTTCCAGGGCATGACCCTTCACAACAATCCATCAATGTTTCAATTGACTGCATGGATGTTGTCAAAAAATCCGAAATTAAGGAGGGCTTTTCTGATCAAGCAGCCAATTTCATGGCCACAGCCAGAAGGGGGTCAACCTCCAGAGCATATAATTATAAAATCAACCGATTTGCAGAATGATGCTCAAAGAGATGTATCAATCCAATGGATGCATCTATTCAGGTAGTAGCTGATTTTCTCTGTCACTTGTATGATGCCTATAGTCTTAAGCCTAATTCTATTGCTGGATATAGATCAGCATTAATGACTTATTCCTTCCTTGGCAATGAGGGGAAGTAATGAAGTATGTGTTCTAAATACTCTTATCAAAGGTATGGGCAATCTTAGACCGAGAAATCCTCCACAGACACCGTCATCGAGTCTTTCTCTGGTTCTTCAAGTTTTGAGTGATAAACCTTTTGAACTTCTTAGTGCTATTCCTATAAAATTATTGACACTTAAAGCTGTTTTTAACTGCGGCAGCATCAGCCAGACGCAGAAGTGAAATTCATGCCTTGTCTCCTGAGCCTGACCATTATATAGTTACAGGTGGAGGCCTTAAGTTTCTCCCGAGATTGAATCTATTGGCTAAGAATCAATCTTTAAAATATCCGGGTCAACCTATTATTTTACCTGCCTTAACCAGATATGATCCTGGTGCTAAAGCAAGGTGTCCTGTCCGTGCCTCAAATAAGTAGGGTGTCAAGAGAAACTATTTCCAGATGGATAGTAGAATGCATTCAATTTTGTCATAAGACAGCCACTGGAAAACAAGTAGATAGAGCCAAGGCTCATAGTGTCCGTGGTGTGGTAACGTCCACGGCATTATTTAATGGTGTTTCTGTTGAAGACATTATGTCAGTATTTGTTTGTAATTAGATTTCCTCCTCTGCTATTTACAAATATCACATTTGTTAGTAGGGGATCCCTACTATTTTTGGTTACATTCTCTTCATCCGTAGGTGAATGGACTGATGGCTTTCAGTCGGGTATCATCCCGACTGGATAGCAGGCCTGCCATCGCAGCTGTCTCTGGTACCGATCTGGACACAAAATCCAAGAGATCCAGATCAACGGTTGTGTATAGAAGTGGAAATAAATTCCCTCATACTAAAAGGAGCAATTCGACCGGCACAAAAATGCCTGGGCTTCTATTAAACCATGACAAAGAGCACTGGAGGATGGAGACCAATTCTCAACCTCAAGCCATTGAACAAATTCATAGACACACCGAGTTTCAAAATGGAGACAGAGAAAACGGTGTTGGCAGGTTTGGAGAAAGGAATGTGGATGGCATCAATAGACCTGAAGGATGCTTATTTCCACATTCCAATGGCAAGGAGTTTTCGTTAGTTTCTGAGATTCACATTCCAGGGCCGACAGTGGGAATTCAGGGTTTTACCCTTTGGAATTTCGACGACTCCTCATGTCTTCACCAGGGTGGTTCTTGCTATAACAGCATACCTCCACAGGAGAAGCATAGAAGTCCACACATACATAGACGACTGGCTGTTAAAAGCACACAATCCGGAAAATCTTTCAGCAAATCTGGAGATAGTTTTGAAAACTCTCACATACTTAGGCTGGATAATCAACTTTAAAAAATCAGAGCTGGCTCCATCCCAAACGTTTGTTTACCTGGGAATGTTCTTCCATCTAGAGATAGGATATGTGTATCCTACTCGGGGGAGGGTACAAGTGCTCATCTTGTTAATACAGTCAGTGTGCAACGGTCGTCATGTCCTGGCACGGGTTTACCTGAGAATGGTGGGGTTGATGGTTTCTCTGGAACCAGTCATTCCTCAGGCGGCCTTACGCAGGTGGCCTATCCAGTTATTTCTCATGACTCAGTGGACCCAGAGTGCAGGATCACTGGACTCGAATGTGGTAGTGTTGGAGCCTCTTATTCATCACCTTCAGTGGTGGATGAAGACGGAGAATCTCCTGGTGGGGGTGATGCTAACCCCTCCCCACCATCAATTAACGATGTATACAGATGCATCGATGGAGGGGTGGGAAGCTTGCCTGGAAGAAGCCACAGTATCAGGGCTTTGGAATCTGGATCAGTCACAAGAACATATCAATCTAATGGAATTACGAGCAGTAGTCATGGGCTTGGAACATTTCATAGAGAAAGTTCCGGGCAAGATTGTTCTAGTTCAATCAGACAATTCAACAGTGTTGACTTACATAAACCGCCAGGGCGGAACGAAGTCGCCCAGTCTCTGTATGATGACTTGGAAATTGCTTTGCTGGTGCCTGGATCAGAGGATCACCTTGAAAGCAGTTAATATTCCGGGAAGGTTAAATCTGCTAGCAGACTCATTGAGCTGAAGGATGAGTGTTTTACCTACGGAATGGCAACTAAATCAATGTGTGGTGAATCATCTGTTCAACCACTTGGGGAAACCCAACATAGATTTATTCGCAATGAAGAAGAATGCGAAGATGGCGACGTATGTCTCCGATTCCAGATCCGAGCGCTATCGCAACAGATGTGTTAGCTATCAGCTGAGTGGGAATGTATGCATATGCATTCCCTTCAGCAATCCTTCAGAAAAATTCTTCAGAAAATCAGACAGGAGGAGTGCCAAGTGCTTCTGATCACCCCAAATTGGCCACGCCGATCATGGTATACGGATCTGCTGGACCTTCCGGGGGTTGCAATCCGGTTCCTCTGCCTCTGATGGACAATATTATCTTCCAGGGCAAGGCCCTTCACAGCAATCCGTCAATGTTCAGATTGACTGCGTGGATGTTGTCAAGGAATATAGAATTATGGAGGGCTTTTCTGAGCAAGCAGCCATGTTCATGGCGAAAGCCAGAAGGGGTTAAAAAAATGTATTAATCCAATGGATTCATCTATTCAGGTAGTAGCCATTTCCTCTCACCCGTATGATGCCTATAGCCTCCCGCCTAAATCTATTGCTGGCAATAAGTCAGCTTTAATGACAGTTATCCTTGCTTGGCTAATAGGGGAAGTGATGAAATATGTACATTGAATACTTTAATTAAAGGCATGGACAATCTAAGACCTAGGAATCCCCCAGTGATTCCATCTTGGAGTTTATCTCTAGTGCTTCAGGTACTAGCTGATAAGCCATTTGAATGACTAAGTTCCATTGCTATGAAAATGTTGACACTTAAAATTGTATTTTTAATTGCTGTGGCCTCGGCAAGGCGTGGGAGCAAAATTCATGCCTTATCAACCGAGGCAGACCGTTATGTGGTTACAGGGGAAGGCCTTAAGCTTCTACCTAGCATAAATTTCATGGCTAAAAACCCGTCTTTGAAATATCCAGGGCAACCCATATTTTTACCTGCTTTGACTAGATATGATCCTAATTCAAAAGCATGGTGTCCAGTCCGCGAATTAAACCGGTGCAAACAGCGTACTCAGGAATGGCGGACAGACCCAACAGCGTTATGGTTGTCATATATTGAACCCCATGGCAGGGTGTCTAAGGACACCATTTCCAGGTGGATTGTAGAATGTATTCAGTTTTGTCATAAATCCGCCGCAGGTAAACAAGTTGACTTACCTAAGGCTCACAGTGTTCGTGGCATAGTGGCTTCCACTGCCCTGTTTAATGGGGTTCCTGTGGATGACATTATGTCAGTAGCCCAGTGGGACTGAGTCAAGTTTCACCGACCATTACCTCTGTGACACCTTGAATCCTCTCGCCTTATCGATTTAAATAAAAAAATGTAGGTGTACATATTTTGATGGGGTTCTCTCATTTTTTAAATATTTCACAATTTATCAATGACAACAACCACTTACCTGGACTGCATCAGCCTTCACCAATGGGAAGATGATGACAGCAGCTAACATTTCACAAGGTCAGTCTTGTTTACGTGCTGTTCATTGATAATTGTGTTGTCACGTGACCCTTCGTTATTAATATGGTGATGGTACATGTTTTATGTGGTTCATTCTTGAGAGTATACGAAAATGGAGCCTTTTTGTTTTATGTCCTATTGTACATGGCACTTGTACATAGAGAGCGTATGGGACATTGAGGTCATTCTGTCTTCCTCCCAAGAAAAGGCGTGGAGGGGGGGGGGGGGGAGCGCATATGACATATGGTCTTCTCTCAGCCATCGTTTGTGTTATCCGATGTTCAAATCTATCCCTGGTTGTGTTTTTACACAATTTCAGAGGTTTTAAGTGCCTTAAATGCAGCAAAGCGCATAGGGAAGAGCTGGTCTTTTGACCTCGCCTCCCTCCTGCCGAATTCTCTGACAAATTCTGGCAATATCGAAGAATGTTAGGGAGGTAAATATACTCTTGAAGTGAAATAAACGAAATCACGGATTTCTTTTTTCATGAGAGAGTTGTTACACTTATCTCACTAACACGGACCCGGCCTCTCTGCCCCACAGAGGCTCGGTCTTCAGGATTTCTTAAAGTTTTATAGTTTCAGCCAATAAATTAGTCAGACAAAGTGCTAGTCTGCGCTTGCGCGAGGTTGGGGCTGGCATCTGCTGGACTGTGATCTGACTACCTGCCCCGGGGGGGGGCACCTAACTTTTTTTTTAATCTGAGTGTTTATTGAGTGAAAGTCAATATTTGGAAATATTCAGTGTTAGGGAGGTAAGTATAAACTCTCTCATGAAAAAAGAAATCCATGATTTTGTTTATTTTATAATTCTGAATATTATTGAATTTAAAGTGTTAGGGAGGTAAGTATGTCATCTGACTCGTTAAAAAGAAATTTGATAAATTTTCTTATTTCATTTGATAACCTAGCTTCTACATGGACCAACTATGTCGATGAAAGTTCATGTATAAGTTAGCCATAGGGTTACTACCGCCACTAGGAAGAAATGTATTGTTTTTGGTCAGTGAGTCTATCCATACATCTTTCCATTTAAACATGTGAGTTTTTGTGCGTACATGCATGCATATGTGTGCGTTTATATGTAGGTGTTTTTTTTGTTTCCGTAACTTGTACCTTCTACTTTAAATATGTTGATGAAACTGTGTGGTTTGGTTGGCCATGTAACTAAAAGATACCTAGTATTTCTTAAGACACCCGCCATATCAACAATCTGAATACATGTGTGCATGTACGCACACATACCGTACATACCGATACAGATTTTTTGATTTTCGATTAATACAGTTCTTACGTGTACATTCAACTTGGACCCACCCATAACACCCAAAAGGCTAAGAGAAGACTATTTTAGAAAAATTACCACTTTAATGCTCAAATATGATCCAGTCATTCAAGTAATACATTTTCAAAAAATAGCCTTCCCTGGTCTTAGAAATGGACAATCACTAGCCATAGATGAGATTCAAGATTCAATATTATTTATTTGCTTCTTGGATACCAATTTACATACTTTCAATACAGGTTGTCCACCGAAGGCATTGCCTATAGTGGCTGCAGACACCTAACATTAAAAATACATGTACATATACAATTACACACACAGCTTAACATAGAATGTGGGATATGCTTGTGAATGTACCGATACGGTACTGAGTTAAGTAGACATATCAAAAAGAACAAATGATACAATACTATGCATCTATGTTTTTTTCCTTTTAGTTATTGAGATTAGAGATTTGTATTGGTGGGGGTGTGGGAGGGGAGGGGGAGAAGGAAGGGGGATGGGGTCATGCATACCAATTACCCCAGCTCAACCCATAGGTTGCTATTTAGTAGTAGCACTTGTTGAGGTGCGTCAGTTTGAAGGAAGCAGTAGGTGGTGGTGGTGGTGGTGCTAATAGTTGTAGAAGCAGTAGTAATAGTAGTAGTGGTGGTGGTCGTAGTGGTGGTTGTAGCTGTAGTAGCAGTTATAGTAGTAGTGGTGGTAGTAGTGGTGGCGGTCGTAGTGGTGGTTGTAGCTGTAGTAGCAGTTATAGTAGTAGTGGTGGTGGTGGTAGTAGTGGTGGCGGTCGTACTGGTGGCGATAATAGTAGTAGTAGTAGTAGTAGTAGTAGTAGTAGTAGTTGTTATGATAGTAGATATGGCAATTATGCAGGAAGTGTGTGATCTTGGTTATCATGTCATTATGTAATGATAGCTGTAGATTTTCTTGACCAATATTGGTCATTCAATGACTAATATTCAAAGAACACAGAGCTATTTAACCTTTTGACCCTCAAATTTGTTGAAGAAAATGTCCATTTGTAGAACAAAAGAAGTTTGTCTTTGAAAATTTACCACTGGAATGACTCACTGTCTCGGTTATTGTTCGTGAGTGAGCGAGCAATTGAGGGAGCGAGCGTGCAAGTGATGTGGAATGTGTTGAGGGAGAAGAGAGGGAGGGAGAAGTCGGTGGCCAGGGTGGTTCTGCTGCTGTGTGGGTGGGTGGGTTGGTGGCATCTGGGGTCCATAAATTAGTATATAAGTCTGTGTCCCGGTAGAGGAAATAGTACTTATTCTGGGTCCTGGTCCGTGAAATAATATCCCTTCCAAATTGAACTTTGGCAAACTGAACATATAGACAGAGGACCAGTGATTTTCAAAAGTGTTGTTGAAAGCTTTTTGTTAGAGATCACTCAACACTCCCATGCCCCAGCCACACTACAAGCCTAGCCAGCCATCCTGCTTGTAGATGTTGTCTATCCCATACTTTAGTTGTACATATACATTAAACATTTTTTATACCCCACCAAAAAAATTGGCAGAGTATTATGTGATGGCGTTTACAGGCGGGCGGCAGAGTGCTTTCTGCACGATAACTCTTCCATGTGTGTGCTACGGATTATTGGATCGCTTTGAAGAACTTCAATGATTATTGGACTACATGTAGGTCTGAAGAAGAAACCTATCGAAGTCGATGATGATCCGAAATCCAAGATGGCCACCAGCCACCGGTGACCATCTTGAAAATTGGTTTCCGCACAATAACTCCACTACCATTTATCGCATCGCTTTGAAACTTCATAGGATCTTTGAACTATGTCTGAGGAAGAAACCTATCGAAATCAACGATGATCTGATATCCAAGATGGCCTCCAGCCACCGGCAGCCATCTTGAAAATTGGTTTTCGCAAAATAACTTCGCTATCGTTTATCAGATCACTTTCAATCTTGATAGGATGATTGGACTAGGTCTGAGGAAGGAACCTATCGATATGGACGATGATCCGAAATCCAAGATGGCTGCCAGCCACCAGTGGCCAACTTGAAAATTGGTTTCCGCATGATAACTTCACTATCATTTATCGGATCACTTTGAAACTTCATAGGACGATTGGACTGGTCTGAGGAAGAGAGCTATCGAAGTCGATGATGATCCGAAATCCAAGATGGCCACCTGCCACCGACCTCCATCTTGAAAATTGGTTTCCGCACGATAACTCCACTACCGTTTATCTGATCGCTTTGAAACTTCATAGGATGATTGGACTAGGTCTGAGGAAGAAGCCTATCAAAATCGATGATGATCCGAAATCCAAGATGGCCACCAGTGGCCATCTTGAAAATTGGTTTCCGCACAATAACTGCGCTACCGTTTAGCGGATCGCTTTGAAGCTTCATAGGATGATTGGACTAGGTCTAAGGAAGGAACCTATTGAAATAGATGATGATCCAAAATCCAAGATGGCCACCAGCCACCAGTGGCCATCTTGAAAATTTGTTTCCGCACAATAACCTCGCTATGAAAGTTGATAGGATGGTTACACTGGGTCTGAGGAAGGAACCTATCGAAATCAACAATAATTCAAAATCCAAGATGGCCACCAGCTACTCGCGGCCATTTTGAAAATTGGTTTCCGCACAATAACTCCACTATCGTTTATCGGATTGCTTCAAAACTTCATCGGATGATTGAACCGCTGGCAGCCATCTTGAAAATTGGTTTCCGGATGATAACTGTCACTGTGTATCAGATCACATTGAAACTTGATAGGGTGGTTGGACTAGTATGGGGAAGGAAAATATCGAAATTGATGATGATCCGAAACCCAAGAGTGCCGCGAGAAAATTGGTTTCCGAACAATAATTCCATTACCGTTTATCAGAATGCTTTGAAACTTTATAGGGTCATTGGACTAGGCCTGGAGAAGAATTCTATCAAAATTGTGACGATAATCCTAAGGGGGCCGCCAGCTAATTGGTTTCCGAACGATAACTCCAATTTTGTTAAGTGGATCGCTTTGAAACTTCAGGATTCCTTGACAAGTGGAAGAAACATCAAATTTATAGATGATCTGAAATTGAATATGGCTGCCAGTCATCAGCCGCCATCTTGAAAATTGGTTTCCGAACGATAACTCCATGACCGTTTAGTGGATTGCTTTGAAATCTCTCCTGATAGTTCTCAGTCATTGGTATGTCATCATGGCAGGGTAATATGCGCCGTTTGCAGAGCTCTTCTGTCATCCGTCAACTTTTTATTCAAACGACCTGTTCTCAGGAACCACCAGGTCGATTTCAATTATAATTTGCAGGAAGCATCCTTAGGGCATACAGATCTAAGTTTGGTCATATGAAGCTGATCGGCCAATTTGGCCAGCGGCCATTTTTAATTTTAGCCTATTTGTAGAAAAGTTTAAAATCTCCAAAAATTGCTTAAAAAATCGATTCAAAACTCATGAAGCATCCTCTAGGCCAAAAGCTGAACCAGTTTGTTCAAGGAAACTTGATTGACCAAATGCTTTCGCGGCCATCTTAGATGACCTAGTTTTCATGAAAACGACATCCAGAATCACTGGATGGATCGCGCCCAAATTTAGGAGATAAGATTAGGGTTTAAGCCATTAAAGTTTGTTCAAGGGAAGTTGATATGTAAAAAAAACATGGCCACCATGGGCAAATTAAAATGTAGGGTTTTTGGCGGCCCTATTGGATTTTTTTATTTGATGTATTTTGAAGTTGAAATTGGTTTTATATAGTTTTTTGGGTATGATGATTTAAAATTTACCATTTTCAAAACTGTCGGATAAACAGTTTGGCAGCCATCTTAAATCATTTTACCACCAAAAACCCTCGTACTTTTAAATGTCTTCTCAAGAACCACTGGGCTGATTTCAAATATAAATGGAAGAAAGCATCCTTAGGGCATAGCGATACAGGTTTGTTCAAACGAAGCTGGTCGGCCAATTTGGTCGGTAGTCATCTAGTATTTTGGCTGATTTTTGGAACTCTCTTTAAAATCACTGAAACCACGCGGGGATCGATTCAAACCTCATACAATATCATCTAGGGCAACAACTGAACCATGTTTGTTTGAGGGAACTTTAGGGACCATTTGGATGACCTAGTTTTCTTGAAAATGACTTCTCCAGAACCGCTGAATGGATCGGGCCAAAATTTGGGATTAGGGACTAAGGGCCATTAAAATTTGTTCAAAGGAAGTTGATGCATAACGAAACATCGCCACTGTGTTCTTGTTACAATTCTGGTCATTCCTTAGGGTTCTACTTAAATCCCATGGCCTTTGCTGCCGATGTTCCAGGTACAGGCCCCTTGGATTTCTTGCGTCATGACGATGAATGTGTTGGGGAAAGCATAATTTAATTTTGACATTGTGTCACGTTGTGTGTTAACATATTTTTTGGCTTATTTCAGATAAATGCCATTGTCTTAGCGCGCCAATCCAGAGTTAAATTTGACACGAGCTGGTAAGCACAAATCTCAAATCTCACCTGATTATGTCTACCTGCTGAATTTCTGCAGACTACATGTAGATTTTCCATGTGGTTTAACTCTCGATGTGCTGAATACTTTGAAAACAATTTAACTGAAAGTTGTTAGTGGTTAAGCTAGGCTTGTGCGATTATTGCTGTGGGTGATCACGATCGATTATTTAAAAATAATCGTAATTATTCGATTAATCAGCTATGGTACAAATTACCAAGATGGAGCAACAAAAGAATCTCAATGACGAAAGCTGCAATGGTGTTTAAAAATGTCCATTTGCAGGTCAAGAGAAACCTATTTTTGAAATGTATCACATTCCATTCCAGTGATACATTTTCAAAAAGAGTCTTCTCTTGCCCTGTACTAAAGCAAAATGTCAATTTTCATGTCCGATCGCATTAAAGAGTAATTAAAAGGTGGGTTTTGAAATATAAAAATGCAATAGAAATTATTCACGATTATTTGATTATTTAATTTTTAATCATATAAATTGACGATTGAAAACATAATCTCGATTTTTTATTTAATCACTCAATCGCGCAAGCCTAGGTTAAGCCACCAACAACATTCATTCAAATTGTTTTTAAAATAGTCCAGAGTTATTACCCATTGAAATTATTGTCTGTTGGCTTTCGGCAGTCGGACAGTTAAAGGTGACCTGCAAAGATTTTTATTTACAATGTCCTTATAGTATTCTGCACTTAGCAATGAATATGTAAATTTCCTCGCAAAAAATCCAATATTGTTTGAGAAAGCTAAGTTTAAAGCTGTGAACAGATTCAACAGAATAATCTATTTTCTAGCTGAGCGCTAGTGAGTGACATCACATGAGTCTTTTTCTGATTTGACTTATCTATGGTATTCTAAAATAATCTTGTTCTGTGAACGGCAGTTTTCTTGACCACTGAAGAAGTCATTTTTGGCCAGCTTGAGTGTTAAAGGGTTAAGACTGGTCATCTCATATAGGGTTGACTTTGTGGATTAAATATATAATTAACCCTTGTACCACTTTTTTTCTTTATTTTGCTTACTCTCGACCTGCAAATGAGTGCATGATCCCCTTCATTGGCTGATCACATTATTGTGTGAAGTCAAGATTCAACTTCATGGTAATAATTAAAAATAATATTTGATTAACATTTCGTCACTAGCTTGGATGGTCGGTGGTAGCAGCTTAAGCCTTTAACACGCATATCAGCACAAAATGGCTTCTGCAATGGCCTTGAGAAATGGCCATTTGCAGACCAAAAGGAGATAATATTTTTGCTCCCCGAAAAAAAAATTTGCGAGAGCATATAGTTGCCACTTTGTCTATCCGTCCGTCCATTCGTCCGTCCGTTCATCCATCCGTTCACCATATATACATTTTGTAAGTTTGTCCGGGGCATAGTTTCAAGACTTTTGCACATATGGTCACCAAACTTGGTATGTGGATGCATCTTAGGGAGAAGGTGTGCAGAGTATCAAAAGTAGGTGAAACATAGGTCATGCTGACCTACTTTTCATGGTCGAATGAATATCACAGAAAATGTTTGTCCAGGCTATAGTTTCAATACTTTTTCACATATGGTCACCAAACTTGTTGAAAATTTACCACTGATATGACTGGCTCGATAACCGAGCCAGTCATTCCAGTAATAAATTTTCAAAAATAGTCTTCTCTTGGTCTGCAAATTGACATTTTCTATGAGAAAATTGAAATTTTCTTGAACAAATTTGAGTATTAACCATCAAAGTCTGTAAAAAAAATCTCAGTTCCTGAAAGGCCAAGTGATCTTATGCCATGGCAGTCGTCCATCCATCTGTCCATCCATCTGTCAAATCGCGTCTTCTCCTTATTGGTTTGACAAAATTTAACCAAATTTTGCTGGAATAATCCTAAGCTGGTACCCTCCAGATTTTTTTTCCAGAATTTTGATTGAGCAATTATTTGGGTGAAAATCTGAGATTTGATGAAAAATCTACTGGAAATGGTAAAAATGCTACTCCTTCTTAGCTGCTGGACATATTTCAATGAAATTTGACTATATGGATTATATGGTGGTAGGCTCTAGTTCTTCTTTTCAGAATTTTGTTTGATCAATTTTTTTCTGTGAAAATCATAGATTTTATGAAAAATCTACCAGAAATGCTCAAAATGGCGGGACATATTTCAACCAAATTTAACTAGATGCATTCTATGACGATAAGCTGCAGAACTACTAATCAGAATTTTGATTCATCAATTTTTTGGCTAAAAATCTTAGATTTTATGAAAAAAATACCGGAAATTGTCAAATTGCTTCTCCTTACCATTCTGACTAATTTCAATCAAATTCAGCTGAAATGGGCATGTAGCAATTGGCTCTAGACTTTCCATACAGAATTTTGAATCATTAATTTTTGGGGTAAAGATCTTACATTTGATTAAAAAATCTACCTGAAATTGTCAAATTGCTTCTTCCCCTTAATACTTTGAGCAATATCTACCAAACTTGGCTCAAATGATCCTAGGATCATAGGCGCCAGAATTTTCATTAAAAATTTTGATTGCTAGATTTTTCCCCATCTTTAATGTAAAGAATCATGTATATTTAAATACAAATGTTTCGCCTGCTAATGGTCCAGGTGAGCGTCACAGGCCCTTGGGCCTCTTGTTTTATTATACCGATGTGTATAAATCTGCAACAAAACACTAGTCATAAGGTTTAATTTTAATATTTTCATCTAATTATTGAAACAATAGGTTAGAGGATTTGTATGAGAAGATCATTTTAGAGACATCTGGTGATCGTGTCACGCCCCTTGTCACAAATCCAGGACGAATCATGCTCACAAGCTCACGTCTTTACTTCCAACCTTTCAATAACGTCGATCCGGTGAGTTTACTATTAAGCTTGTTCTCGAAACGCTATTATACTCAGTTTTTCTGCTTTGTCAGATCTTATAAACACCTAAAACATGTGCTATTCCAGTTCACAGGAGGAGTGATGATACATTCCAGAAATATATCTATTCAATAGGAGATAAGCATGATTGTTTATTATGGGTTATCTCTCCTCAAAATATCTGCATGATTTGCACATACTTTGCAGTGAACAATATTTGTAAAGATGGTTAACAGCCAGCGACATAGCAAGAATTATTGACCTAGCTTTGATTGACATACACATGTAGTGTCCATGGTTTGAGCATATTAGGTGATTGACAGGCTGAACCAATTTCTAGATTGATCAGCAACAGTCTGTGTCCTAAACATTACATGGATAATAATAATAATAATAATAATAATAATAATAACACTTATGTATCAAACAAAGTCATATTCCATAGAATATTGTAGACAACTGGAAATTGGTGCAATTTTGAAAATTCTGTTTTAAAGAGGTATTTGCTTTAATGTTGTTGGTTAGCAGCAACAGCTTACAATACTTTAAAAAATGGCGGGTTATTTATTATATAATGACGTCATCCGGGAAGTCGTCCATCTTGACAATTGTTGTCCAGATAATAACTCAGCTATCATTTATTGGGTCCCTTTGAAACTACAAAGGTTGATTGGACTATGTATGGAGAAGAAACCTATCAAAATTGATGATGATCCAAAATCAGAGATGACAACCAGCAGCCATCTTGAAAATTGGTTTCCGGATGATTACTCTGCTACCATTTATTAGATCTCTTTGAAACTTCAGAGTTTGATTGGACTAACTCTGGAGAAGAAACCTATCAAAATCGATGATGATCCGAAATCTAAGATGGCCTCCAGCCATATGTGGCGCTGGAGGCAATCTTGAAAAATGTTTTCTAGATCACAACTCTGCTACCATTTATTGGATCAATTTGACGCTTAATAGGTTAATTGGACTAGATCTGTGGAATATCAGTTTCCGAATGGTAACTCTTGCCTCGATGTGTCTGAATGGTTTCTTGTGACATTTTATATATTAAGGCATGCGATATTCTATCTTCTGACAGCTCTCATTATTTGGCTTCTTATTTTGGTGTGATATTAAGTGCCGTTTGTGGATCTCATGTCATGCTTGTTTTCAAAATACATCAGTTGCCATTCAGCAGGGAACTGAATGATTGGATATTGTCATATTCAAATACACCACAAGTTAACTGATGTCACAATCAAAATGTTGTCATTAAAATCGAAAGGTGTGTCACAAAACAGTATAAATTGTATGTCTTTGATGAGTTTAAAATTTAACTCTTAGCACACTGATGTCAAAATTGTTAATTTTCAAATTAAATTAAAAGATGAAGTGGTGTTCATTTTTAATCAAATTTGGTGGAAGATGGTGCTGTCATAGACAGCAACATCATCCAGCAAAATTGTTTAAAAATGTAAACCAGTTTCTTTGCTACTGGCACCGTAAAAAGATAGAATGTTGACATTAGAGTGTATAATTACCTTGATATTTAGAATTCTGGGAATTTAGGTTTAAAGTTTCAAATCAATTCAATAGTAATCTGGCATTTCGGTGATCTAGTGGTTAAAGTGTATCATGTGATTGCTGTTTCAGATGCCGGTACTGAAGCTCCGTTTGTCAGATATAAGGCGAGTCGTGAAGAGACGATTCCTACTTAGTCATGTGGTCAGTAATAACGCTAGTAATAATATCTGAAAACCTTCCTCTCTATGGCATTAATCAACATTAGCTGTGACTTTTAAAGCATGTTGTTTCACAATGTTATTCAGCTGGCTTTTCTCTAACATGTAAGCAATATCATCTGACAAATAGAACATACAAGCTACAGTATGTACTTGAGTAATTTTCTGTTTTTCGTTGTTTTGTATTTATTACCATAGCGTCTGATGCAAACGTCTTTCACATCAAGAGTATACTTACCTCCCTAATACTTTTGATATTGCTAAATATTGGCGTTCACTCAATAAAACACTCAGATTAAAAACAGTTAGGTGCCCCTACTGGGCAGGTAGACAGAGGTAGTCAGGCGGATGCCGGCCCCACCACCGCACATGCGCCGACTACTACTTCCTCTTTGTTAATTTATTGGCAGAGAGTTCACATGCGTTTGTGCTTGTTAAAAAGTTTTCACTCGTTTACCTGTGTAAAATAGTCTGAATATACCTGGAAAGAAAGAGAAAGATGTCAGAAAGGGCGACTTCTCCGGAGGAGGGAGCTGGATCTCTTTATCAGGTGATTTCAACTATATTCTAGCGAGTTTTTCCCCAGTGTAATGTGTTTCCGGGACTCGTGTTTACCGTGATGAGCGCCGGTTTGAGTTGTTTTTTTCAACTCGGTGCTATATAAGTCTAATCTCTCTTTGTGTTTATGTCCACAGGTATGGATTTGCATTATTAGTGGACATCTCAGCACAGGAGGGTTTGTTTCTCTCCACCACGGTTCCATTTCCTACTAATACTGTTAGGTTATCTAACCAAAAAATCTATGCTCAGTGAGTTGGAGGCTTGATATAAAGGTCTTCTCACTTTGCCCTCTTGATCCAATTCCTTCCCCTTAGGTGGAGAGAGTTAAGAGGCGTAGTCTTGGTGGAGTGCTCCAGTGCATCACGTTGGATGGTTTGTCTATACCAGGTGTCAGGTATCTAGTTAATGATATGAGGTGATATGAATTATTTGAAAAAATAATGACTGTATTTACCATTGTTATCATTGTGTATCTGATGGTGTGTAGTCTGAATATCCAAGTGAGGACGTTTTATTAGGAATACAATTCGTTCTTGCACTTAGATGCTTGTTGCGGACCGATTTAATTTCTGTCATGGGATTGATGACGTCATAATCGGCCTTGCTCTTTAGTTACATTTAAAGTTTTGTCCAACGCTGGTTTCTTATGGTTACTGATCTTTATGATCTTTTCCCTCTCTTTAGTTGGTTTTGAGTTTTTTTAAAAGCTATCCTTGACTAACTTGCTCATTGTCCTCGTCCTGTGTCCTGTTTCAGAGACCGGGTTGTCCGTCCTGTGGCCGGTTTCTGAAGGATCGGTTTGTTCCCCATTTGTGCTTCAGCTGCAGTCTCTGTGGACCGCTGCTTAAGTGGGACGTATGTAAGCAATGGGGGGCGAACTAATGTCTGACTTTTTGTCATTGCAGGCAAAGGAGAAGGGCGTGGAGGAGGAGAGGAAGGCGAAGAAAGAGAGTGTTTCGAAGAAGGGTAAGAGGAAGGCCTCGTCCGCGGTGGACATGGAGGCCTTCCGGTCCGAAATGTTGGGAGAGATGCAGAGGACAATAAAGGATTTGGTCCCAGAGTTGCTTCGCAGCATGCTTCCTGGGCCAGGTCCTTTGTTGTCCTCAGCATCTGCTTCAGAGCAGGTTATCCCCGCCTCTGAATCTAGTTTCCGTAGGTCGATTCCGTTGTTTGAGAACGATTCAGAGGTGGCCCCGTTGATGGGGGCGTTCCACGACCCTGGCAGCAGGCTTGGTGCCGCGCCGAGGGGCCGGGACATCGGTTGTCGCAGGAACCCGCGGTCTGCTCATCAGACCCTGGGTATCCGCACGCCGCGGGTGCCAATGCCTCCTACGGCACCTTCCCTGGCCAGTCCGGGTTAGCTTTCTTTGCTGACCCGGAGTCTAACCTTTCTGGCCAGGAGGAAGAGGATTTCCTGCTAGGGTCGCCGTCTGGGGATGTGACCATGGACTACGACGTCTGTGCACCCCTCGCGGGGAATGCAGGCGACGTGCTCCATGGTTCTACTCACGCAGGAGTAGAATTCACGGTCCAGAAGGTGACCCTGGGCGGTGCTGAAGGCCAGCGTTACCGCATACCTCGGCTTGCCGAGAGTGTCGCTGGTGCTGGTCTGGACCGTGGTGGGGCGGTGTCTGCCCCGCGCTCTACTACGGCGCCTGCTCTTGGTCAAGCCAGTGAGCTTAGCATGCCGGGTCTTTCGGGGCCGCATGTTTTCCCTGGTTTGCCAGCGGTATCAGCATACCCGCCGTCAAGCTCTGCTGCGTGCGCTCAGGAGGAAGACGAAGGCCCCCGTCTTGTAGAGCGCTCGCAGCTAGCCACGGAGGAGGATTGGTCGGACGCTTGCCAGTGGCTGGTGAGTGTTCGGCCAGACCTGCCCGTGGAGCAGTCGGCTAGCCAGCGAGATCACAGGCCGTGGTTAGCTGGTAAGCCGACTGCAAATGCTATGCCATCTCTGCCGCTGGCTGAGCATGTCGTGGACATGTTCGAGGCGGCGGAGACGTCCATTAAGGCGAATGGGCGTCTCGCGAAGGCCCCTCGCGAGGTGGCCAGGCGTTGCCGCATCGTGCCCCTGGACTACCAGCGGTACGGTGTGGTGCCCAAGCCAAGCGTCGATGACCGCGCGGCTTTGGGCGAAGATGCGCGGCCAGGCTCCCGTTCTGACACGGGTGTCCTGTGCTCGAACGCGCTTGCGTTCGGCAAATGCCGCGCTGCGTGATGCGGAGGAGAGTGGGAGAGCGTCGATTGCTGCTCTGTCCCACGTCTCCCAGCTGTTACAGGGGGTGGTAACGGCATCCGCATCGCGCCAACCAAGCCCGGTCACAGTCCAGAGAGCCATCCAGGATGGTATCAACCTGGCTCTGGACGGCTTGACGCGGGCGGTGACCAGGAGTGTCCGGGCGAGGTGCACGTTTGCCTTGGACAATCTGTGCCCGTCCCAGGACCTGTACAATAGGCTACTGCGTACGCCTATGACAGGTCCTGGTCTCTTTGGAGGTGAGGGATGCAAGCACCTCCAGGAGACGGTGACTCTGGTCAACAACCAGAGGGTGCTGCGCGAGCAATTTGAAGTGCTCCGTCGTGCGAGCGTTCGCGCAGCACCCCCTGCGTATCGTCCCCTGCAGGCTCGAGGTGGAGGTGGCCAGGTCAGAGGCCAGCCACCATCGCAGCGACGGCCTAGGCCGCGTGCGATTCGGCCCGCAGCGAGGGGGGCGCAGGCTCCCCAGGCGCAGCCAGTCAGGCAGCCACCTGCGCACCGAGGCGCGCGGGGATCTGGTCGCGGTAATCGGGCCTGATGGGCCGGTTACCACGGTGGGAACCACTCCGGTGTTTCTGGCCGAGAAGACAGTGCCACTCTCGCACTCCTTATGTCCACCTCTCTCCCTAGGTGGACCGGTGGGCGGCCGATTGGCCGACCACTTGCCAGAGTGGAAGCGGTTGACTCAGGACCGTTTAGTCTTGCGATGGCTTTCTGTCGGCTATCATCCCGATTGGATGACAGGCCCGCCATCGCGACTGTCTCTTGTGCCGATCTGGACTCCGATTCCGAGAGATCCAGATCAAAGGTTGTGTATCGAGGAGGAGATAAATTCCCTCCTACAAAAAGGAGCTATTCAGCCGGTGCAGAGGTGCCCGGGCTTCTATTCAACCGTGTTCTTAGTAACAAAAAACACTGGAGGGTGGAGGCCGATTCTCAACCTCAAGCCATTGAACAAGTTCATAGAGACGCCCAGTTTCAAGATGGAGACTGTGCGCTCGGTGTTGGCGGGGTTAGAGCAGGGAATGTGGACAGCTTCAATAGATTTGAAGGATGCTTATTTCCACATTCCCATAGAGAGGAGTTTCCGTCGCTTCCTGAGATTTGCATTCCAGGGCAGACAGTGGGAATTCAGGGTATTACCCTTCAGAATTTCCACGGCTCCTCGGGTCTTCACCCGTGTGGTTCTCGCGATCACGGCATACCTCCGCAGGAGAAGCATAGCAGTCCACACGTACATAGACGACTGGCTGTTAAAAGCACACACCCAATAAACGTTATCGGCCAATCTGGAGATTGTTTTGAAAACTCTCACGGACTTGGGCTGGATAATCAATTTCCAAAAATCAGAGCTGACTCCATCCCAGAAGTTTGTTTACCTGGGCATGTTCTTCGATCTGGAGACGGGATATGTTTATCCTACTCAGGAGAGGGTTCAGAGACTCATCTCCTTAATACAGTCGGTGTGCGACAGTCGTCATGTCCTGGCACGGGTTTACTTGAGAATGCTGGGTTTGATGGTTTCATTGGAACCAGTCATTCCGCAGGCGGCCTTACACAGGCGCCCGATCCAGTTGTTTCTCATGACACAGTGGACCCAGAGTTCAGGTTCGCTGGACTCGAATGTGTCAGTGTTGGCGCCTCTAATTCACCACCTGCAATGGTGGTTGAATATAGAGAATCTCTTGCTGGGGGTTTTGCTAACCCCTCCCCACCCTCAGGTGACTGTGTATACAGATGCATCGATGGAGGGGTGGGGAGCTTGTCTGGAAGAGTCCACAATATCAGGGCTTTGGGATCTGGATCAGTCAAAGGAACATATCAATCTACTGGAGCTAAGAGCAGTAGTCCTGGGCCTGGAACATTTCTTACAGAAAGTTCAGGGCAAGATTGTTCTTATTCGTTCAGACAACTCAACAGTAGTGACTTACATAAACCGCCAGGGCGGAACGAAGTCGCCCAGTCTCTGTATGATGACTTGGAAACTGCTTTGTTGGTGCCTGGATCACAGGATTACCTTGAGAGCAGTTCATATTCCGGGAAGGCTAAATCTGCTAGCAGACTCATTGAGCCGAAGGATGAGTATTTTACCCATGGAATGGCAACTAAATCAATGTGTGGCGGATCGTCTGTTCGACCATTGGGGGAAACCCAACATCGATTTGTTCGCAACGAAGAAGAATGCGAAGATGACGACGTACGTCTCTCCGATTCCAGACCCAAGCGCTTTCGCAACAGATGCGTTAGCTATCAGCTGGGCGGGAATGTATGCATACGCATTCCCTCCAGCAATCCTGATTCCAAAGGTGCTTCAGAAAATCAGGCAGCAGGAGTGCCAAGTGCTTCTGATCGCCCCGGATTGGCCAAGCCGATCGTGGTCCGATCGTGGTATACGGATCTGCTGGACCTTCTGGTCTGCAGTCCGGTTCCTCTGCCTCTGATGGACGACCTTATCTTCCAGGGCAAGGCCCTTCACGACAATCCATCAATGTTCCGATTGACTGCATGGATGTTGTCAAGGAATCTAGAATTAAGGAGGGCTTTTCTGAGCAAGCGGCCATGTTTATGGCCAAAGCCAGGAGGGGGTCAACCTCCAGACCATATAACTATAAAATCAACAGATTTGCAGAGTGGTGCTCAAAAAGATGTATTGATCCAATGGATGAATCTATTCAGGTAGTAGCTGATTTCCTCTGTCACCTGTATGATGCCTATAGCCTCAAGCCTAACTCTATTGCTGGTTATAA
Source organism: Chaetoderma sp. LZ-2023a (assembly GCA_034401795.1). Lineage (NCBI taxonomy): Eukaryota > Metazoa > Mollusca > Caudofoveata > Chaetodermatida > Chaetodermatidae > Chaetoderma > Chaetoderma sp. LZ-2023a. Next base: position 69,001,589 of record CM067367.1, read on the forward strand.
GTCAGCTTTAATGGCTGTTATTCCTTGCTTGGCTAACAGGGGGAGTGATGAAGTAAGTACATTAAATGTATTAATTAAAGGCATGGGCAATCTAAGACCAAGGAATCCACCACTGATTCCAGTTTGGAGTTTATCTCTGGTGCTTCAGGTACTAGGAGATAAGCCTTTTGAACCACTTATGTCCATTTCTATGAAATTGTTGACTCTTAAAACTGTGTTTTTAATTGCTGCGGCCTCGGCAAGGCGTAGGAGTGAGATTCACGCCTTATCAGCCGAGGATGACCGTTTTGTGGTTACAGGGGAAGGCCTTAAGCTTCTACCTAGGATTAATTTCTTGGCTAAGAATCAGTCTTTGAAATATCCAGGTCAACCTATTTTTTTGCCATCTTTAACTAGATATGATCCTAATTCTAAAGTATGGTGCCCCGTACGGGCGCTGCTCCGGTACAAACAGCGTACTTCGGAGTGGCGTACCGACCAGTCAGCGTTATGGTTGTCATATATTGAACCCCATGGCAGGGCGTCTAAGGACACCATTTCCAGGTGGATTGTAGAATGTATTCAGTTTTGTCACAAATCCGCCACCGGGAGACAGGTTGATGTGGCCAAGGCTCACAGTGTCCGCGGTGTCGTGGCATCCACTGCCCTGTTTAGTGGGGTCCCTGTGGATGACATTATGTCCGTGGCTCAGTGGCACTGTGAGTCAAGTTTTACAGACCATTACCTCCGTGACACCTCAAATCCACTCGCCTTGTCGATTTTGAAACAATAATCGCCTGTATGTTTTATGAGGAGCGTTTCCTCGTTGCTTATATACATCACATTTAAGTTATGGTAACAACCACTTGTCTGGACTGCATCAGGCTTCCCTACTGGGAATGTGATGACCGCTTCCAAGTTCTACTTCGAATAATACTTACCAGATGTACTATTATGATAATGTCTATTATCTATTCTAGCTCAAAATAAACAATTAAAACTCCGCACTCTCCTGGTCCTGCCCATCCTGTGTCCGGGAATACCATAGCCGCAGGTACTGAGTCTATTCCCAATCACAGTCAGATTCGTCTATTTTGCGCTTGTTTCAAGTCGCATGTGTTTAGAGTGTCATTTAATTGATAAATTAAGCAGTTTTAGCGCGTGTTTGTGAAAACCATCGCTGGACTAATGGAGGAACTAGGGAAATCATCACAGGGGCAGGTTGTATCAATCTAGAATTTATACATTCGTGCCATAATGACTGTTTGAAATTTCCTTAAATTGGCACATTGTTTTATAATGTTAGCCATTGTTGGAGTCGCTTCTGTACCCGTTAACTTTTAGTTTTAATTCGGGTACTCGGTTAATTTCTCTTGCGACTCGGTTCCTCTAAGATGGATGCGCCCTTAGCCAAGATGGCGGCGCCCATGTAATATGTCGTTATTGGCTTGGTGTATCCAGGCACTCTGTTATCGCCGATTTTAGCTCTCGCTTCATTGTCGAGGGTGTTTGTAGTGATCGGCGAGGTTTTCTTGGTTATGTAACGTTAGTTAAAGGCTGAGTTGTGTTTTGTAAAAAAATTTCACTCAAAAAAGTTTCAAATATTTCCTGCCTAAGACTTGTTATCATTAATTTAAGAGAAAGTTAATGTGTTTAAGAAATCTTAACTATCAAGTCTATTGTGCGTATTGCTCGTCATCACTTGTCATGTGCAGCGTTTTAATTCTTCTCTGTGTTCGCAGAAACCGAAGAACCCGGACACGTTGTGCCAGAAGTGCAACAGGTTCATGAAACGGAAGTATCTTGGTCATCACTGTGTGGCGTGTGCGAAGTGTAAGGTCGGAAGCCCTTGTGATGTGTGCGTCAAGTGGTCGTCGGCAATGGTGGCTGAGTTTGACAGGGATCGACGGGCGAGGCTGGAGCGTATAGAGAAGGACAAGGCAGTGAAGTGGCAGCAAGCGTCGTTGGTTGGACTGGAAGGTCGGCTGAATGAGAGGATGGATTCAGCACTGGGCGTATGGGCGGCCCAGTTCAAGGCCATGTTTGATTCATTACAGTCCACGGTCCCGGTGAGGCAAGCTGGTGCAGGGCAACCATTAGGTGGTCCGGCTAGTTCTGCTGAGGGTCATGCACCTGACCCTTCTCTGTCCTCGGCTCAAGAGCCGTCGGTAGAGGAGGAAGATTTGCTGTTGATGGAAGACTCCGGCATGCCGGATCTTTCAATGTCGGCGATGCCTAGTACGTCCCAGGGGTCTCCCTCGGGATTTGTACGGGTTTGCCAGGCGGATGGTGATGTCGACGTTCCGTCGGGCATTTTTCATCCGTTATTTGTGCAACCGGATATGCCGGCGGAGCCGTGGTTTGCGGTTCCGACGGCTATCCCGGCGGCGTTAGGCGCGACTCCTATCGGAGTGACAGTGCCAGCCGTGATTGAGGCGGTCGTAGTCCCGGATCCCGTGTTGGAGCCGATGGACTGCGGAGAATCCGTATCCGGCGGTTCGTTGGATACTGGTGCCGCTGGTAGTCGCGCTATGGATGCGCTCTGTCCTGGCAGAGACGTATATCGTAGCGTTCAGCAAGGATCGTCGGTGGCCCTCTCATCTAAGGGAGAGAGGGAGGATGAAAACGGGAGTTCTTTAATGGACGATTCCGTTTTCTGCACCGAAGCTGAATGGGTGCAGGTCCTTGGATGGATGACCAATCGTCTCGGGTTGGCATCGGATCTAGGATCTCAGGGCGATCCGGCGATGGAGCGGATGTCAGAGCGTGCGGCTAGCGCTCTGTCCAGTGGCTCTTCGGCCATGCCTACACTCCCCTTGGACACGCAGACTTCTGACATGTTGGAAGTTGCGGCATATCGTCTGGTTCAGCCAGACTATGCATTGCCCAAGGCCCCGAAGGGGATAAGGAGTAGGGTCCGTTTTCCGGAGCAGGCTTATCATCAGTACGCCAGGGTTCCACGGCTTTCCGTTGCGGAACGTGAGGCGCTGAATAGGCCGTTGGCTGGGAAGGCCAAGGGGCGGTCACGTCCCTTGGTTTCTCAGACCAACAAAGACCCGTTTAATGAGCTCACGCTCATTGAGGATGCGGCTAGGGCAGCCATGGCTGCGCTGTTGCACGGGTGTACCGTCTTGCAGGGTATGCTGGACTGCACGGCGGAAGGCGGACAGGTGCCAGAGGCTGCTCCCGGAGTTGTTCGGGACACCATGCGCCTGTCTCAGGATTGCCTGGCCAGGGTGATCACAAGAACTTTAGCAGAGTGACGGAGAATGGTTCTCGATTGTGTGGAACCAGGACCGGAGATGAGGGCAGCGTTATCTTCTGCGCCTTTCATAGGTCCAGGCTTGTTCGGCGGCTCGGCACGACAAGCGCTTTCTAAAGTTGCATCGATGGTGGCGGAGCAAGAGGTGGTCGGCAAGTCGTGGAAGTCGACCAAGAGGACTCAGCCGCAACAGTCCTACCGTCAACACAGGCAGGAGCAGCAGAGGCAGCGTCCTAGATCACCCTTCCGTCCTTCTGCCCGTGATGCCCATAGGCCATCCGGAGCACAAGGGCCTGGCCGTTCGTCCACATACAAGCCCTCTAGTAAGAGGCCGTATGAGGACGACAGGAAGGGTGGCAGTCGGGCCGTTGCGGCTACCGTAAGGATAGTCGTGGCGGCGGTTCCGGACCGTCATACCACAAGAAGCCGCGGGGCGGCCGTGGGGCTCGTTCCTGACGGGTTTCCGGCGGAATCAATACCGGCGGCTTTGGAAACAAATGGAGTCGAGAATCTTCACCCAAGCGATGTAGCATCTTGTCGGCTAATCTCGACCGACAACTGTGTGCAGATTCCTTCCGTCGGAGGCAGACTTCAGCTATTCCTAAGCCAATGGGAACAGGTCGTGCATGACTATTTAGTCTGTCAGTGGATAAGAAACGGCTACGATCCGGACTGGCTCATCCATCAATCGTTAGTTCCGTTAACCTCGACTCCAATATGGACTCCTATTCCAAGGGAATTAGACCGTCTAGTTGCCATTCAGTCAGAGATAGAATCGCTTCGTCAGAAGAAGGCGATTCACCTGGTCGCCGATCAGTCATCACTGGGCTTCTATTCGATTATGTTCTTAGTTCCGAAGCGTACCGGAGGGTGGAGACCAATTCTCAATCTCAAACCGTTGAACAAATTTATTCTTTCTCCCAGATTTCAGATGGAGACGGTAGCAGCGGTGATGACAGGGCTCAGGAAAGGCATGTGGGCGGTATCAATAGATCTGAAGGATGCTTATTTTCATATTCCAATGTCAATTCCCTTTCAGAAGTACCTGCGATTTGCATTCCAAGACAATGTTTGGGAATTCAATGCTCTTCCATTCGGCCTGACCACGGCTCCGAGGGTCTTCACCAAGGTGGTTCTCGCCATGACTTCTTTACTTCGCAGGAGAAACATAGCTGTTCACACTTACATAGACGACTGGCTGCTAAAGGCGGGGAATCCAGTCACTCTGCGCAGCAATCTGAAGGTAGTCTTAGACTTATTAAAGAAGCTAGGGTGGATTGTGAATCTAGAGAAATCAGAACTGACTCCATCCCAGGAGTTTGTTTATCTGGGGGTTTTTTTTTTTCAATCTCAGGGACGGCGTAGCTTTTCTGGCGGAGAGCAGAGTCAGAAGCCTGATTGCAGTATTGGAGTCAGTTTCTCTAGGAGCCTATCTGACGGCGCGTCAATTTCTCAGAATACTCGGTTTACTAGTATCTCTGGAGAAGGTGGTGCCATATGCGGCGCTCAGGCGCAGGCCGATTCAGATGTATTTGATGTCGTTCTGGTCACAGAGAACAGATCCGTTATCTCTGAGAATACCAGTAAAAGAACCATTGATATTCCACCTTCAGTGGTGGTTGTCGGAACAGAATCTCCTGCGAGGTGTTCCTCTACAACCTCCTCAACCTCAGATGTCCATATTCACGGATGCATCGTTGACAGGTTGGGGAGCGGTATTGGACAATCAGTCAGTGTCAGGGGAATGGGATCGGACCAATGCGCAGAAACATATCAATGTGCTCGAGCTATTAGCGGTGGTATTAGCACTGCAGAAGTTCGAGAGTCTAGTTCAAGACAAAATTGTCCTAGTAAGGACAGACAACTCAACAGTGGTGTCTTATTTGAACCGCCAAGGCGGGACAAGATCACCGGAGTTGTGTATGATGGTTTGGAACCTTCTGCTGTGGTGCCAAGAGAGGAATATTATTCTTCGGGCAGCACACATTCCAGGAAGATTGAACATCTTAGCGGATGCTCTCAGTCGAAGGACGGTTTGTCGTCCGACGGAATGGCAGCTCAACCAAGTGGTAGCGGAGGTTCTATTCAAACAATGGGGCAAGCCAAATGTCGACCTATTTGCAATGAAGAAAAACGCAAAGATGGTCACGTACGTGTCACCGATCCCGGACCCGTTAGCTCTAGCAGTAGACGCACTGGCGATAAGTTGGAAGGGAATGTACGCGTATGCGTATCCTCCAACAATTCTCATCCCGAAAGTTCTGGCAAAGATAAGAGAGGGGATGTGCCAAGTACTACTGATCGCTCCTTATTGGCCAGGCCGACCATGGTTTACGGATCTGCTGGACCTTCTGGTCTGCAGTCCAATCCCTCTTCCAGACACAAGAGATGTAATCTCTCAGAACAAGGGTCTGTACCTTCACGACAGACCAGAAATGTTCAAATTGACTGCATGGATGTTGTCAAGCAGCGTGCAATTGAGGGTGGCTTTTCTGAGCAAGCAGCGAAGTTTGTTGCTTCGGCCAGAAGAGTTTCGACCACAAAAACATATAATTATAGAATCAACAAATTTGCACAGTGGTGTGAGAGAAGAGATATTGATCCCTTTTCTGCATCTGTTCAACACGTAGCAGATTTTATCTGTCATTTATACGAAGTTGACAAACTTGTACCTTCTACCCTAGCAGCATATAAGTCTGCATTAGCTTCTGTCATTCCTAGTCTCACCATTGGGGGAGTGGAGAATGACACCTTGAATGAAGTTATCAAAGGAATGAGCAATCTGCGACCTAGACAGCCAATTCCGATCCCATCATGGAATCTATCTCTTGTTCTACAGGTTTTAGGGCATGCTCCCTTTGAACCGATTAGATCTATTGACATTAAACTGTTAACTATTAAATCAGTTTTCTTGGTTGCAGCAGCGTCGGCGAGAAGGAGAAGCGAGATTCATGCGCTTTCTGCCGAACAAGACCGTTTTGTCGTTACGGGTGAAGGTTTAAGATTACTTCCACGTCTTTGTTTCCTGGCAAAGAATCAGTCACTTAAATATCCAGGACAGCCGATCAATTTGCCAAGTTTAACTAGACATGACCCAAATTCTTGTGCTTGGTGTCCTGTCAGATGTCTAAAGATGTATAAGAAACGTACTTCTGAGTGGAGAGACGACCCGAAATCTCTGTGGTTATGTCTCAAAGCTCCCCATTTACGTGCTTCGAAAGATACTATTTCTCGTTGGATAGTTGACGCTATTCAGATGTCGCACAAGATCGCTACAGGAAAGCAGATTGATCGTGCGAATGCCCATGAGGTCCGAGCACTAGCAGCATCATCGGCCCTTTATAAGGGTGTCTCTTTAGAGCAGGTGATGTCTGTAGCACAATGGCATGCCGAGTCGTCATTCACTGATTTCTACCTTCGAGACATCTCCAGCACACTTAATCCAGTAGCCGTCGCCAATCTGTCGAACCTAAACTAAGCCACGTCCGACCACTACTTCGCACACATCACAAAAGCCTTCCGCCTACACTGACCAAGCGCTATGCACATGACTGAGTATGACCGTGGATTGGGCCTAGCTCCTGTGATGATCAAGAACAGATTGACCACTCAAAAATGGTGAGTGTTTACATTAATTAAGTGACTATAAATATGTTTACTTCCAGTCGAAATACCAGACTGAGTAAGTGAATAGTCTGGTACAAGAGTATATTTATCCTCTCATACAGACATGAGACTCATTCCAATTTGAAAATCTAATCGATATACTGCTAGTTTTTTCAAAGATTTGAAGTTGTAGTAGCTTCTTTGCACTCTACCAGACTGCCCTAGCTGAGACTTGGGGCTGACACGGGTCTGGTGGGTGTTGCATCCCCATGGACATCCCTCTGGTTTTGTGCGGACAAAAGAGGGGGGGGAGCGCGGTCTAGACCATGGAAGTTTAGCACTCTATGAGTCAGATAGCAGAACCCAAGCGTATGCCAGGGTTTTAGTCTCTTCACAACCTTCTCTGTTGGATGGTTGATGAGTGCTGGTTCGAGCCTCACCTCCTCCCACCGGCATTTCCTGGCTGTCGAAATCCGGAGTTTATCATAATAGTACATCTGGTAAGTATTATTCGAAGTAGAATCAAAAAAGCATCCGCTTTTGTTTCTACGAGAATTCTTAATACTTACCAGATGTACTATGGCCCTGCCTCAGCCGCCCCGCTGAGGTGAGGCTGAGCTGCTTTCGCAGTTTGCGAAGGCAAATATAAGACGAATCTGACTGTGATTGGGAATAGACTCGGTACCTGCGGCTATGGTATTCCCGGACACAGTATGGGCAGGACCAGGAGAGTGCGGAGTTTTAATTGTTTATTTTGAGCTAGACTAGATAATAGACATTATCATAATAGTACATCTGGTAAGTATTAAGAATTCTCGTAGAAACAAAAGCGGATGCTTTTTTGATTCAACAAGGTCAGTCTTGTTTATGTGTTGTTCATTGTTAAATGTATTGTCACGTTACCCGTTATTATTAATATGGTGATGGTTTGTGTGGATTGTGGTTCATAGAGAGTATACGAAAATGGAGTACTTTCGTCTCTGTCCTGTAGTACGTGGCACTAGTACGTAGAGAGCGTCTAGGACATTGAGGTCATCTAGTCTTCCTCCCAGGAGGGGGGGGGGGGGGGGGGGGGGGGGAGCGCATATGACATTCGGTCATCTCTCATGCATCGGTTGTGTTATCCGATGGTTTGTCAAATCCTGACTGTGTTCTCACACAGTTTCAGACGTTTTTTAAGTGCCGTAAACGCGTGAAAGCGTATAGGGAAGAGCTGGTCTTTTGACCTCGCCTCCCTCCCGCCAGATTCACTTTCGAATTCTGGCAATATCAAAAGTATTAGGGAGGTAAGTATACTCTTGATGTGAAATAAACGAAATCTAGGATTTCTTTTTTCACGAGAGAGTTGATACTTACCTCCCTAGATACGGACCCGGCCTCTCCACCCCACAGAGGCTCGGTCTTCAGGCTCTTAGCAGTTGCATGTGTGTCAGCCAATAAATTAGTCAGAGGAAGTAGTAGTCGGCGCATGCGCGGTGGTGGGGCCGGCATCCGCCTGACTACCTCTGTCTACCTGCCCAGTAGGTGCACCTAACTGTTTTTAATCTGAGTGTTTTATTGAGTGAATGCCAATATTTAGCAATATCAAAAGTATTAGGGAGGTAAGTATCAACTCTCTCGTGAAAAAAGAAATCCTAGATTTCGTTTATTCTGCCAGGATGCACTTCTTGACCACTGGTTTATGGAAAATTTTAACACCTGCCTGGAAATAAATCACAACTAATTTTTATGTAACATGGCCATCTATCCTAAAGAACTTTTCATGCTTTACATGATTATTTACATAAACTATTTTAAATTTAAAGTTCTGATCGCTGTATTCCTCTGGTAATAATGATATCAATATTTAAAGTTAGTAAACCTTTTTATACAACTATTAATTTTGCCCAACTTTAACATATAAATTTGCTTAATCAGGTCTGATGAAGCAAAATTAACCTTTCCAGCTTTATGCCACATCCATCTCTAGCTAGGCTCCACCCACAGCGGATTCCTGTTGGAGTCGATCGATCCCTGAACTCCAATTTCCAGAAACCTATACAGGTTAGCTGAAGAATATTTTGAAATTAATTTGACTTGGTGCTGTTGCTGCCTATGGCAGCAACATCGCCCAGTCAAATTAGTTTCAAAACATTCGACAGAATGTTCATTAAATAGTAAAGACATACAATTCGTACATCAATGCTTAGTCCGTCTTCAATTAGGAGTTTGTGACGAACTTATCTATGTCATCCATGGCATCATTGATTATAACATCATCATACACATCACGTAGTTGACTATGACATCATATGATGGACGGATAAACTAGAAAGGGCCATATGTGGGAAAGTTTGTCAAAATAAATAAACACCATCTTGTAATGTACTACCGTTGACTCCTCTTATCAGTATGTGTATAACTGTTATTGTGTATTTGTTCGCTATGTGGTAGGGTTTGGAGATATATGGTGATACCAATGGTCCATTCTCACATCTCTATCTAAACATGAAAACACAGGCTCTCAGGGATGAACTCTTTGACAGGTTGCTAAAACAACCAGGTATGTTTATTTCAGTGATGACTGTAGTGGCACTGGCAAATCTCTGAATCTTACCTGCACAGAGAGAGAGAGAGAGAGAGAGAGAGAGAGAGAGAGAGAGAGAGAGAGAGAGAGAGAGAGAGAGAGAGAGGGAGGGAGGGAGGGAGGGAGGGAGAGATATGCTGGTGGTTCCATAAGATTGGTGGTCGTGTCTTGCAACCACCTGTTTTAATGCTTTAATGGTCAAATGGGTGAAAAATTACCTCTGCAGTAGTCTTCAAAATGTCAATGTTCGTTGAGGTGCTTTTATTGGCCACTTACTCATAGATGTATTTGAGCCATGTCTCGTGTTCGAGGTGCTGCCCTGTGTAGCTCTCCCGGAAGTGGTGCAAAAATTAAAGTAAAACTAAAATGAACAAAATTGAAACATGTTGCTAGGGATGTATGATTTGCCTGTTGCTGGCTAATGATGTTGTTGGCGGGTATAAGTATTGTATGCTATGTAAGGATGGGTTGGTTAGACGATATAATTATACCACTGGCATGACTGGCTCGGTTTGCTTATTGAGCCATACATTCTAGTGGTAATCTTAAACAACATACACAGTCTTCTATTGTACAGTAAATGGATCTTTTCTGTCAGAAAGTTTAAATTTTAATGACCAAATCTTACTGTTAAATTGTTAAATAGTCACCATCTGCCATTTCATATAATAACTGGCCTGTAATAAGTGGTCACATGCCTTTAGTTACCACATTCTTTTTCTCCACAAACTGGTTACTTCGCATCCATTTGTAGCTTTGCCCCACCCATTTCTAGCTATGCCCAAACCATTTTTAACTATGCCCCACCCATTTCTAGCTCATCTCCGCTCACTTTGTATGCATATTTGAGTCAATTTACATAATTTAAACCCTGAATTCACAGACTCCCAATTTCAAGGTATTTATACAGGTAATATATTGAATATTTTGAAACTAATTTGACCGGGAATATGTTGCTGAACAGCTCCCAGTCAAATTTGTTTCAATATATTCAACAGAATGTTTACTAAAATGTAAATTTTGACTTCATGGTGGGCTTACATCTGTTTGATTGTAACGTACACGGTAAGAAGTGACATATTTTGATTATAATGTCTGATACTTGAGTAACAGATCAGATCCCTCCATTATAGACTGCCTGTTCTTGCATGTCCAGGTGTAAAACTGGAGGACATTGGACAAGAGAATATGACGATGAAGTGGATGAATGGTGTGATTTCAAACTATGACTACATTCTTTATCTCAACAGGTAAGTGCTTGGTGATTTACTCACCTCTCTGATTAAGTCGATTCATTTTACACACCATGCATGTGGGTGTACTTAGCAAACAATCTTTGTATCCATGTGTCATTGTGTTTGTGTGCCACCGCTTGATAACACACACACACCCCCCATGATGTCAATATAAGTGTCATTTCACATTGCTCCGTAATCATATGGGTATCTCAATTCTACCAAATGGTTTAGGAAGATATAATGTGATGGGCTGAATTTTAAAGATTTTTTCTCTTTTGACAAAATGCCCCGATTGCGGGACATAATACACAGGTCCAGGCCTCTAGTTACACTATTTGACCTTATTCCCTAATAGAGGAATCAATTTCTAGCTATGCTCTGCCTATTTCTACCTAAGCTCCACCCATGCTTTGCCCTTGTTGAGAAGGATCGAACCCTGAATTCTCAAAATCCCATTATCGAACTAACTATACAGATAAGCTGTTGAATATTTTGAAGCTAATTTGACTGGGTGTTGTTACTGTCTATGGCAGCAACAGCGCACAGTTAAATTAGTTTCAAAATTTTCAACTGAATGTTCTTCTTCTTTTCGTTCGCTGATCATACCACCAGTCCTGTAAGTGACTATCGACATGATCATAAGCGTTAAGTGCGTGGATCCATGGTTTATTAGGATGTGACATGCGGCCTGGAACCTCCGTCTTCAGCACTCGAGGTTTCTGTCAGGGTTACCTCACCCTTACCTCCTTTAGTCGCCTCTTACGACACGCAGAGGATACGGAAGGTGTATTCTAAGCCCCACCTACAGGGCAAGCTGAATGTTTATTAAATAGTAAATCTGTCAAAAACATACAATTCGTACACTTGACAGACTATTCAAACTTCATAACAGAGTATCTCTGTCAATTATGATTGTGACATCAGCCTACATGTGACGCAATTCATTCTAGAAGGTAGAACCAAATATTAATGTTATCTTGTATTTCATAATCTTATATGAGTGGCTCACATAATAAATTTGGTTGCATTGCGCTAAGCGGTTTCGGAGGTGATAGCTGGGTGGACGGATTGACAGATTTCGATATCCCTTGAATTCTTTCAATGTGTGTGAGAATAATCATGTAAGCTTTCACTAATTTGAGAAATATACTGATATTAAGGGATCCACTTCTAGGTATGACCCACCCATTTCACATCATGAGAACATACTTACCTCCCTAACACTTGATATACTAGTATATCGGCTCTAAATTCAATAATATTCAGAATTATAAAAGGTTAGGTGCCCCTACTGGTCAGGTGGAATGTACACAGTCATGCACATGTCTGACCCCACCTCTGTGCATGCACATACTGGTACTTATATATTGGCTTCAAAGCAACTTGGAAAACAATTTCAAGCTCTTGTCTTATGAAATTTCAATCCTTTTTTCATCCATTTATCATTATGGCTGATGTTATTGCGCCCGAGGAGTCTTCCTCCTCATCATCTAATAAGGTGATATTGTTCCATATATTATTTAAGATTTGTAACAATGAATACGTTACCGGTTTTCGTAACGTGGCCGCCGGTTGTTAGCGCATTTTAAGGTGTTGGGTATCCTTGTTAAATTATCCGAGCAGCTAAATTCAACTAATCCCTTGTGTCTTTGTGTCCACAGGCTCATCTTATGATGGTTGAGCTCCTGTTCTTCACTCAAAGGTCGATCACGTCTCCCTTTTTCTGACATATCAAATGATTATGTCTAAGGGTCGGAGATAGAAAACGAAAAATATCTCCATCCTTTTGTCCCATCCCCTTCATCAGACTACAGATTCGGCGGATGGTATGGACGTGATTTCTGCACAAGAGGATGGTTTACCTTTGTTCAGGATAAGGTAGTTTATTAGTCATGGCACCTAATTATTTGAAATTTTTATCAATTTTTGCTGCCATCTTTATTGCACTGTATTCTCTCTTGTGTTTGTGCATGGGTTCTCAGAGATATAATTATAGTGTTATATTATTCTTGAGTGATGAATGTATGTAGTCCTAGGTATTTCTTGCATTCATAATCTGATATTTCCTCCCCTTGAAAGGTCTTTTGCATTGAGGTTTGATGTCATAATCAGCCAGTTTTTCCCTTTACCGTGATGTAATATTCTTGTTTATTAGAGGGTTCTTGATAGCTGGGTGTCATGATCAGTCTCTCACAAATTTTCTAACATTCTCATGTTATCCCTGGCTGTGTTTATTCCTTATTAGCTCACCTGGCCTGAAAGGCCAAGTGAGCTTATGTCGTGGCGACAGTCCGTTGTTCGTCCGTCATCTGTCGTCCGTCCGTCAACTTTTCCTTTAAGCGACTTCTCAAGAACTGCTGGGCCAATTTCAATGATATTTGGCAGGAAGCATCCTTAGCGCATAGGGATCCAAGTTTGGTTAAATGAAGCCGATCGGCCAATTAGGCTGGCGGACATCTTGGATTTTGGCCGATTTTTAGAACAGGCTTTAAAGATCTTCTCTGAAACCGCTTGAGGGATTGAAGGAAACCTCATGAAATATGATCTAGGGCAAGAGCTCAACCAAGTTTGTTCAAGGGAACTTAATTGGTCAAACAGTTCGGCGGCCATTTTGGTTGACCTAGTTTTAGCGAAAATAACTTCTCCTGAACGGCGGAAGGGATCAGGCCGAAATTTGGCAGATATGATTAGGGACTAAGGGCCAGTAAAGTTTGTTCAAGAGAAGTTGATCCGTCAAAAAACATGGCCACCATGGGCCAATCAAAATAGCATGTTTGCGGGCCATATTGGATTTTTGTTATTTCATGGATTTTGAGGCCGAAATTGGTTTTATATAGGTTTTTGGGTATTCTGATCTCAAATTTGCAATTTTCGAAACTGTCGGATAAACGGGTTGGTGGCCATCTTAGATTTCGGCCGATTTTTAGAAATGTCTTTAAAAATCTCCCAAACCATTTGAGGAACTCACGAAATATGATCTAGGGTAACAGCTGAATCAAGTTTGTTCAAGGGAACTTGATTGACCTAATGGTTCAGTGGCGATCTTGGATGACCTAGTTTTCATAAAAATGACTTCTTCCCCAGAACCGCTGTAGCAATCAGGCCAAAATTTGTGATATATAATTAGCAACTAATGGCAATCAATGTTTTCCCATTTGGAATTTCAACGGCTCTGAGGGTCTTCACTCGAGTGGTCCTAGCTGTCACAGCATACCTCCGCAGGAGAAATATAGCTGTCCACACTTACATAGACGACTTGTTGCTAAAAGCACACAACACAGAAAGCTTGACAGCAAATCTGGAGATAGTTTTGAAACCTCTCACAGATTTAGGCTAGATAATCAACTTTAAAAAATCAGAGCTCACTCCATTCCAGAAGTTTGTTTACCTGGGTATGTTCTTCGATCTGGAGATAGGATATGTTTATCCATCCCAGGAGAGAGGAGAATCTCCTCGCGTGCATTCAATTGGTTTGCAGCAGTCGTTATATTCTAGCACGAGTCTGTCTGAGAATGCTAGGTCAGATGGTTTCAATGGAACCAGTCATTCCTCAGGCAGCCTTACGCAGGCGGCCGATTCAATTGTTTCTCATGGCTCAGTGGACGCAGAGTTCAGGATCACTGGACTCGCGCATTCAAGTGTTGGACCCTCTCGTTCATCACCACCTTCATTGGTGAATGGAGAGAGGAAATCTCCTGGCGGGGGTCATGCTGACCCCTCCCCACCCTCAAGTAACAATGTTTATGGATGGGGAGCTTGGCTGGAAGAAGCCACAATATCAGGGCTTTGGAATCTGGATCAGTCAAGGGAGCATATCAACATGCTAGAATTACGAGCTGTAATTCTAGGCCTGGAACACTCCTTAAAGGAAGTGGAGGGAAAATTTGTGTTGATACATTCAGACAACTCAACAGTAGTGAGTTACATAAACCACCAGGGCGGAACGAAGTCGCCCAGTCTATATGATGACATGGAAGCTGCTTTGCTGGTGCATGGATCATATGATCACCTCGAAAGCAGTTCATATTCCGGGAAGGCTAAATATGTTAGCAGACTCATTGGGCCGAAGGATGAGTATTGTGCCTACGGAATGGCAACTAAATCAATGTGTGGCGGATCACCTGTTCAATCAATAGGGAAACCCCAACATAGATTTATTCGCAATGAAGAAGAATGTGAAGATGACGACGTACATTTCTCCGATTCCAGATCCAAGCGCTATCACAATAGGTGCGGTAGCTGTTAGTTGGAAGGAAATGTATGCATATGCATACCCTCCAACAATCCTGATTCCAAGGATTCTCCAGAAGATCAAGCAGGATCTGCTGGACTTTCTGATCTACAATCTGGTTCCTCTGCCTCTGATGGACAATATTATCTTCCATGGCAAGACCCTTCACAACAATTAGTCAATGTTTCAATTGACTGCATGGATGTTGTCAAAAAATCCGCAATTAAGGAGGGCTTTTCTGAGAAAGCAGCTAATTTCATGGCCAGAGCCAGAAGGGGGTCAACCTCCAGAGCATATAATTATACAATCAACAGATTTGCAGAATGGTGCTCAAAGAGATGTATCAATCCAATGAATGCATCTATTCAGGTAGTAGCTGATTTTCTCTGTCACCTGTATGATGCCTATAGTCTTAAGCCTAATTCTATTGCTGGATATAAATCAGCTTTAATGACTTTATCCCTTGCTTGGCAAAAAGGGGAAGTGATGAAGTATGTTCAAGTTCAAGTTCAAGATTATTTATTTTGATGTAGAATATACATTTACTGTTTCACAACAGGTAGTCCACCAAAGGCAGAGCCTATGTGGCGGTGGACCCCTACATATAACATATAACAACAATATAGGACATGAGAATACTGAATACATAAGGTTAACATGTTATAGTCCTATATATACATATAGTTAACTGTCTCGCTGCCAAGCCTCTGCAGTCTACATTTTCCATGGAGCCTAACTCAGGGTATGCTGAGTACCTCTAAAAAAAAAATTTGACCGAACGTTGTCGGTGGCTAAGCCACAAGCAACTTTCAGTCAAATTTTTTCTAAAATACTCAGCCAATCCAGAGTCATTGCCAATTGGAATTATTGTCCGCTGGCTTCCAGCAGTCCAACAGTTAATAGACGTATGACAATTCTACTTCGAATAATACTTACCAGATGTACTATTATGATAATGTCTATTATCTAGTCTAGCTCAAAATAAACAATTAAAACTCCGCACTCTCCTGGTCCTGCCCATACTGTGTCCGGGAATACCATAGCCGCAGGTACCGAGTCAATTCCCAATCACAGTCAGATTCGTCTATTTTGCGACTTGAGAAAGTCACGTTTTGTCAGAGCTCTTAAAATTTTCAATTTTAACTGATTTAAGTGTTGTTGGAGTGTGTTACTGTTGGCATCATGGAAGGAAAAGGGAAATCATCACAGGGGCAGGTTGTATCGATCTAGAATTTATACATTCATGCCATAATGACTGTTGGAAATTTCCTTAAATTGGCACATTGTTTTAAAATGTTAGCCATTGTTGGAGTCGCTTCTGTACCCGTTAACTTTTAGTTTAAGTCGGGTACTCGGTTAATTTCTCTTGCGACTCGGTTCCTCTAAATATGGATGCGCCCTTAACCAAGATGGCGGCGCCCATGAATTATGTCGTTCTTGGCTTGGTGTGTCTATGCACTCTGTTTGTCGCCGATTTTAGCCTTCGCTTCATTGTCGAGGGTGTTTGTAGCGATCGGCGATGTAGCCTTGGTTATTTAACGTTAGTTGAAGGCTAAGTTGTGTGTTTTTAAAAATTTTCACTCAAAAAAGTTTCAAATATTTCCTGCCTAAGAACTTGATTATCATTAATTTAAGAGAAAGTTAATGTGTTTAAGAAATCTTAACTATCAAGTCGATTGTGCGTATTGCTCATCATCATTTGTCATGTGCAGCGTTGTAATTTTTCTCTGTGTTCGCAGAAACCTAAGAATCCGGACACGTTGTGCCAGAAGTGCAACAGGTTCATGAAGCGGAAGTACTTGGGACATCACTGTGTGGCGTGCGCTCAGTGTAAGGTCGGCAGCCCTTGTGATGTGTGCGTGAAGTGGTCGTCGGCAATGGTGGCAGAGTTTGACAGGGATCGACGTGCGAGGCTGGAGAGGATCGCGAAGGACAAGGCAGCGAAGTTGCAGCAGGCGTCTCTTATGGGACTTGAAGGTCGTCTGAATGAACGAATGGATTCAGCGCTGGGCGTATGGGCAGCCCAGTTCAAGGCAATGTTTGACTCGTTGCAGTCCACGGTCCCGGTGAGGCAAGCTGGTGCAGGACAACCATTAGGTGGTCCGGCTAGTTCTGCTGAGGGTCATGCACCTGCCCCTTCTCTGTCCTTGGCTCAAGAGCCGACGATAGAGGAGGAAGATCTGCTGCTAATGGAAGATTCCGGAATGCCGGATATTTCGATGACGGCAAGACCTAGTACGTCCCAGGGGTCGCCCTCAGGATTTGTACGGGTTTGCCAGGCGGATGGTGATGTCGACGTTCCGTCGGGCATATTCCATCCGCTGTTTGTGCAACCGGAGATGCCGGCGGAGCCGTGTTTTGCAGTTCCTGCTGGTATCCCGGCGGCGTTAGGTGCAGCTCCTATCGGAGTGACGGTACCAGCCGTAGTTAAGGCGGTCGTAGTCCCGGATCCCGTGCGGGAGCCGATGGACTGCGGGGAATCCAGGTCTGGCGATTCGTTATACACCGGTGCCGCTGGTAGTCGCGTTATGGATGCGCTCTGTCCTGGCAGAGACGCATATCAAAGCGTTCAGCATGGATTGACGGTGGCCCTCTCATCTAAGGGAGAGAGGGAGGATGAGAATGGCAGTTCTTTGATGGACGAGTCCGTTTTCTGCACCGAAGCTGAATGGGTGCAGGTCCTTGGATGGATGACCAATCGTCTCGGGTTTGCATCTGATCTAGGATCTCAGCGCGATCCGGCGATGGAACGGATGTCAGAGCGTGCGGCTAGCGCTCTGTCAAGTGGCTCTTCTGCCATGCCGACACTCCCGTTGGATACGCAGACTTCTGACATGTTGGAAGTTGCGGCATACCGTCTGGTTCAGCCAGACTATGCATTACCAAAGGCCCCGAAGGGGATAAGGAGTAGAGTCCATTTTCCGGAGCTGGCTTATCATCAGTACGCCCGGGTTCCACGGCTTTCCGTTGCGGAACGAGAGGCGCTGAATAGGCCATTGGCTGGGAAGGCTAAGGGGCGGTCACGTCCTTTGGTTTCTCAGACCAACAAAGACCCGTTCAATGAGCTCACGCTCATTGAGGATGCGGCGAGGGCAGCCATGGCTGCGCTGTCGCATGGGTGTACCGTCTTGCAGGGTATGCTGGACTGCACGGTGGAAGGCGGACAGGTGCCAGAGGCTGCTCCCGGAATTGTTCGGGACACCATGCGCCTGTCTCAGGATTGCCTGGCCAGGGTAATCACTAGAACGTTGGCAGAGCGACGGAGAATGGTTCTCGATTGTGTAGAACCAGGACCGGAAATGAGGGCTGCATTATCTTCTGCGCCATTCATAGGTCCAGGCTTGTTCGGCGGCTCAGCACGGCAAGCGCTCTCCAAGGTTGCGTCAATGGTGGCGGAGCAAGAAATGGTCGGCAAGTCGACTAAGAGGACTCAGCCGCAACAGTCCTACCGTCAACATAGACAGGAGCAGCAGAGGCAGCGTCCTAGATCACCCTTCCGTCCTTCTGGCCGTGATGCCCATAGGCCATCCGGATCACAAGGACCTGGCCGTTCATCCTCATACAAGCCCTCTAGTAAGAGGCCGTATGAGGAAGACAGGAAGGGTGGCGGTTCGGGCCGAGGCGGCTACCGTAAGGATAGCCGTGGCGGCGGTTCCGGACCGTCGTACCACAAGAAGCCGCGGGGCGGCCGTGGGGCTCGTTCCTGACGCATTTCCGGCGGAACCACTACCGATGGCTTTGGAGACAGATGGAGTCGAGAATCTTCACCCAAGCGATTTAGCGTCTTATCGGCTAATCTTGACCGACAATTGTGTGCAGATTCCTTCCGTCGGAGGCAGACTTCAGCTATTCCTAAACCAATGGGAACAGGTCGTGCGCGACTGTTTAGTTTGTCAGTGGATAAGAAACGGCTACGATCCGGACTGGCTCATCCATCAATCGTTAGTTCCGTTAACCTCGACTCCAATATGGACTCCTGTTCCAAGGGAATCAGATCGTCTAGACGCCATTCGGTCAGAAATACAATCTCTTCATCAGAAGAAGGCCATTCATTTAGTCAAGGATCAGTCTTCTCTGGGCTTCTATTCGATCATGTTCCTCGTTCCGAAGCGTACCGGAGGATGGAGACCAATTCTCAATCTCAAACCGTTGAACAAGTTTATTCTTTCTCCCAAATTTCAGATGGAGACGGTTGCAGCAGTAATGACAGGGCTGAGGAAAGGCATGTGGGGAGTGTCGATAGATCTGAAGGATGCATATTTTCATATTCCAATGTCAATTCCTTTTCAGAAGTACCTTCGCTTTGCATTCCAAGACAATGTTTGGGAATTCAATGCTCCCGTTCGGCCTGACCACAGCTCCGAGGGTCTTCACCAGGGTGGTTCTCGCCATGACTTCTTTACTTCGCAGGAGAAACATAGCTGTTCACACATACATAGACGTCTGGCTGCTGAAGGCGGGGAATCCAGTCACTCTGCGCAGCAATCTGCAGGTAGTCCTAGCCTTATTAAAGGATCTAGGGTGGATTGTAAATCTAGAGAAATCAGAACTGACTCCATCCCAGGAGTTTGTCTATCTGGGAATCCTTTTCAATCTCAGGGACGGCGTAGCTTTTCCGGCGGAGAGCAGAGTCAAAAGCCTGATTGTAGTTTTGGAGTCTGTTTCTCTAGGAGCCTATCTGACGGCGCGCCAGTTTCTCAGGATACTGGGGTTACTAGTATCTCTGGAGAAGGTGGTTCCATATGCGGCACTCAGGCGCAGGCCAATTCAGATGTATCTAATGTCATTCTGGTCTCAGAAAACGGATCCGTTATCTCTGAGGATTCCAGTCAAAGAACCATTGATAGTCCACCTTCAGTGGTTGTTATCCGAACAGAATCTCCTGCGAGGTGTTCCTCTACAACCTCCTCAACCTCAGATGTCCATCTTTACGGATGCATCGTTGATGGGTTGGGGAGCGGTATTGGACAATCAGTCAGTGTCAGGGGAATGGGATCGGACCAATGCGCAGAAACATATCAATGTGCTCGAACTATTAGCGGTGGTATTTGCACTTCGAAAGTTCGAGAGCCTAATTCAAGGCAAAGTTGTCCTAATACGGACAGACAACTCGACAGTGGTGTCTTATTTGAACCGCCAGGGCGGGACGAGATCACCAGAGTTGTGTATGATGGTTTGGAACCTTCTGCTGTGGTGCCAAGAGAAGAATATTATTCTTCGGGCAGCACACATTCCAGGAAGATTGAACATTCTAGCGGATGCTCTCAGTCGAAGGACGGTTTGTCATCCGACGGAATGGCAGCTCAACCAATCGGTAGCGGAGGTTCTATTCAAACAATGGGGCAAGCCAAATGTCGACCTGTTTGCGATGAATCAAAACGCAAAGATGGTCACTTACGTGTCACCGATCCCGGACCCGCTAGCCTTAGCAGTAGACGCACTGGCAATAAGTTGGGAGGGAATGTACGCGTATGCGTACCCTCCAACAATTCTCATCCCGAAAGTTCTGGCAAAAATAAGAGAGGGGGAGTGCCAGGTACTACTGATCGCCCCGTATTGGCCAGGCCGATCATGGTTTACGGATCTGCTGGACCTTCTGGTCTGCAATCCAGTCTCTCTGCCAGACGCAAGAGATCTAATCTCTCAGAACAAGGGTCTGTACCTCCATGACAGACCGGAAATGTTCAAATTGACTGCATGGATGTTGTCAAGAAGCGTGCAATTGAGGGTGGCTTTTCTGAGCAAGCAGCGAAGTTTGTTGCTTCAGCCAGAAGAGTTTCAACCACAAAGACATATAATTATAGAATCAACAAATTTGCACAGTGGTGTGAGAGAGGAGATATTAATCCCTTTTCTGCATCTGTTCAACACGTAGCAGATTTTATCTGTCATTTATACGAAGTTGACAAACTTGTACCTTCTACCCTAGCAGCATATAAGTCTGCATTAACTTCAGTCATTCCCAGTCTCACTGTTGAAGGGGTGGAGAATGACACCTTGAATGAAGTTATCAAAGGAATGAGCAATCTGCGACCTAGACAGCCAATTCCTATCCCATCATGGAATCTATATCTTGTTCTACAGGTTTTAGGACAGGCTCCTTTTGAACCGATTAGATCTATTGATATTAAACTGTTAACTATTAAATCAGTTTTCTTGGTTGCAGCAGCGTCGGCGAGAAGGAGAAGCGAAATACATGCGCTTTCTGCCGAACAAGACCGTTTTGTCGTCACGGGTGAAGGTTTACGACTACTTCCACATCTTTGTTTCCTGTCAAAGAATCAGTCACTTAAATATCCAGGACAGCCGATCAATTTGCCAAGTTTAACTAGACATGACCCAAACTCTTCTGTTTGGTGTCCTGTCAGATGTCTTAAAATGTATAAGAAACGTACTAATGAGTGGAGAGACGACCCGAAATCTCTGTCGTTATGTCTCAAAGCTCCCCATTTACGTGCCTCGAAAGATACTATTTCTCGTTGGATAGTTGACGCTATTAAGATGTCGCACAAAATCGCTACAGGAAAGCAAATTGATCATGCGAATGCCCATCAGGGCCGAGCACTAGCAGCATCATCGGCCCTTTATAAGGGTGTCTCATTAGAGGAGGTGATGTCTGTAGCACAATGGCATGCCGAGTCGTCATTCACTGATTTCTACCTTCGCGACATCTCCAGCTCACTTAATCCGGTAGCCGTCGCCAATCTGTCAAACCTAAACTAAGCCACGTCCGACCACTACTTCGCACACATCACTAAAGTCTTCCGCCTACACTGAACAAACGCTATGTACATGACTGAGTACGACCGTGGATTGAGCCGAGCTCCTGTGATGATCGAGAAAAGATCAAGCACTCAAAATGGTGAGTGTTTACATTAATTAAGTGACTATAAATATATTTACTTACAGTCGAAATACCAGACTGCTTAGGTAAATAGTCTGGTACAAGAGTATTCTTATCCTATCAACCAGACATTAGACTCATTCCAATTTGAAAATCTAGTCGATATACTGATATTTTTTCAAAGTTAGAAGTTGTAGTAGCTTCTTTGCACTCTACTGGACTGCCCTAGCTGAGACTTGGGGCTGACACGGGTCTGGTGGGTGTTGCATCCCCAGTGACAGCCCTCTGAATTTTGTGCGGACAAAAGAGGGGGAGAGCGCGGTCTAGACCATGGAAGTTTAGCACTCTATGAGTCAGATAGCAGAACCCAAGCGTATGCCAGGGTTCTAGTCTCTTCACAACCTTCTCTGTTGGATGGTAGTTGAGTGCTGGTTCGAGCCTCACCTCCTCCCACCAGCATTTTCTGGCTGTCGAAATCCGGAGTTTATCATAATAGTACATCTGGTAAGTATTATTCGAAGTAGAATCAAAAAAGCATCCGCTTTTGTTTCTACGAGAATTCTTAATACTTACCAGATGTACTATGGCCCTGCCTCAGCCGCCCTGCTGAGGTGAGGCTGAGCTGCTTTCGCAGTTTGCCAAGGCAAACATAAGACGAATCTGACTGTGATTGGGAATTGACTCGGTACCTGCGGCTATGGTATTCCCGGACACAGTATGGGCAGGACCAGGAGAGTGCGGAGTTTTAATTGTTTATTTTGAGCTAGACTAGATAATAGACATTATCATAATAGTACATCTGGTAAGTATTAAGAATTCTCGTAGAAACAAAAGCGGATGCTTTTTTGATTCACATTTTTACAGGGAAAGACATGACAGAGGGATGTGTGCTTATCTTGCTTAAGTTAATCATTCTATATTACATATTCTTATTATCAGTATTAATTTTTATTTTTTTATTTTTTTTAGGCTGTGATGGTAGAGGTAGTTGTTTGGTAGTCACCATTATGACAGATATTCTTATTATTATTATTATTATTATTATTATTATTATTAATATTATTATTATTATTATTATTATTATTATTATTGTTATTATTATTATTATTATTATTATTATTATTTGTTCTGGTGACTGGGTGCAAGTATGAGAATTGTGTTTTAAATACTCTTATTAAAGGTATGGGCAATCTCAGACCGAGAAATCCTCCACAGACTCCGTCATGGAGTCTTTCACTTGTTCTTCAAGTTTTGAGTGATAAACCTTTTGAACCACTTAGTGCTATTTCTATTAAATTATTGATACTTAAAGCTGTATTTTTAGTGGCAGCAGCATCAGCCAGACGCAGGAGTGAAATTCATGCCTTGTCTGCTGAGCCTGACCATTATATAGTTACAGGTGAAGGCCTTAAACTTCTATCGAGATTGAATTTCTTGGCTAAGAATCAATCTTTAAAATATCCGGGTCAACTTATAATTGTACCTGCCTTAACCAGATATAATCCTGGTGCTAAAGCATGGTGTCCTGTCCGTGCCTTAAATAAGTACAAGAAAAGGACTCCAGTTTGGCGGACAAACCCATGCTCCCTATGGTTATCATATATTGAACCCCATGGTAGGGTGTCAAGAGAAACTATTTCCAGATGGATAGTAGAATGCATTCAATTCTGTCATAAGACAGCCACTGAAAAACAAGCAGATGGAGCCAAGGCTCATAGTGTCTGTGGTTTGGTAACTTCCACGGCATTAGTTAATGGTGTTTCTGTTGAAGACATTATGTCAGTAGGCCAGTGGCACTGTGAATCAAGTTTTACCGACCATTATCTCCGTGACGCTTCCAACCCGCTCGCCATCTCAATCCTCAGAAAATAATGCGGAGGTATTTATTTGTAATTAGTTTCCTCCTCTGCTAGTTACAAATATCACATTTGTTAGTAGGGGCTTCCTACTATTTCCGGTTACATCCTCTTCATCTGTATGGGGGAAGAGATGATTTCTGCGCTCAAGACAGCAGAGGTCAGTATATGTGACCGTTTTGTTTTTTTGTCTTGTTGATTGTGTCATGTTATTTAATATGGTGATAGTTAATGTCTCTTAATTGTGGTTCTTTCAGAGGTTTTTTTTATTGAAAATGAAGCAATTCTTCTTTTTCCAATGTCTTGTAATGCTTTTTCAGGTATTAGAGAACGTGCTAGTCATTTAGAGCAGCGTTTTTTTCCTAAAGCTTCCTCAGAAAGATTGGGGGGTGGGGGCAGGTGGTGGAAACCGCATTTGCCTTTTTATCAATCTCTCTTCATCGGTCGATTATCCGATGCATAATTGTATTCCTGGTTGTGTTTTTAGACACAATTTCAGATGTTTTAAATCTCATGAAATTTCAAAGAGCTAGTCTCTTTGAGGGTGAAATGGTTTTAAGACCTTGCCTCCCTCCCACCAAATTTACTTTCAAATTCTGGCTTGTATCAAGAGTATTATGGAGGTAAGTAAGTATGTTCTCATGATGTGACATAAGAAAATTTATCAAATTTCTTTTTCTCGAGTGAGATGACATACTTACCTCCCTAACAGGATCCCGGCCTATACACTCCACAGAGGCCTGGTCCTTTGGTTATTTGAATATTTACTTCTATGTCAGCCAATATTTAGTAACGGAAGTACCAGTGTGCACATCCACATGACTGTGTGCATCCACCTGCCCAGTAGGGGCACCTAACTTTTTATAATTCTGAATATTATTTAATTTAGAGCCGATATACTAGTTTAAGAGTGTTAGGAGTATGTGTGTCATCTCACTCGTGAAAAAGAAATTTGATAAATTTTGTTATTTCTAGCGAAGCTCTACCATCTTTTTTACGTGTGTCGGAATACATTTATATACTTTGTATCCTGAATTTCCAGAGTCCCAATTTCAATGTAATTTTACATTTGACTGAGGGCTGATGCTGCAAAAATATTCAAAAGAATGTTTATTAAATTGTAAATTGATCAAAGACTTGCAACTCATATACTTCATGATAGACTTTTGATTTTCCTGATGGAGCTGTGTGTCATAGTGATAGTCAGCTAACTAGTGATGTCATTGATTATGATGGGGGGATACCTGAGTGACAGATTGGATCCCTCCATTGGGCTATTCTATTCTTTCGTGATGATATGATATTATTTTTGTCTGCAAGACATATATAGCTGAGTTAGCTTCTTCTTCTTCTTTTCGTTCGCTGATCACACCGCCAGTCCTGTAAGTGACTATTGACATGATCATATGCGTTAAGTGCGTGGATCCATGGTTTATTAGAGTGCGCCGTGCGGCCTGGAACCTCCGTCTTCAGCACTCGAGGTTTCTGTCAGGGTTACCTCACCCTTACCTCCTTTAGTCGCCTCTTACGACACGCAGAGGATACGGAAGGTGTATTCTAAGCCCCACCTACAGGGCAAGCTGAGTTAGCTAGTATGAGATGAATTGACAATTCTTTTAACACTTTCACCGTCAAATTCCTAAAAAAGTTGATTCTTTATGATATAAAACTTATTCAGTTGAATATTTTGAAATTAATTTGACTGAAAGTGATTGCTGCATAATGCAGCAATGTTTTCCAGTCAATTTAATTTCAAAATGTTCAGCAGTTTTCTTGTATGGTTACCTTGAAAATGAGATATGGGGAATTCATCAGTGAAAGGATTAGCTGTATTTTGTACCTGGCATGGACTCCTTTATCCAGTATAATGAGCATAATGTATTGTGTTTTTGTATTCAGTATGGCAGATCGCAGTTTTAACGACTTGACGCAGTACCCAGTCATGCCGTGGATCATTGCAGATTATAGCAGTCCCTCTCTAGGTAATATTGATATAATACCAGCTCTTTGTCTAAGCTGTGCTCTTGAGAACATGGTTGTTATGGTGTAGTGGCCTCATATGGGCTTGCATCCCACATGAGGGTGCTGTTCTCTCCTAATCACACACTTAGCCATTTACTGGTCAGATTTGGTCAAGAAAATCAAAATATTTCATTAGTGAATGTCCATCTGCAGATAAAGAGAACATTTTTGAAAATTTACTACTGGAATGACTGGCTCAATTATCGAGCCAGTCATTCCAGTGGTAAATTTTCAAAAATACTTCTCTTTACCTGCAGATGGACATTTCTCAAAACCACTGCAGAGGCCAATTTGGCTGCCTTTACCATTAAAGGGTTAACCAACCATTGCTCTGCCACACTTTTCTATTATTATATTCGAAGCGATATATGGTTGACCCTTGTATTTGTGCAGTATTAATTTTGTATAATTTAAACCCTGTAAATATTTAACTTGTTGACCTGATGAAGTGCATTTATGTGTGAAAGCTTGTCAAAAATAATAAAGTTAGTCTTAAAAGACATTACCTTTTGAATCCTGTTTTCATTAACAACAGACTAACTTTCAGTTAGTATAATATTAACCCCTTACTGGTAAAGCCTCACAACTGCTGCACATCTTGAGCAATATCTATTTGCAGGGAAGAGAAGAGTAGTTTTGAAAACCGATGATTTGAATGACTAGGTTAATAACCAACTCAGTCATTCCAGTGGTTAACTTTGATTAACAGTGTTTTCTTGCCCTGCAAATGGACATTCACTCAAAAAATTTTAATTTCTTTAACCAATTATGACCATTAAAGAGATACATACTTTGTTTCAGATTTAACATCTGCGTCCACATTTCGTGATTTGACTAAACCAATTGGTGCTTTGAATGAAACCCGGTTGCAAGCATTGAAGGTATGCCATTGTTTCCTAGATACCAGAGTGTGTGCATACATGCATGTCTGCGTGCATGTGTGTGTGTGCATTTGTGCGTGCGTGTGTGTGTGTGTGTGTGTGTGTGGTGTGGTGTGGTGTGGTGTGGTGTGTGTGTGTGTGTGTGTGTGTCTGCCTGTGCCCCTATGGCAGTAACAGCGTGCAGTCAAATTAGTTTCAAAATTTTCAATAGCATGTTTATTAAATAGTAAAGACATACATTTCGTACAACACTTAGTTTGTCATCTTTTAAGCATTTGTGAACTTGGCTATGTCATTCATGATGTAATTGATTATCACGTCATTCTAAGCACGGTCAGGGCTGGGGTCAAATACTTTCAAAAGTATTTAAATACAAATACAAATACTTTGGAATTCTACAAATACAAATACTTGTTTTTAGCAAAGTATTGAAATATAAATACAAATACTTAGGGTAAGTATTTGAAATATGTCTCAAATACTTCTTACATGTCTTATAGAAGACCAAAGTATGGTACAGATGCAACTCTAGTGGTGGACAGCCAGACCATCAAATTTACATGAGCACAGACAATCATAAATACCAAACTAAGGGTGCAAAATGAAACATGTATCATTTTATGTCAGAATCTTATTTTTGACATATTTGGGAATGAAATTAATTGTATACCATATTTAGGGTCAAGTTCAATGGGTTAACCATAGTTAAATATAGTTGACTAGATCCCAGCCAAAGTTGAAGTAGTTAACATGTCTAGTAAAGTTATTTCACATCAAGAGTATACTTACCTCCCTAATACTTTTGATATTGCTAAATATTGGCTTTCACTCAATGAACACTCAGATTAAAACAGTTAGGTGCCCCTACTGGGCAGGGAGTCAGAGCGTAGTCTGGCGGATGCCAGCCCCACCACCGCGCATGCGCAGACTAGCACTTCCTCTTTGCTAATTTATTGGCAGAGAGTCTACACATGTTTTTGTGCTAGTGCTTTTCTTAGCTCAATTATTAGCGTTTTTGTGAAAGCTTAGAAGGTTTATCCCTGATAAAGATGGCAGGAAGAATGAATTCGCCAGAGGAGGGCCCAGGACCTTTAAATCAGGTGACTTCTAGTAAAATTAGCGAGTTTTGTCCCGGTGTAATGTGTTTCCGGGACTAGCGCTAAACGTGATAAGCGCCTTGTTTAGTTGGTTTATTTCAACTAGGTGCTATATAAGACTAATCTCTCTTTGTGTTTATGTCCACAGGTCTGTGTGAAGATATATAATGGACATCACATCAGCAGAGGGTTTGTGTCTCTCCACCATGGTTCCATTTCCTACTAATACTGTTAGGTTATCTAACCAAAAATTTTATGTCCAGTGAGTTGGAGGCCTATTATAAAGGTCTTCTCACTTTGCCCTCTTGATCCAATTCCTTCCCCTAGAGGTGGAGAGAGTTAAGAGGCGTTCAGTTGGTGGAGTGCTCCAGTTCATCAGGTTGGATGGTTTGTCTAGACAAGGTGTCAGGTATCTAATTATTGATATGAGGTGATGTTAATTATTTAGAGGAAAGGGAGATAATTAACAGTATTTGCCATTGTTATCAGTATATATCTGATGGTTGTGTAGTCGAAATGTCCATTCTGCACATGTTCTGGTTAGAGATACAATTCGTCCTTGCACTGGGATGTTTGTTGGGGATCGATTTTTTCCTGTCATAGGATTAATGACGTCATAATCAGCCTTGCTCTTTATTAACAATTAAAGTTGTCCGAAGCTGGTTTCTGATAAATTATGATCTTTATGATCATTTCCTTCTCTTGAGTTGGTGAGTTTCTAAGCTTAACTAGATTGCTCATACTCCTCGTCCTTTGGCCTTTTTTCAGAGACCTGGTTGTGCGTCATGTGGACGATTTTTGAGGGACAAGTTTGGTCCTCATCTCTGTTTTCAGTGTAGCCCCTGTGGTCCCTTGCTTAATTGCGAGATATGTAAGCACTGGGGGGGGGGCGAGCTAATGTCCGAATTCTTGTGCTTGCAGGCGAAGGACAAGGTGGTGGAGGAGGAGAAGAAGAAGCAGAAAAAAGAGGTTGTAAGTAAGAAGGGTAAGAGGAAGGCCTCGTCCGCGGTGGACATGGAGGCCTTCCGGACCGAGATGTTGGGAGAGATGAGGAGGACAATAAAGGATTTGGTTCCAGAGTTGCTTCGTGGCATGCTTCCTGGACCAAATCCTTTGTTGGCCTCATCATCTGCTTCGGAGCAGGTAATCCCCACCTCTGAATCACCGTTCCTTAGTACGCTTCCGTTGTTTGAAGATTCAGAGGTGGCCCCATTAGAGGGGGCGTTCCACGACCCTGGCAGCAGGCTTAGTGCCGCGCCCAATAGGGACCGTGGACGGTTGTCGCTGGAACCCGCGGGCTGCTTATCAGTCCAGGGTTATCCGCACACCGCGGGTGCCAGTACCTCGTATGGCACCTTCCCTGGCCAGTCCGGGTTAGCTCTCTTTGCTGACCCGGAGTCTAATCTGTCTGGCCAGGAGGATGAGGATTACCTGTTGGGGTCGCCGTCTGAGGACGTGGCCATGGATTACGACGTCTGTGCACCCCTCGCGGGGAATACAGGCGGCTTATTCCACGGTTCTACTCACCCAGGGGTAGAATCCACGGTTCAGACTGTGGCCCTGGGCGCTGAAGGCCAGCGTTACTGCATACCTCGGCTTGCCGAGAGTGTCGCTGGTGCTGGCTGGGGCCGTGGTGGGGCGGTATGTGCCCCGCGCTCTACCACGGCGCCTGCTCCTGGTCAAGCCAGTGAGATTAGCATGCCGGTATTGTCAGGCCCGCATGCTCTCCCTGGCTTGCCAGGGATATCAGCGTATCCGCCGTCAAGCTCTGTTGCTTGCGCTCAGGAGGAAGACGAAGGCCCCCGTCTTGTAGAGCGCTCGCAGCTAGCCACGGAGGAGGATTGGTCTGACGCTTGCCAGTGGTTGGTGAGTGTTAGACCAGATCTGCCCGTGGAGCAGTCGGCTAGCCAGCGTGATCACAGGCCGTGGTTAGCTGGTAAGCCTACTGCTAACGCTATGCCTTCTCTGCCGCTGGCAGAGCATGTCGTTGACATGTTCGAGGCGGCGGAGACGTCCATTAAGTCGAGTGGACGTCTCGCTAAGGCCCCGCGCGAGGTGGCCAGGCGTTGCCGCATCGTGCCCCTGGACTACCAGCGGTACGGTGTGGTACCTAAGCCGAGCGTGGATGACCGTGCGGCTTTGGGTGAGGATGCGCGGCCAGGCTCCCGGTCTGACACGGGAGTCTTGTGTTCGAACGCGTTGCGTTCAGCAAATACCGCGTTGCGTGATGCGGAGGAGAGTGGGAGGGCTTCGATTGCCGCTCTGTCCCACGTCTCCCAGCTGTTACAAGGGGTAGTAACAGCATCCGCATCGCGCCAGCCAAGTCCGGTCACAGTCCAGCGAGCCATCCAGGATGGTATCAACCTGGCTCTGGACTGTATGACGCGGGCGGTGACCAGGAGTGTCCGGGCAAGGCGCACTTTTGCCTTGGATAATCTGTGCCCGTCCCAGGACCTCTACAATAGGCTACTGCATACGCCTATGACAGGTCCTGGTCTCTTTGGAGGTGAGGGATGTAGGCACCTCCAGGAGACAGTTACTCTGGTCAATAACCAGAGGGCGCTGCGCGAGCAGTTTGAGGTGCTTCGTCGTGCCAACGTTCGCGCCGCACGCCCTGCGTATCGTCCCCTGCAGGCTCGAGGTGGTAGTGGCCAGGTCAGAGGCCAACCACCATCGCAGCGTCGGCCTCGGCCGCGTGCGATTCGGCCAGCAGCGAGGGGGGCGCAGGCTCCTCAGGCGCAGTCAGCCAGGCAGCCGCCCGCGCACCGAGGTGCGCGCGGTGCTGGTCGTGGCGCGCGAGGATCTGGGCGTGGTAATCGTTCCTGATGGGACGGTTACCGCGGTGAGAACCACTCCGGTGTTTCTGGCAAAGGAGACAGTGCCGCTCTTGCACTCCTTATGTCCACCTCTATCCCTAGGTGGACCGGTGGGAGGCCGGCTAGCCGACCACATGCAAGAGTGGGAACGGTTAACTCAGGACCGTTTAGTC
This sequence comes from Chaetoderma sp. LZ-2023a, assembly GCA_034401795.1. Lineage (NCBI taxonomy): Eukaryota > Metazoa > Mollusca > Caudofoveata > Chaetodermatida > Chaetodermatidae > Chaetoderma > Chaetoderma sp. LZ-2023a. The sequence goes on from CM067367.1 coordinate 69,032,160, forward strand.
TTGCGATGGCTTTCAGTCGGGTATCATCCCGATTGGATGACAGGCCCGCCATCGCGACTGTCTCTAGTGCCGATCTGGACTCCAAATCCGAGAGATCCAGATCAAAGGTTGTGTATCGAGGAGGAAATAAATTCCCTCATACAAAAAGGAGCTATTCAGCCGGCACAGAGGTGTCCGGGCTTCTATTCAACCCTGTTCTTAGTAACAAAGAACACCGGAGGGTGGAGACCAATTCTCAACCTCAAGCCATTGAACAAGTTCATAGAGACGCCCAGTTTCAAGATGGAGACTGTGCGCTCGGTGTTGGCGGGGTTAGAGAGGGGAATGTGGACAGCGTCGATAGATTTGAAGGACGCTTATTTCCACATCCCCATACACAGGAGTTTCCGTCGCTTCCTGAGATTTGCATTCCAGGGCAGACAGTGGGAATTCAGGGTGCTACCCTTCGGAATTTCCACGGCTCCTCGGGTTTTCACCCGTGTGGTTCTTGCGATCACCGCATACCTCCACAGGAGAAGCATAGCAGTCCACACGTACATAGACGACTGGCTGTTGAAAGCGCACACCCGGGAAAGTTTATCGGCCAGTCTGGAGATTGTTTTGAAAACTCTCACAGACTTAGGCTGGATGATCAATTTCCCAAAATCAGAGCTGAATCCATCCCAGAAGTTTGTTTACCTGGGGATGTTCTTCGATCTAGAGACAGGATATGTTTATCCTACTCAGGAGAGAGTTCAGAAACTCATCTCATTAATTCAGTCAGTGTGCGACAGTCGTCATGTCCTGGCACGGGTTTACTTGAGAATGCTGGGGTTGATGGTTTCATTGGAACCAGTCATTCCTCAGGCCGCCTTACGCAGGCGGCCGATCCAGTTATTTCTCATGACAATGGACCCAGAGTACAGGTTAGCTGGACTCGAATGTGTCACTGTTGGCGCCTCTGATTCATCACCTGCAATGGTGGTTGGACACAGAGAATCTCTTGGTGGGGGTTATGCTAACCCCTCCCCACCCTCAGGTGACTGTGTATACAGATGCATCGATGGAGGGCTGGGGAGCTTGCCTGGAAGAATCCACGATATCAGGGCTTTGGAATCTGGAACAGTCAAAGGAACATATAAATCTACTGGAGCTAAGAGCAGTAGTCCTGGGCCTGGAACATTTCTTACAGAAAGTTCAGGGCAAGATTGTTCTTATTCGTTCAGACAACTCAACAGTTGTGACTTACATAAACCGCCAGGGCGGAACGAAGTCGCCCAGTCTCTGTATGATGACATGGAGACTGCTTTGTTGGTGCCTGGATCACCAGATTACCTTGAAAGCAGTTCATATTCCGGGAATGTTAAATCTGCTAGCAGACTCATTGAGCCAAAGGATGAGTGTTTTACCCACGGAATGGCAACTAAATCAATGCGTGGCGGATCGTCTGTTCGACCATTGGGGGGAAACCCAACATCGATTTGTTCGCAACGAAGAAGAATGCGAAGATGACGACGTACATCTCTCCGATTCCGGATCCAAGCGCTTTCGCAACAGATGCGTTAGCTATCAGCTGGGGGAGAATGTATGCATACGCATTCCCTCCAGCAATCCTGATTCCAAAAATTCTTCAGAAAATCAGACAAGAGGAATGCCAAGTGCTTCTGATCGCCCCGGATTGGCCAAGCCGATCATGGTATACGGATCTGCTGGACCTTCTGGTCTGCAATCCGGTTCCTCTGCCTCTGATGGACGATAATATCTTCCAGGGCAAGGCCCTTCACAACAATCTGTCAATGTTCAGATTGACTGCGTGGATGTTGTCAAGGAATCTAGAATTAAGGAGGGCTTTTCTGAGCAAGCAGCCATGTTTATGGCCAAAGCCAGGAGGGGGTCAACCTCCAGAGCATATAATTATAAAATCAACAGATTTACAGAATGGTGCTCAAAAAGATGTATTGATCCAATGGATTCATCTATTCAGGTAGTAGCTGATTTCCTCTGTCACCTCTATGATGCCTATAGCCTCAAGCCTAACTCTATTGCTGGTTATAAGTCAGCTTTAATGTCTGTTATTCCTTGCTTGGCTAAGAGGGGAAGTGATGAAGTAAATACATTAAATGTATTAATTAAAGGCATGGGCAATCTAAGACCAAGGAATCCACCTGTGATTCCGTCTTGGAGTTTATCGCTTGTGCTTCAAGTACTAGGTGATAAGCCGTTTGAACCACTTAGTTCCATTTCTATGAAACTATTAACACTGAAGACTGTGTTTTTAATTGCTGCGGCCTCGGCTAGGCGTAGGAGTGAAATTCATGCCTTATCAGCCGAGGATGACCGTTTTGTGGTTTCAGGGGAAGGCCTTAAGCTGCTACCTAGGATTAATTTCTTGGCTAAAAATCAGTCGTTGAAATATCCAGGTCAACCTATTGTTTTGCCTGCTTTAACTAGATATGATCCTAATTCTAAAGCATGGTGTCCCGTCCGGGCGCTTCGCCGGTACAAACAACGTACGGCGGAGTGGCGCACCGACCAGTCGGCGTTATGGTTGTCATATATTGAACCCCATGGCAGGGCTTCTAAGGACACCATTTCCAGGTGGATTGTAGAATGCATTCAGTTTTGTCATAAATCCGCCACCGGGAAGCAGGTTGACGTGGCCAAGGCTCACAGTGTCCGCGGCGTAGTGACATCCACTGCCCTATTTAATGGGGTCCCTGTGGATGATATTATGTCGGTGGCTCAGTGGCACTGTGAGTCAAGTTTTACAGACCATTATCTCCGTGACACCTCTAATCCTCTCGCCTTGTCGATTTTGAAAAAATAACTAGGCATATATTTTTGATGGGGTTTCCTCATTGCTTATATATTTCACAATTAATTTATGGAAACAACCACTATTTTGGGACTGCATCGTTCTTCACCAATGGGAAGAGGATGTCAGCAGCCATTTCAACAAGGTCAGTCTTGTGTATGTGTTGTCCATTGTTGATTGTCTTGTCACGTTACCCGTTATTAATATGATGATGGTTTTGTGTATTTATGTGGTTCATTGTTGAGAGTATACGAAAATGGAGTTTTTTCGTCTCTGTCCTGTAGTACATGGCACTTGTACGTAGAGAGCGTATAGGACATTGAGGTCATTCGACTCTTCCTCCCAGGAAGGAGGGGGGGGAGCGCATATGACATTCGGTCATCTCTCATACATCGGGGGTGTTATCCGATGGTTAGTCAAATCCTGACTGTTTTTTCATACAGTTTCAGAAGTTTAAGTGCCTTAAACGCAGAAAAGCGTATAGGGATGAGCTGGTCTTTTGACCTCGCCTCCCTCCCGCCGAATTCACTGTCGAATTCTGGCAATATCAAAAGTATTAGGGAGGTAAGTATACTCTTGATGTGAAATAAACGAAATCAAGGATTTCTTTTTTCACGAGAGAGTTGATACTTACCTCCCTAGATACGGACCCGGCCTCTCCACCCCACAGAGGCTCGGTCTTCAGGCTCTTTATAGTTGCATGTGTATCAGCCAATAAATTAGTCAGAGGAAGTGCTAGTCTGCGCATGCGCGGTGGTGGGGCTGGCATCCGCCAGACTACGCTCTGACTCCCTGCCCAGTAGGGGCACCTAACTGTTTTAATCTGAGTGTTTATTGAGTGAAAGCCAATATTTAGCAATATCAAAAGTATTAGGGAGGTAAGTATCAACTCTCTCGTGAAAAAAGAAATCCTTGATTTCGTTTAATCAACCAGCATCCTGAGCGGTTAATGCAAAATTATATCAAATTCAAAATGGCAGATAACCTTCGTTTTCCATGTTTAAATGCACATAAACATGTAAATTGTCTAATTTAAGTTTGATGAAATTATACTTTCCTGATGTATGGCAATGTTCTCAAGGCTTATTCCCTTCCCACTGTATCTCAAATGGACACATGTAACATACTCATTGTCATAGCATCATAGCCCACAAAATAAGACATAAATCTTGCTTTACTGGTGAGGATTTCATGATTGTGGGTTTTTGTATAATTGAAAATTCTAGTTGCAAAATTGCAATTCCTAAGGGGAGAGTATAGAGAATACATATTGATATAGAATCATGTGATTATTCTGAAAACAAATTATTTTTTTAAATACTTATTAATTTCATATATATTACCTTTGAAATCAGGTTTATTAACCCTTTCAGCGACAAATCCCTGAAAAAATAAATTCTTTACGATATAAAACTAATTCGGTTGAATATTTTGAAATTCATTTGACTGAAAGAAATAAAAATAGTCAACAGTTTTTTTATATTGTTGCCTTCAAAATAAGAAATGGGGAATTCATCAGTGAAAGGGTTAAAGTTTAGACAAAAATAGAATAACATTAAACAAGGTTTATTTATTGATTTTGTTTATTTATTTAGATCCTTGCTGATTATTCTTACGACTGTCTCATTCAAAAACTTGCATTCAAATTGTTGCCAAAGATATTCCGATCTTTAAATAATTTAAAAACCAATGATGCTGTATCCTGCTGCTGTCTAAGAAAAGCAATAATATTTCCAAAAAGTACATCAGTATTTCTTCTACAGTTAATCTTTTAACATCATTATGAAAAGGGATAATTAACGGCCATCTAAATAAATGCTATAAATATAAAATTCCTCTATGAAAATGGTTAACACTCAAGTATAGCTTCATGCAAGCTAGTACAATGGAGGTGTTGTTAATACCTGACCAGTTCTACCTAGGTTGCTTTGAAAGGAAATAATTGCCCAATCCATTACTGATAAGACTTGAGATTTAGACCAGCTAACCAAGTTTCTTACTCAGACTCAATTATCTATCACAGTTTTATACAATTAACCCTTTCATTCCTGTAATGGTCAAGCCAGCCCAAACTGCTCTCTGCATTGGTCTTGCTTATTTACAAGCCAAGAGAAGACTATTTTTGAAACTTTACCACTGAAATGACTGGCTTTATAAGCAAGCTAGTCATTCCAGTGGGCTGGGATATATTTATTACCCTTGAAACTAAATTTTGGTATGAATAGGATAGCAGGATTTATTTATTTTATTTATTTATGTGTTTAGATGTGCTAAAACTATCTGACTCAGTTGGGTTTTTTGGAAACACTAGTATTCAAACTATACCCAAAAATATTCAGAGCTTTTATTTTATTTGTAAGTTTCTGAAATTTCAGATTCTTCTTCACATGACAACTAGAGCTGGGCGGTCTGACGGTAGTACCGTGAGGACCGCGGTATACCGTGAACCGATACCGTGACCTTTGACATTTCCAAATACCGTGAATACCGTCCATAATGTTTGAGCAATATTTGAGAAATATATTCATAAAATCTGACTTGACCAAGGGTAAATAAGTGCTAATGGTGCCAAAAATACAGGCATCCCTAACTATTAGCCGAGTTGAGGTGAAAGGGTCATTGTAAAAACAAACATCAAGACGTCAATTACAAAATAATGACAGGTGGAATTGCATGTCAAACGTACGTCCTGAAAGTCTCACGGTAAAATTGCTTTATTTAAAACATCTAAACTCATTCTCTGGCCGTCCGCCGGTAGTAATTACACTATAATATATTCCCTATTCCCGTTTCTATTATTTGTAATTTATTACTCCAAGCATTTTGTCACCGAACAAACACGCTAGAATAACAAAATAACATATAAACTGTGCGCTATTCAAACATAACAGCAATCTCGCAAAGACGTATCTGATTGGTTGTTCATGAATTAGACCGTGGGAAAATACATTACTATGCTGAATTTGTCAATGAAAATTTACTAAAACGTAGTATTTGCTAGCGCCGTTTTGATCACGTGCTAATTTATTAACAACGAGCAGCGTTGAAGTCGTTAGGGGGCCTATTTGTTATTTTTCTGGCTTGTTTTAAGAAATTTCTTTAAGGATTAAATCCAGTTTAAGTAACGACACCTAAAAATTATAGTGTTTTAGTTTTTGTAATTCATTTTTCAACTGGCTACACGTCGGAAGTTCGCGCAAATAGCTTTTTACACGCATTGTTCACGTGAAGCATGGCGAGTAACGAGTCTGCACATCGGGTACTCGGTAATTATCAGAAGCTTTGGAATCGGCTATATTCAATGTCGTGTTATATGTATGTGTATAGGCCTGTTTTCGCGAGTAACAGAATATACGACTCCAACAGAAATAAAAGAGTACAACACTCGCCCCGTTTAAATACTCACAGATTTTGTCTGGACTCAAAGCGCTCAACTGCCAAAATAAAATTTACCGTTTGCTGGTCGCGCGCATTAATAGCAAGAACAATCCAGATTGAAAATAATGCGCCCCAATGTCTCAAACAGCGAGTTATAGTTAGCGAGTCGACCACACCCTTTGACCGATATTCCCGTGAATGATATTACGTAAAAAAAAATAGTGACCTAATAAAATCGTGAAACTAAACAGTCGCAATAGCCATGTTTTTCTTCTCTAAATCAGGAAGCCGATTTATTTATTTTACCTATATTTACCGTTGATTGGAGATGGAAGTGAAAAGGAAATGGAAAAAATTGTTCTAATTTGGAGGCATGCCTCAAGCTCAGATGACGGTATACCGTGGTACTGCGGTATTTTTTCATGGTACTGATACTGTCATGTACATATCAATACCGCCCAGCTCTAATGACAACTGGTCTTCAATACTGAAAAGCAATGCTTGTAGGCTACTACTATTTCCAACGGCTATATGATCCCTTCTACAAATTTTAATCATTTGACATAAGTGCTCAAGAAAGGGTAATTAACCCCACTGCCACTCACCCACCCAATCTAAATGAATGATTTGAATATAAAATTCATGGTGAAAAGGGTTAAGACTCTGGTATGAGTCCTGCAAGCTAGTATAATGAAGGTGTTGTTGTAAATTGACCAGCTCTACCTAGCTTGCTTTGAAAGGTGATAATTGGCCCTTCTACTGCAGATAAGAATTTGAGAATTAAACCAGCTATACAAGACTCAGACTGTAGGATTCAGTTAGAGAGCAGTACAGTACTATACTTGTTAAGGAATTGGGATATAACAGCAAGCAAAGGCCAGACTGGAAGCAAAGCTCATTTCATTCTATATATACATTGATACAGTGTGTTATATAAAACAGAAAATCATGTGAATATTTTGAAAACTATGTGACTTAAAATTGTGGCTGCCTAAGACCACACCACATTCAGTTAAATTATTTTCAAAATATTCTAAATATTTCATTTCCACCTTCTTTAAAACTAGGCTGATTAAAACTGAGGATAACATGTCTAAAGTGTATGAAAAAGATTTGTAAAAATAATTTCAAGGCACTTTGCAAAGTTCTATTTATAAAAAGATTGGCTCTATTCTTATTGGGTCATATTTTTAACACTGAAGCCCTGGCAACTATATTTCAAGACAACCATACTGTTGATTATGTTTACAAAGATTTCACTGGAGGTTGTTGCTTCTTAAGGCAACAACTGTAACAGTCAAATTAATTGTAAAATATTCAACAGAGTGTGACATTCAAAGACATACAGAAGATATGAGAAATCTGTATTACATTTTAATTTGCACTGCATGTACAGTTGAATATAAGAATTTATCAGAATTAGACAGAAGTATTTTGAAAAGTATTTGAAAATACTCAAATACATTGACAATGTATTTAAATACAAATACAAATAGTTTGCCTTAAATACTTTTCAAATGCAAATACTTTCAAATACCTGAAAAATGTATTTAAATTACTTCAAATACAAATACTTTTGTATTTGACCCCAGCCCTGAGCGTCATGTAGTTGATTATGATGTCATATGATTGACTAAGAAACTGGAATCATCCATTAAGTATACCTGTTAATCACACTGTTTACCTTTGCTATTGCCATATTATATGAGAATATTAGTAGCATGATGGGCTCACTTTAAGATAGTCATTTAAGCCAAGATTGATTTAAAACATCTATCAGTTTCCCTCACTGTTTAAATTTATCTGAAGTTTAAAATGTTTGATTTTCTTTAATCACAGGAACGTTATAATGAAATGCCAGAGCCAAAGTTCCTGTATGGTTCTCATTATTCTACACCAGGCTATGTTCTCTTCTACCTTGCTAGAGTATGTGAGTAAACAGCAGGTGTACATGAGACTGTTTAGAAGGGGAGGTGCTGTATGAAATTTGCAAAGTGGAAAAAGCTCCTTTTGGACAGTATGTTTTGTTTGGGTTTTAAAATCCTTTCTGTTTTGCGAAAAGGTTTTGTTGTTGACTCAGCAAAATAAAAACTTGTTTTTATCTTGACTTTATGATATAAAAAGAGCTATTGTGATGCCCTGCACATCATCCTGTGGTGATAGTGATAATGACAGCGGCAGTGTACAGCTTATCAGCAGGGAAGTGGTCAATTTCATTGCATCTGTTACTATTACTATTACTTTCGATTCCTTCTATTAATATTACAATTACTCTAGATTTGATCTATTACTATTACATTTGTTTTGAATATTTTGAAAATATTTTGACTGAAGGGCATTGCTAAAGAATGTCTTCCAGGCAAATTTATTTCAAAATATTCAATTGATTGTTTCTTACATCATAAACAAGTTGCTACATGGGTTAATGATAAGAGTATTGAGTGTAGACTCTTACCTATAAATCTTCCCAATTCACCATACATGTTTTATTTACTGATACAATGTTAGTGAATAACAGTCTCTTCTTCAGATGTGGTCAGATAATAGTCTATGCTTGAATGATTTTAACCAGTTTAGCTCTCAGGGCAAATCTCAAAATTCCATATTCTACAAGATCAGGAAGACATTTCTGTTGCTGAAAGTAGTTGATGTATATCGAATAACTTAAGCAATATCAATTTTAAAAGGAACTTGAATGTTGGTTAATAAAGAATATACAGTTATTAGCCCACTGATATTTCTGAAGTAGATGTAAATAGATTAGTTATAGAAACAATCTCTGTTCTACCAGACACCATGCTGGGAGCCAATTTAACTAGAATTAAGCCTTTAACCATTATGTAATCTATGATGAGATCTATTGAAAGAAAAGGTGTTAGTAGACTATTCACATTTTCATAGCCTTGTGTAATTTGTTTATTTATCTACCTAGTGGCTATTTAAAATATAATATGTTATTTAAGAATGAGCCCTTTCACCTATGCAAACCAGGTAATCCAAATTTTTTAGCCTGGAGAAAATATTGTGTTACTACATTACAATCTACCTCCTTGCATTACTATTGCTTTTTCCTTCTTTGAAGGGAAGCGTAGTAGGATGAATCTTTTACAGCCAATGTTTGCTGGGTATTGTGGTTACAGAGTGACTGAAGGCTCCTTCAGGTATCTCCATACTCTCTCTAATGATGAGGTCCATAGTAATTCGCTTGGATGCTATATCTCAGAATGAGGCAAGAAGAGGTTTAATCCAATACCCAGTGCCACTGAGTAGGTCATTAAGCACAATGACAACCTCATTGGCTGATAGCTATCACATGACCTTGTTGATAGCAACTAAGACTTCATTCCTTTTCCTACTTTGAAGCGGAAAGGGGTTTAAAAAGTTTCAAAACAATTAAAAGTTATATTTAACTTTTGGATTTGCTGTGGATGAGAAATAAAAGCCAAGAGAACATTTAAGAATGTCGGACAAGCACAGAAAACCACCCAAGATAAGTGGTTGTAGGTCTTGGTGACTTAGTAATGATTTTGTAAGATCATTTCTAATTTCCTGGTAGGCGCTAGGCCTGCGCGATTTCGCGATTTAATCGAAAATTGCGATTTTGAAAAAAGTTGCAATCTTCTACAATCTAATTGAAAAAAATTGAAAAATCATGAACAAATTGAGCAGACTAAGATTTTAAAACTTTTTACAGTTATAATCCATTCGCGCATGTATCCATTGTGTTTTTTCTTGATCACTTCACACATGTGTTCACTAAGTCATAATCAAAACACAAAGCTCTATGGTAAACCAGCTAACAATAGCGAGGTAACACCTTTGTCATTGAGAAAACCAGCTAGTTACTTCATCGAATCGCCATATAATTTCCTTTCTTTCGTTGCAGACCCTGAGTCTGTCGTAAAATACCAAGTATATACTTAGTTGCAGAGTGTTAGGCAATAATCACTGAACATAATTCTTTTTAATTCTTTTAGCAATTTCAGGCTGTGTACTAATTTTTCCTTTTTGATTCGGTTGTCATGCCTAATTAAAGAAAATAACGCAACAGCATTCCAGATTGTTGTATTTTGAACTGTGCGTTCTGTTGATTATTCTTAAATGTAAATCGTACGCCGTTACTATCGTAGTTACTCGATGCTACCGTCCTATGTATATGGATTGCGCAGTATCTCCCTGGGTAGTAATATTAGCGTCTTTGTGCTACTTGGGTTATGACCTAAACTCCTCCTACTAAGGGAGGCTATAAGCGGAAGCAGGATTTATATTTTTACTTGACATGTTATGTCAAATTTTTATGAAATAAACGATGTTATTAAACTATACACAATATTTAGGTGATCCCAATTAATAATTTCACTCCCACGATTATGGATATAAGGCATACATTAAGCATAGACGTAGGATGGTAAGAATTTGTTTTTGTATCATTTATTTCAACTTTTTCTAGAAATTCCAAGTCCCAGGTTTGGTGACTTGTCACGTTACCCGGTTTATACTTTTGGGAATTTATACGTACGATTTAATAAAAAAATCACGATTTTTTTTATAAAATCAATTGCAAAGTTTCAAAGCAAAAATCGCGCAACCCTAGTAGGCACGTTACCAGTTTTGGTTCTTGCGCCCAGAGTGTATATAGACTATGTTATGTCTACTCATTTGCTTCTTCTATTACCAGTAGCATGTATAAGCTACTGAATTGACATGCTTGTTGTACTTAGGCATGAATCTGTGTATCTCAATAACATACTCTCTCAAAGAAAAATCTAATAAGATTTATTAGAGATCGGTAGGGTCTCTATCAATTAAATCTTGGAGTTAGCACTGGCTAACCCTGATTCATAATCAGAGCTTTACTCTATCAATTCTTTCTGTTATTAAGCGATTCGGATTTGAGTAAGTCACCAAAGAAGACCATGAGAAGGTAAAAAAAAAGAACCAGAATCATTGTATAAGATGTCCATCTGGCAGTTGCCAAAGATTCATAAAATCTGAACACGCTGGTCATGTGTGTTTGAAATGTACATCGTGTACCTTAGAATCGGCTTGCTTGATATGCGAGTCATGGTCTCAATCTGCCAGAATGTCTTTCTTTAAACCTAATTCTCCAGAGATCTCAACATTCCTGAGAATCCTTCTCCTTCAAGAAAAATAAAGGCCAAACCCAAGGCCACGGCTGATTCAGCCATTTTTGAAAAGGTAGTACAGTCTATGGAGTGTCTTCAGAAACAAGTACATAATATTGACTAGTCTATTGACAGTGGAATAAACCAAATTATCTTGGAGCAGTCAGATACCAATGCTTCATTACTTGACATGGTTGAATGTGTAGCATTGGAACTGGCTGTTCCCAGGAAACACCTGTTTTCAAAACTAAATAAATTACAACTTACAGATTTACATTGTTTCAGAGGTTCCATGAGAAATGGGAAGAAAGAGTACCAAGACTCGGGTTTCGCCTCGTTCATCGCCTGTTCATAAGCCAGTCATACCGTTCCAGGATACATCAGATCATTCTTCGTCTATCAACATTCCGCAGCCTGCGCCCATGTGGCCCGAGTTCTGTTTATCCTCTCTCGTGTCCGAGCGGGTCATAAGTCGGTCCTGTATCTCATCACCTATCATTACTACTGCCTCGCTGGCTGGTTCAGATGATCTCACATCCATTGACTTCTACCATGCCAGTTTCATCATCTTATGTTGTAATTGGCGGCTCCGGCCCCGGCCCCGAGTCTTTTCCCAGGTCCGGGTCCACACCTCTGGTTAGGCTCCAGGTTTTCTCGACCTGACTCTGGGGCGGGGTGGGGCCGGTCATTCTGGATTGTTAATTTCTCCGGTATGGCAGCCGCATTTTTTCCTGGCCCCGGGTCTGGATGTTGGCCGGTTTTGGGACCTATGGCTTCTTCGCTTTGGCTCCTTAGGTCCGGGGCAGGGTGGTCGGGCTTTTTGCGTGTCAGATTCAATCGGATTTTTCAACTAATTTTGACCAGTATCCTTATGATTTTCACTTTTCCCCCAGTCCCGGGGCTTAGTTGGGCTCCGGAGCCGGGTGTCTTGCATTTTTTCCGCTAATTTTACCATTTTTTCTTGTTTCCATGGTCCTGAACGGCTTAAGATTTGGGACCGGATTTAGTGGAACCGCACCCTGGTCCCTTTTGTGGGTTCGGCTCATTTCTGTGGATCAGGGTTTGGGCCTACTATCATCATTTTTCTTTTGAATCTTAATTTTTCTTAACTAGATAAGTTATTTCTTTTTTCAATGGGATCTTTTTTCACATTATTAAATATGTGCATATCATTATCTTATCTAGCAGTACTCTCTCATGTGATATCTTAGTGGTTCAGGCTTCTTTCTCCCCTTTTTCTGCATGTAATCTCTCCTTGCCGTCTGACAATTTAAGTTATAATAATTTTTATTCGTTCTCAGTTTTTATACCCCGCCAAAAAATTTGGCGAGGTATTATGTAATGGCGCCGTCCATCCGTCCGGGTGGGCGGGCGGTCGGGCGTGCAGGCGGCAGGGTGGTTTCCTGATGATAACTCTGTTACCATTTTTCGGATCGCATTGAAACTTCATAGGGTTGTTGGACTAGGTCTTGGGACGAAACCTATCAAAATTGACAATGATCCGATAACTCAGTTATGGTTTGTCGGATCGCATTGAAATTTCATAAGGTGGTGGGACTAGCCCTGGGGAAGAAACCTATCTAAATCGACGATGATCCGAAATCCAAGATGGCCGCCAGGCATTGGCGGCCATCTTGAAAATTGGTTTCTGGATGATAACTCCATTACCGTTTGTCGGATCGCTTTGAAACTTCATAGAGTGGTTGGACTAGGTCTGCGGAAGAAACCTATCACAATCGATGATGATCCGAAATCCAAGATGGATGCCTGCATTAAATTGAGATGATGGGAGAGATGAAGAGGACAATTGTATGTATGTATGTATGTATGTATGTATGTAAATTTCTACAGCGCCGATTCCGGACTAAACCGCTCAAAGGCGCTTTACAAAATTAAAAAATATGCTCTTGTGAAAAGGTGAGTTTTTAACATATATTTAAATGGCTCAATTTTGTTACAATTTTGAATGTCAGATGGTAGATTGTTCCAAAATTTTGGTCCTGCTCTCGAGAAGGCGCGTTCACCGATGGTTAAATTCGAACGTGGTACGACACATAGTAATTGTGAATTTGATCGAAGGGACCTTGCTGATGTTCTTCGTACGATCAGTGAATTTAGGTAAGGTGGTGCAAGATCATGAAGGCATTTGAACACTAAGAGTCCGACCTTATAGCTGATCCGTTCTCTAACTGGCAGCCAGTGTAGTTCGTGGAGAACAGGCGTGATGTGTTCATGCATTCTCGTGCGGGTGATCAACCGAGCTGCTGTGTTCTGGGCTCTCTGCAGACGCTCCAACTGGGCTGATGTTATGCCAGTCAGTAATGCATTGCCATAGTCCAACCGGGATGTTATGGTGGCATGAACAAGTGTTTTAACTGCGTCGGTGTCAAGCAGATTTCGAATTTTGCTGATGTTTCTCATATTGACGAAGATGGAACGAGAGACAGATGTCACATGTGCTTCCATTGAAAGAATGTTATCAAAAGTTACGCCTATGTTGCGGGCACTGTCGCTAAAACCAATTTCGGCCTCTCCAACGTGGAGACTTTTTATGTCCACATTCTGTCGGATGTGGCGAGATGTTATCAAGAGAGTCTCTGTTTTCTTGTCGTTCAGCTGCAACATGTTGTTCAACATCCAATGTTTGATGTCAAGAACACAGTTTTCGACACACTCACGGGCGTTTAACTGATGGTTTACATTGAACTCGAGGTACAATTGCGTGTCGTCCGCATAAAAGTGGTAGCTTATGCCATGAGATCGTATTAAGTTGCCTAGTGGTGCCGTGTATATTGTGAACAAGATGGGACCAAGCACAGATCCTTGTGGTACGCCAGAGCGTAATTGATTTGAAACTGACTTTAGGTTGTCCACAATAACAGTTTGGTAACGATTTGTAAGGTACGAATTGAACCAGGCAAGCGCTGTGTGTGATTAAAGATTTGGTCCCAGAGTTGCTTCGTGGCATGCTTCCTGGTCCAAATCTTTCGTTGTCCTCTTCATCTGCTCTGGAGCAGATAATCCCCGCCTCTGAATCGGTACTATTTAGGGACCTATCAGTTTTCAACCATTATTCAGAGGTAGCCCTAATAGAGGGTGAAATCCACGGTACGAACACTGGCAGCAGGCTTGCCGCGCCGGTTGTTCGTGGTCAGGTGTCGCTGGAACCTGCCTGCTTATCAGGCCAGGATTATCTGCACCTTGCAGGTACCAGTTCCTCCTATGGTACCTCTCCTGGCCAGTCCGGGTTAACATTCTTTGCTAACCTGGAGTCTAATCTTTTTGGCCAAGAAGAAGAGGATTATCTGCTGGGTTTTCCTTCTGGCGCTGTGGCCATGGGCATTGACATACGTGCACCCCTCGTGGGGAACACGGGCGACATTGTCCATGGTACTACTCACGCAGGAGTAGCGTTCACTGCGCAGAAGGTAGCCCGGGCTGGTTCTGATGGCCAGTTTTACCGCATACCTCCGCTTGCCGATGGTGTAGCGGTGCTGGCCAGGGCCGTGGTGTGGCAAAATATTCCCCACGCAATACCACGGCGCCTGCTCCTGGTCAAGCCAGTCAGCTTGGCATGCCTGTTCTTTCATGCCTGCATGCTTTCTCTGGCTTGCCAGGCGTATCAGTTCCACCAGCCACACACACCTGTGATTGCTCAGGAGGATGACGAAGGCCCTCGTCTTGTAGAGCATTCACAGGTGGCCATGGAGGAAGACTGGTCTGATGCTTGTCAGTGGCTAATCAACGTCAGGCCAGATCTTGCCCGTGGCTGGCAGGAAGGCCGACTGTTACCGCATATTTAGCGAAGGCCCCCCGCGAAGTGGCAAAGCGGTGCCGTATTACAGCTGATCAATATCAGCTATACGGTGTAGTACCGAAGCCAAGCACGGATGACCGTGCTGCGCTGGGTGAAGATACGCGGCCAGGTTCCCGGTCTGAAACGGGAGCACTGTGTTCGAATGTTTTGCGTTCGGCTAACACGGCGTTACGTGATGCGGAAGAGAGTTCGAGGGCGTCTATTTCAGCGCTTTCGCATGTCTCACAGTTGTTACAAGGGGTAGTAACGGCATCCGCATTACGTCAGCCTAGTCCGGTGACTGTCCAGAGAGCCATCCAAGATGGAATTAACTTGGCTTTGGACTGTTTAACCCAGTCTGTAACCAGGAGTGTCCGGGCGAGGCGCACGTTTGCTCTTGACAACTTGTGCCCATCCCAGGATTTGTATAATAGGCTGCTGCGTACGCCTATGACTGGTCCTGGTCTTTTTGGAGGTGAGGGATGTAAGCATCTCCAGGAGACGGTTACCCTGGTCAATAGCCAGAGGGCATTACGTGAGCAATTTAAAGTGCTCTGTAGAGAGCGCGTTCGCGCAGCTCCCCCTGCGTATCATCCCCTGCAGTCTCGAGGTGGCGGTGGCCAGGTCAGAGGCCAGCCACCGGCGCAGCGTCGGCAACGGCCGCGTGCACTTCGGCCAGCAGCGAGGGGGTCGCAGGCTCCTCCGGCGCAGCCAGCCAGGCAGCCGCCCGCGCACCGTGGTGCGGGCCGTGGTGCGCGAGGATCTGGTCGTGGTAATCATACCAGACAGGGTGATTACCACAGTAAGAGCTACCCCAGTGCATCTGCACCAGGAGACAGTGCCACTCTTGCGCTTCTTATGTCCACCTCTCTCCCTAGGTGGACCAGTGGGAGGCCGATTGGCCAACCACATGCAAGAGTGGGAACGGTTGACTCAGGACCGTTTGGTCTTGCGATGGCTTTCAGTCGGGTATCATCCCGACTGGATAACAGGCCCACCATCACGTCTGTCTCTGGTGCCAGTCTGGACTCAAATTCCAAGAGATCCAGATCAGCAGTTGTGTATAGAGGAGGAAAAAAATTCCCTCATACTCAAGGAAGCAATTCAGCCGGCGCAAAATTGCCCGGGCTTCTGTTCAACCGTGTTCTTGGTAACGAAAAGCACTGGAGGGTGGAGACCAATTCTCAACCTCAAGCCATTGAACAAGTTCATAGACACACCCAGTTTCAAGATGGAAACTGTGAGATCGGTGTTGGCAGGGTTGGAGAAGGGAATGTGGACAACTTCAATAGATTTGAAGGATGCTTATTTCCACATTCCAATAGCAAGGATTTTCAGTCGCTTCCTGAGATTTGCATTCCAAGGCAGACAGTGGGAATTCAGGGTGTTACCCTTCAGAATTTCTATGGCTCCTCGGGTCTTCACCAGGGTGGTTCTTGCGATAACAGCATACCTCCATAGGAGAAGCATAGCAGTCCACACATACATAGACGACTGGCTGTTAAAAGCACACAACCAGGAAAGTTTATCAGCAAATCTGGAGATAGTTTTGAAGACTCTCACAGATTTAGGCTGGATAATAAATTTTCAAAAATCAGAGCTGACTCCATCCCAGAAGTTTGTTTACCTGGGAATGTTCTTCGATCTGGAGATAGGATATGTTTATTCTACTTAGGAGAGGGTACAGATACTCATCTCAGTAATACAGTCAGTGTGCAACAGTCATCATGTCCTGGCACAGGTTTATCTGAGAATGCTGAGATTGATGGTTTCTTTGGAACCAGTCATTCCTCAGGCGGCCTTACGCCGGCGGCCGATCCAGTTATTTCTCATGACACAATGGACCCAGAGTACAGGTTCACTGGACTCGAGCGTGTCAGTGTTGGAGCCTCTAGTTCATCACCTTCAATGGTGGTTGAAGACAGAGAATCTCCAGCAATCCTGATTCCAAAAATTCTTCAGAAAATCAGACAGGAGTGCCAAGTGCTTCTGATCGCCCCAAATTGGCCAAACCGATCATGGTATACGGATCTGCTGGACTTTCTGGTCTGCAATCCGGTTCCTCTGCCTCTGATGGATAATATTATCTTCCAGGGCAAGAACCTTCACAACAATCCGTCAATGTTCCAATTGACTGCGTGGATGTTGTCAAGGAATCTAGAATTAAGGAGGGCTTTTCTGAGCAAGCAGCCGTGTTCATGGCTAAAGCCAGGAGGGGGTCAACCTCCAGAGCATATAATTATAAAATCAACAGATTTGCAGAATGGTGCTCAAAAAGATGTATTAATCCAATGGATTCATCTATTCAGGTAGTAGCCGATTTCCTCTGTCACCTGTATGATGCCTATAGCCTCAAGCCTAACTCTATTGCTGGCTATAAGTCAGCTTTAATGACAGTTATCCCTTGCTTGGCTAATAGGGGAAGTGATGAAGTAAATACTTTAAATACTTTAATCAAAGGCATGGACAATCTAAGACCAAGGAATCCCCCAGTGATTCCGTCTTGGAGTTTATCACTAGTGCTTCAGGTGCTAGCTGATAGGCCGTTTGAACCACTAAGCTCCATTTCTATGAAAATGTTGACGCTTAAAACTGTATTTTTAATTGCTGCAGCCTCGGCTAGGCGTAGGAGTGAGATTCATGCCTTGTCAGCCGAGGCAGACCGTTTTGTGGTTACAGGGGATGGCCTTAGGCCTCTACCCAGGATAAATTTCATGGTGAAAAACTAGTCTTTGAAATATCCGGGCCACCCGATAATTTTACCGGCTTTGACTAGGTTTGATCCTAATTCAAAACTATGGTGTCCAGTCCGAGCATTAATCCGGTACAAACAATGTACTCAAGAATAGCGGACGGACCCAACAGCGTTATGGTTGTCATATATTGAGCCCCATGGCAGGGCATCAAAGGACACCATTTCCAGGTGGATTGTAGAGTGTAATCAATTTTGCCATAAATCTGCCACAGGTAAACAAGTTGACATGGCCAAGGCTCACAGTGTCCGGGGTGTAGTGGCTTCCACTGCCCTGTTTAATGTGGATGACATTATGTCAGTAGCTCAGTGGCACTGTGAGTCAAGCTTTACCGACCATTATCTCCATGACACCTCGAATCCTCTCGCCTTATCGATTTTGAAAAGCTCATCTAGGTGTACATATTTTGATGAGGTATCCTCATTTTTTATATATTTCACATTTAATCAATGGAAACATCTACTTTATGGGCTGCATCAGTCTTCACCAATGGGGAGATGATGACAGCGCCAGTCTTCCACAAGATCAGTCTTGTGTGTCCATGGTTTTTTGTAATGTCACGTGACCCTTCGTTATTAATATGGTACTGGTACGTGTTTTATGTGGTTCATTATTGAGAGTATACGAAAATGTAGCCTTTTCGTTTATTGTCCTATAGTACATGGCACTTGTACGTAGAGAGCGTATGGGACATTGAGGCCATTTAGTCTTCCTCCCAAGAGGAGGGGGGGGAGCGCTTACGACTTTTGGTCATCTCTCAGCCATCGGTTTGTGTTAGCCGATGTTTTTTCCTATCTATTCCTGATTGTGTTTCCACACAATTTCAGAAGTTTAAGTGCCTTAATCATAGAAAAGCGCATAGGGAAGAGCTGGTCCTTTGACCTCGCCTCCCTCCCGCCGAATTCACTGACGAATTCTGGCAATATCAAAGAGTATTAGGGAGGTAAGTATACTCTTGAAGTGAAATAAACGAAATCACGGATTTCTTTTTTCACGAGAGAGTTGATACTTACCTCCCTCATACGGACCCGGCCTCTCCACCCCACTGAGGCTCGGTCTTCAGGCTCTTATTATGTTGCATGTGTGTCAGCCAATAAATTAGTCAGAGGAAGTACTAGTCAGCGCATGCGCGGTGGTGGGGCTGGCATCCGCCTGACTGACTTCTGACTACCTGCCCATAAGGGGCACCTTTCTTTTTAAATCTGAGTGTTTTATTAAGTGAAAGCCGATATTTAGCAATATCAAAGAGTATTAGGGAGGTAAGTATCAACTCTCTCGTGAAAAAAGAAATCCGGGATTTCGTTTAATTCATTGGTTTGTCATCATGGTTGGGTATTATGCGCCATTTGCGGAGATCTTGTTTCTTCCTGCATTCTTTCCTATCTATCAGATTACTGCGCAATTCTAATTAGCTATGTTTTGGTAATTGTTTTTTTTCATCCCAAGTTAGAGGCGCAGTTCTATTCGGGCTGTTCATCTTTTCATATAGTACACCTCCTCCATTCTATGTTGGCAGGTTGACATAATTTCATAACTTTAGGAGAATTTACTTGTCATTCTCTCTTTATCGTAACAATTTTGTTCTTTTAAGGCTAGCTTTCCCTATTTATCACCGTTTTGTTTTTAAATATTAATTTCCTAAAAGTCAGATTAGACTTGCACTCATGGTGTTTTATGATTTTCTTTAATAGTTTAATAGTTTCGTTCCCGAATTTTGCTGTTTAGTATCTGTCAGTTTTTATCATCAGCACTCGTAGTTACGGCAGTCTATTTGTCCTAGTCTGATTTCGGCTTGGTAACATTATCCCTTTTTTCTCTTCCATATACCCATTTTTCAAGGCTATTTTCATATTTTTAGCTAAAACCTCTTATTTAGAGTCATGTTCTTTCCCACCATCGCGGGATTGGTGATGTTGTGCTCAAAATTTATCCTTTGCATTCGCTTCTTATCTACTTGTCATCATCGTTTCTGTCACTTTATATAGGTCGTTGACAATTCCCCTGTATATATTTCGTTCCGTTTTTGTTTACATGAAGTGTATCGTTGGATATGATATAGATCTTAAACATAGATCAGTATTATTTTAACTAATTCTATCTGGCTATAGCTGGACTCTCACCCCTCCCATAGTTTTACTATGGGATTTTTATTTGCCACTAAATCTTGTTAAAACACTATAAATAAATTTATCTATAATGTTTCAATGTTTACAACTTTTACTAAGTAAAGCAATACTTCTATGATGCTTTTTTCTCCATATGAAGAAAGTGGTAAAGATTAAATAGCAGAAATAAAAGCAAGTTACCTCTCTCGTTAGGGGTTAAGAATAAGGATATAGCTCTTATAACTAAGAAACATCGCCTTTCACTCGATTTCAGGAAACATTACTTTCCAATAGTATAAATCGATGCTTGGAAGTCTATCTGATCTCATTGTAGCATCCTAAATTATTTAAACAGACTCATGAACAGTTTGGACTAATACTGAGATAACTCAAGAAATATCTTAACTATTAAACATCCTAACTATCATCAGCCTAGCCCTAACTGGAATATTGAGGCTTTTTAGCCTTTATTCTTCATTTATATCTTTCTTTATTCAGACATTAGGTATCATACAAGTATATCTTCCATTTGGTAGGCTTCTTATCCGCTTTGTTATTAGGTCTTCTTGATTTATTTTCTATCTAGTCCTTGGGGATCCCATGTTATGCGGTTTGTCAATTATTATCTGCTCGGACAACTTCACAGTAGTCTGGTAGGGATCAGGTCGGTGTCTCTTTTCCAAGAGTCTTTGATAATGCTTCACTGGTGCAGAGCCCGCAACATTTCTCTCCATGCAGCCCACATCCCAGGCAAGTTAAAATTTCTGGCCAACCAATTATCTCGGTCTTCCAGGATCCCAGAAATGGAATAGGGATTGAAAGAGGCTGTGGTCAAGTCAATTTTCTCTTCAGTTCGGTCGTCCTCACATAGATCTCTTGGCAACTCTCAAGAACCGAACGATATCCATCTTCATATCGCCCTTTCTGGAAGAGATAGTCCTTTCAGTCGTCTCTCCAGCCCAATCTTGGGACATCGTGTTCATTTATGCTTTTCCCCATCGATTCTCCTTCCTCTGATCCTGAGAAAGATCCGGCTACATCTTTGTGTGGTCCTGTTATTAGCTCCGTTTTCGCCGACAAAGTCTTGGTTTCCGGATCTCATGGACATTCTTGTAGATCTCCCTTTTCTATTACCTGTTTCCCACAATCTCTTGTCCCAGAACAGAGGCACTATTCTCCATCAGAACCCCCATAAGAACCCAGTAATCCTTCGCATTTCAGCATGGAAGCGGTCAAGTGGCCCCCTCCTTCATCAATCTTTTAGTCAGATCTCAAGAGCTTTTGAAAATCTATCAGAGATCCTATCGGTTTGGTCTGAACTCTTTCGTGAAATGCGTTATTGACCCTTCAGCCCAAGTGCAAAATCATTTCATGATCTCATTAAAGGTGTGGGTAATTCTCGTCCACCCTTTAAAAAAAACCTTCCTTCTTGGAACCTTCTCTGGTACTACAGGTTCTTGCTGGGAAACATTTGAACCGTTATGTTCTGTTGGTTTAAATCATCACTCTCAAAGCAGTCTTTTTATTAGCAGTAGCATCAGCTAGCCATCTCTCGAAAATTCAGGCCTTATCTGCTGAATTGGATAGATTTCAAATTACAGGTAATAGCATTACTCTCTATCTGAGGGATGAATTTCTGCCCAAACTCAATCAGTCAAATTCTTGGGTTAACCCATTATAATTCATAAACTTTCTTCCTTGTCGCCAGATGACTCTGTCTGGTGCCCTGTTAGGCGCTTAATGTTTACAAACTTCGTACTGCCTCCAAACGATCCAACAATAGACATCTTTGGGTTACATTTGCAGAAGGCGTTGATCGTCCTGCCTCCTTACTACTATTTCATGTTGGATCATTGATACCATCAAAATTTGCCATGAATTATCTTCCCTGTCTTCTTAGGGTCGTTTGATGACCCAACTTTTCTTCTCCTTCTTTCTTCTGTACCCTTTCTATTAGGGTTACTTTTGATAGTGATTCTGAGGAATTACTGTCATTTGCAATATCTTTCTCTACTTGTTATTACTAACTTCGTATTCATTCTTTCTATTTTTTACATCAATTTTTCTCAAAAACTTCCCTCCCTCCCTCCCTCCATGCTTTGTTCAATGTTGAAATCTGTATTTGAGCAATAGTAATGCAAGGAGGTAGGTTGTAATGTAGTAACAATGACCAGACAACCCGAAGGGTCTGGTCTTATGTTTTACTAATTACATATACCTACCTCCTTGCATTGCGGCTCACCTCACCTCAAGCCTCCTCTCTGTCAAATTTTTTTTTGGGGGGGGGGGGCTTGAGGCTTCATTTAAACGGTCATATCTTGTTAGAATAGTCATATTTAGGGAAGATATTCATTGTATTCTTCAGCCTTTATGTTATACCCAGATATGTCAGAATTCAACATATTTAGGTATTTCTGAAAGAAATTTCCCATCATATAATGTAGAGAAATTAGTTTAATTTTTCATTTCAGCTTTAGTCAGATATTCAGAGTCAAGTTGTGATAGGATCATCTGCCTCTTCATGGATCTGCCTCAAGCTGGATTATATGACTGGATTCGTCAAAGGAATGAAGTCTTGGTTGCTATCAACAAGGTCATGTGGTAGCTTTCAGCCAATGAGGTTGTCATTGGGCTTAATGACCTACTCAGTGGCACTAGGTATTGGATTAACTATCTTCTTGCCGCATTCTAAGATATAGCATTCAAGCGAATTACTATGGATCTCATCATTAGAGAGAGTATGGAGATACCTGAAGGAGCTTTCAGTCACTCTGTAACCACAATACTCAGCAAACATTGGCTGTAAAAAGTTGATCCTACTATGCTTCCCTTCAATGAAGGAAAGAGCAATAGTAATGCAAGGAGGGAGACATATGTAATTAGTAAAACATAAGACCGGACCCTTCGGATCATCTAGTCATTTAGTACTCTGAAATTAATTTCCAATGAAGCAGTTGCTGTCTTCTAGCCAAATTAGTTTTAAAATATTCAACAAATTTTGTATATGGTTACTTGGAAATTGATAGAAAGAATGTTTCATCGGTGAAAGGTTAACCTGTTGATTCTAAAACTGGCGTATAAGATTCAATACAAGAACTATTCTATTAAATATTTTGAAACCAATTTGGCTATTGCTGCCTAAGGCCTTGCTGCAAACGGTTGTTGTCTTACAAGAACAACAGTTTAATGCACACAGAGACATTTAGAATTAAATAGTTAAACAGCAGATACCCTGTTTGGCTGTTTCATTCAGTCTGTTGCATATATTAAAAATACATGTATGTGGAAGCAGAATTGCAGTGTGGCTTGTATGTTGAGCATATAAGATATCCCTGTAATAGACAAGTAATAGGCTATTACCTATTACTTTTCAATCTATTACTATTACATTGCAAAATTAATGATCTATTTTTATTACTATTACTATTACATGGAAATCACTGTAATAGCCTATTACTATTACATATTACTATTACTCCATCAAGTTATCAGTTCATATCTCATATTTAGTTAATCATTCTGAACCAAAAGTTGGACATATGCTTCCTTATAATGAGAGCGCATCACACAATGACTTTGGGGTCAAAAGGTCAAGTCAAGATCATTGTGATCTTGGTAAAATGTTGTTTTTTCAACATTAACATTTTCCATTTAGCTCAACTTAGCAGTTCATATCATGTTTAAGCATATTAGACCCACACTTGGATACATGCATCTGTATAATGAGAGAGGATGACAATGATGTTGGGGTCAAAACATTAACGATCATGGTCACTGATAAGTGTATTGATAAACCTTATATGTTTATTTGATATTTGAAATAAAGCAAAGTCGTAAAGTCAAGCTTCATGGGTACATTGCAACCACATGTCTGGTATACCTGTAATGTCACCATATGTCATAAGGCTATTACCTCAAAAGCAAAGTTACACCGGCATATATTATGTCATAATTATATCATGCAAAGGAGGCTGGGTGGAAAGTGTTTTTAACAAGTTTGTTCGGAATGGACATAAATTGCCTTTTTGGAGTTCATTTTTAGCTCACCTGGCCTGAAAGGCCAAGTGAGCTTATGTCATTGCGACCATCCATCATCCGTCCGGCATCCATCAACTTTTGCTTTAAAATGCTACTCCTCCTTAACCAATAGACAGATTTTAACCAAATTTGGGTCAAAGGATCCTATTGTGCTTTACTCCAGAATCCATTTTTGGTTCATCAATTTTTTGAGTGAAAATCTTAGATTTTATGAAAAATGTACCGGAAATTGCCAAATTGCTTCTTCTTACCATTCTGAGCGATTTCAACCAAATTTGGCTGAAAGGACTCAATGGTAATAGGCTCCAAAACATCCATTGGGAATTTTGATTCATCAATTTATTTGGTGAAAATCTTAGATTTTATGAAAAATGTACCGGAAATTGCCAAAATGCTTCTCCTTACCATTCTGAGCGATTTCAACCAAATTTGGCTCACGATCCTATGGTCGTAGGCTCCAGAACTTCCATTCAGAATTTTGATTCATCAATTTTTTGGGTGAAGATCTTGGATTTTATGAAAAATGTACCAGAAATTGTCAAAATTCTCCTTACCATTCTGAGCGATTTCAACCAAATTTGAGTGGAAGGATCCTATGATCGTAGGCTCCAGAACTTCCATTCTGAATTTTGGTTCATCAATTTTTCGGTGAAAATTAGTGTTGGGAATTGGTTCTATTTTTGTGATCGATGATTGGTTTTATATACTAAGCGATGATCAATTAACGATTGATCATAACTGGTTCTCATTTTTTATCCATTTTGAATGCAGTAATTATAGCATGTTCAAGGATAATTACCCCTTTCAAACAAAGTCGCAGGTATGACAGATTCTTAATAATTTAAGAAATAATCTGTTGAATATTTTGAAACTAATTTGACTGGAAGCTGTTGCTGCCTTAGCAGCAACAGCTTCCAGTCAAATAAGTTTCAAAATATTCAACATGTTATTGGTATGGTTGCTGTGAAATTAACGTACTATTTCAGTGCTGAAGGAATTAATGTCTTAGACTAAGGAGTAATACTATATAGTTCTAACAATTAAATTTAAATTCTTTTCCAAAAAGTATTCATTTTCTAGCTTGACCAGTTAAAATATTTTAATAAAGTCAATTTATAAACAAACAAAATCGATTTCAGAAATCATGATCAATCTGTTGGTTGAACATACAAACCCAATCAATCATCAATCAAATCGATTAATCGGAACAACACTAGTGAAAATCTTAGATTTTATGAAAAATGTACCGGAAATTGTCAAATTGCTTCTTCTTACCATTCTGAGCGATTTCAACCAAATTTGGCTGAAATGACCCAATTGTCATAGGCTCCAGAACATCCATTCAAAATTTTGATTCATCAATTTTTTGGGTGAAAATCTTGGATTTTATGAAAAATGTACCAGAAATTGTCAAAATGGTTCTCCTTACTATTCTGAGCGATTTCAGCCAAATTTGGCTGAAAAGACCCTATCATCATAGGCTCCAGAACTGCCATTTGGAATTTTGATTCATCCATTTTTGGGTGAAAATCTGAGATTTTATGGAAAATGTACCGGAAGTTGTCAAATTGCTTCTCCTTACCATACTGAGTGATTTCAACCAAATTTGGCGGAAAGGATCTTGGGGTGATGGGCTCTTGAATTTCTATACAGAATTTTGATTCATCAATATTTGGGGGGTGAAATCTTGCGGATTTTATTTTAAATGTACTGGAAATTATCAAATTACTTCTCCTTACCATCTTGACCAGTTTTAACCAAATTAGGCTGAAAGGATCCTATGGCCATAGGCTCTAAAACCTCGATTCAGAATTTTGATTCATCAATTTTTTGCGTGAAAGTCTGAGATTTTATGCAAAATATATCGGAAATTGTCAAATTGCTATGCCTCATTAGCTCCTTGACATATTTCAACCAAATTATTTAATGGATCCTATGGTGGTAGGCTCTAGAAATTCTATTCAGAATTTTGATTGATCAATTTTTTGGGTGAAAATCTACCAGAAATTGTCAAAATGCTGCTTCTCCTTAGTTGCTTGACAAATTTCAACCAAATTTGGCTAGAGTGACCCTATCAAGGTAGACTAGAATTTCTATTCCGAATTTTGATTGGTAAATTTTTTGGGTGGCCATCTTGGATTTTCCAAAAATTATCCATAATATCTATTTAAATGCTAATGGTCCAGGTGAGTGCCACAGGCCCTTGGGCCTCTTGTTAGACTTTTTCTGCCCCTCCATCTAAAGATGCCCCAATTTTCAATCATTGTCCAATTTTCACAGAGGTTTTGTGTTTTGGAAAACACAAAGTCACAAGAAAATGTTTTCCAATATTGATGATCATAACAGTATAGCCATTATGGATGAGAAGATATGTTTCTGATAGCTTCCCAGTACTTATTAATGCTTTAATCATCAGATTTGGTCACAAAAATTTTACTTTTCCCACGGAAAATGTCCATTTGCAGACCAAAGAAAAGATTAGTTTTGAAAATATACGAGTGGTATATCTTAAAAAATCGTCTCTTTGTGTGTAAATGGACATTCCTCAATGCTGGTTTTGGCCAGAGTGACCATTAAATGGTTCAGATGCCATTTTTTTACCATTAAACCTATGAGACGATAAAGCAATTTTACTGGTATATATTGGAAGTCCCATGGTTTCACTCGAGCCAGTCATTTTCACGAATTTCATGAATAATTTCATGGTCTTCACACATGGCAAATGGAGATTTTTTACGATAAAATTGAAATATTTTTTAGCATTTGAGAGATAAAAGATTAAACATTATTTGTTTCAGCACCTGAATACATGCTGTGTTTACAGAATGGAAGATTTGACCAGCCAGATAGAATGTTTAACAGGTACATACATGAATGGAGATGTAATCTGTCACTCAAGTATCTTACCTCATAGTCAAATATGTCACATAGTAGCTGATGTCAATCAAACTGATGTAGCTCCTTCACAAAAATTGAAAAATTGTATGTCTGATGAATTTATAATTTAATAAATATTTTGTTGAATATTTTGAAACTAATTTGACTGGAAAATGTTGTTGACTGCTTACCTTGAAATTTAGATTCTAGAAATTCATGTTTCAAAGTTTCAGATCAATTCTAACACACATTAGACTTAGCTTGGAATGGGCGGGGCACAGCTAAGAATGGGCATGGCATAGCTATAAATGGGCGGGACATACCTAGAAACAATCCTCTATTAAAGCTGTTGTGCTAAAAGAGTTAATATTAATCCTTTAACCCTTACCACTCTGATGTCAATATTCTATTTTTTACTGTGTCAATAGCAAAGAAACTGGTGTACATTTTTCAACAATTTTGGGGGACGATGTTGCTGTCCGTGACAGCAACATCTTCCACCACATTTGTTGAAAAATGAACACCAGTTCATCTTTTAATTTAATCTACAAAATTAAGAATATTGAGATCAGAGTGGTAAGGGTTAATGGTCAAGCTGGCCAGAAGTAGCCTTTGCTGTGATCTTGAGTTATGTCCATGTGCATACCAAGAGAAGACTATTTTAAAATTTTACCAATGATATGACTAGCATGATAATCAAGCCAGTCATTCCAGTGCTGAGGTTTGAAAAATAATCTATCGACAAATTTGCCATTCTACGCCCCCTCTTCCAGCCACTCACACCCCACCCCTCACCCCAGGGCTGGACCCAAATGTAACCATTGTCATGCAATCCATAATCATATGGGTAACTAACATTCCAAAGTTGGTTGAATTACACCAACTTTGTCTTTCTGCCCCAACCTCCACCCCAACCCTGGGGCAGAATCTAATGAAAATGTCTTGCAATCCGCAATCATATGGTTACTAACCTACCAATTTTTTTTAAATCCCACTGAACTGTTTAGGGGAGATAGCCGGACAGACGGATGTAAAGCCCAATGAAGGTGATTGCAATTTCTACTTTGAATAATACTTACCAGATGTACTATTATGATAATGTCTATTATCTAGTCTAGCTCAAAATAAACAATTAAAGCTCCGCACTCACCATGGTCCTGCCCATACCGAGTCCAGGAATTACCATAGCCTCCAGGTACCGAGTCAGTTCCCAACAACAGTCAGATTCGTCTATTTTGCTTTTAAAAGGGGTCACGTTTTTGAGCTGTCAAATTTTAGTAAATTTTTGCCAATTAAGTGGTCTTTTCAAGTTTTCTCTCATGCAACTATGGAAGGAAAAGGAAAGTCGTCACAGGGGCAGATTGTATCAATCTAGAATTTATACATTCGTGCCATAATGACTGTTTGAATTTTCTTTAAATTGGCACATTGTTTTAAAATGGTAGCAATTGTTGGAGTCGCTCCGGTACTCGTTAACTTTTTAATCTTATCTGGGTACTCGGTTAATTTCTCTTGCGACTCGGCTACTTCCAAGATGGATGCGCCCGTAGCCAAGATGGCGGCACCCATGATTGACGTTTTGTTTTGGCTTGGCGTGTCTATGCACTCTGTTTTCACATCATGAGAACATACTTACCTCCCTAACACTCTTGATATACTAGTATATCAGCTCTAAGTTCAATAATATTCAGAATTATCAAAGTTATGTACCCCTAATGGGCAAGTGGATGTACACAGTCATGCACATGTCAGACCCCACCTACTGCGCATGCGCATACTAGTACTTCCGTTTTCTAATATATTGGCTGAGAGTCAACTTGTGGAAAACTTTCCAAGCTCTTTATTGAGAATTTTTACTATCTATTATCATCTTTAATTCGTAATAGCTGATGCAAAAGTCTCAGAGGAGTCCTCCTCTTCATCCATTAAGGTGATATTGTTCCATATATTAATTAACACTTGTAACTTTTATATGTTACCTGTTTTCGTTGCAGCCGTTTTCGCGTTATCGCATTTTCAGGCACTGGAAATCCTTGTTAAATTTCTCCCAGCACCTAGGGCTATTAAGCCCTTGTGCTCTGTGTTCAGAGGTTCAACTTATGGATAGTAAGGGTTCCTGTTCTTCTCTCAAAGGTTGTTCACGTCTCTTTTTTTGCTTATCATTGTGATATGTCTACGGGTTGGAGATATTGTAAATGAATAAAAGAAATATCTCCTTCCTTTTGACTCATCCCCCTCATCTGGTCTACAGAAAGAAGAGTCTCGGCGGATTGATGGACGTGTTCTGCACAAGAAGATGGTTTTGCCTGTGCTCAGGCTAAGGGAGTTTATTAGTTATGGCACATAATTATTTGAAAATATTCACAAGTTTCTGCTGCCATTTGTTATTGCACTGTATTCTCTCTTGTGTGTGCATGGGTTCTCGAATATATATAATTTAATATCATATTATTCGGGAGTAATGAATGTCTTTAGATATTTCTTGCATTCATTTCTGATGTCCCCTCTCCTTGAAGGAGCTGTTGCATTGAGGTTTGATGTCATAATCAACCAGAGTTTTTTCTCTTTCCTTGATGTCATAATCTTAGTTTAGAGAAATCTTGTTGATGTTTTTATCACCCTTTATTATGAACGTGAAGAGATTTCTAGATAGTCAATAATCTTTCTCTCTCTCTCATTCTTAATTTGGGATCCTGGTTGTGATTGGGTATTATTAACAAGAGAAGTCAGCTGTCCCATCAGGGTTGTCTAATAAAAGTGGGTGTCTTCTCTCGAGTTTGTTCTTGTTTTCTACTAATAGTCAAGTAACAAGGTTTTGCAAAATATAATACTCATTGTCTTCATATGCCTTCCCTTTTCAGAAGTCATGTCCATCATGCTTTAAGCCCATGAAGGCTAGATTCTTACCCCACCCTTGCCATCTTTGTTCAGTTTGTAGGCTGTCTAACAAATGTGTCATTTGTAAAGAGTCGGGGGGGAGGGGTGGTGGATTTAACCTCTTAATTCTTTGCTTTTCAGTCTAAGCTGATGGCTGAGGATGGCAAGAAGGCAAGGAAGGAGGGTAAGAAGAAGGCCTCTGAGAAGGGTGAGCTCGAGGCCTTCAAGGTTGAGTTAATGGGTGAGATGCGCAGGACTTTGCAAGATCTGATGCCTGATATGCTTCGCGGCATGTTGCCGGGCACAGGTGTTTCAACTTCCTGCGCATCGACCTCAGTGCAGGTAGCCCCTCTCCCTGGATCATGCCCTACTAGCTCGGACAAAGTGTTTAGTGATCCAGGGGTGGCCGTCTTGGACCCAGGCTTGATGTTCGCATCGCTTGGTGATCCAGCGGCGCGAGCAGCATCAGGCGGGATCCGACCAGCGGGCCTGACAACGATCACTCGCGGAGTACCCTCATCATCTGCTTTCGGGCATTCTCCTGGTCAGTATGGGTTAGTTTTTCTTGCTAAACCAGAGTCTAACTTTCCTGACCAGGAAGATGATAAAGACTACCTGCTCGGTTCACAGGATGATCATGAAGACATGGATGCGAGCGTCTACACTCCTCTCATGGGGAGCGCGGCCGCTCGCACCTATGGCACTGTTCCCTCAGGAGCAGGTTTCATGATTCAGCCTGTGGGCCGGTTTGGAGCGGACGGCCGCCCGTATAAGAATGGAATCTCATACGGACGATCCGAGCCTTGCTGGTGTGCATGATACCCCACACACAAGCGCGACCTTGATGCCCGGTCGGCCTGTGGAGAATGTTATGCCAGCCCTCGCAGGCCCGTATGCATTCCCTGGGCAGCCGGGTTCGTCTATAGGTTCCTCCTCGGCCCTACCTGCGAATGCCATTGAGGATGATGAGGCTCCGCTGCTCGTCGGCAATTCGCAGGTAGCCACAAATGAAGACTGGTCTGAAGCGTGAGCGTGGCTCCTCGCTGTCAGACCGGAGCTCTCCGTGGATGAAATGGCTGCCGGTAACCCTCGGGCATATGTTCTCGGCGGCAGAGGAGTTGATT
Source organism: Chaetoderma sp. LZ-2023a (assembly GCA_034401795.1). NCBI lineage: Eukaryota > Metazoa > Mollusca > Caudofoveata > Chaetodermatida > Chaetodermatidae > Chaetoderma > Chaetoderma sp. LZ-2023a. Next base: position 69,063,028 of record CM067367.1, read on the forward strand.
AGACCGAAATGTCATCTCGCGAAGCCCCCCCCCCCCCCCCCGGCGAGGTCACTAGGCGATGTCGGGTTACTGCTAGTCAGTATGCTCAATATGGCCTAGTGCCCAGACCGCGCCGCTCTGGGAGAAGATACGTGGCAAGTTTCTCATTCTGACATGGGAGCGTCGTGCTCAGGCGCTATGTGCTCGGCTAATGCTGCCTTGCACGACACCGAGGAGAGCTCACGAGCAACGATTAGTGTGCTGTCTCATGTGTCTCAGCTGCTATCTGGGGTGGTAGCAGCCTCGGTGCAGCAACAACCTAGCCCTGTGACAGTCCAATGAGCCATCCAGGATGGGATCACCTGGCGTTAGACTGTCTGACCAGGTCAGTCACCAAGTCACTGAGGACGAGGTGCACTTTTGCGTGCCACAATTTGTGGCCGTGCGCCGATGGTGGGCCCTGGTCTTTTTGGAGGTGAAGGTTGTCGGCACCTCCAAGAGACAGTGACTGGTGAATAACCAGAGGGTGCTGCATGCACAGTTTGAAGTGCAGCGCAGAGAACACGTGCGTGTTCAGCCCTCGGCTGCTCGACAGCAGTACGCTCGTTGTCAGAGGCCAGCAGACCGGCCAGGTTCAGAGACCGCGTCACCCGCGCCAGCAGCAGCGTGCTACTGTACGTCAACCAGCGCCTCAGGCGCAGCCAGACAGCAGCCCACGGGGCGTTGGGTGCGGTGCACGAGGAGCGGCATGTGGTAACCGGGCCTGATGAGCTAAAAGTTTTTCCGGTTACTACAGGTACCACTTGGGTGTTGTCACTCGTACCAGAGACACACCCACTTCTAAAATTCATGGGCACCCCGTCAACCCTAGGTGCACCAGTGGGAGGTCGTTTGACTTGCCACATTCAGAAGTGGGAGTGGTTAATTCAGGACCGCTTAGTTTTGCAATGGCTTTCATGCGGATACAGTCCAGAATGGGTAAAAGGTCCACCATTGCATCGTTCTGGACTCAAATTCCAAGGGATCCAGACAAGCGGTTGTGCATAGAAGAGGAGATAGAATCTCTAATTCTAAAAGAAGAAATTCAACCGGCGCAAGATTGTCCGGGCTTCTATTCAACCGTGTTTCTTGTGACAAAGAACACCGGGGGGTGGAGACCAATTCTCAACCTCAAACCTCTAAACAAGTTTATGGATACACCGAGTTTCAAAATGGAAACAATAAAATCGGTGTTGTTGGGGTTAGAGAAGGGGATATCAAAGTTCTTCCATTCGGCATCTCGACGGTTCCAAGGGTGTTCACTCAAGTGGTACTTGCTATCATGGCATACCTCTGCAGGAGAAATATAGCTCTTCACACTTACATAGACGACTGGTTGCTGAAAGCACACAACCCAGAATGTTTGACAGCAAATCTGGAGATAGTTTTGAAAACTCTCACAGATTTAGGCTGGATAATCAACTTTCAGAAATGTTTATCCATCCCAGGAGAGAGTGGAAACTCCCCTCTCGTGCATTCAGTTGGTTGCAACAGTCTTTATATTCTAGCACGAGTCTATCTGAGAATGTTAGGTCTGATGGTTTCAATGGAACCAGTCATTCCTCAGGCAGCTTTACGCAGGCGGCCGATTCAATTGTTTCTCATGACTCAGTGGACGCAGAGTTCAGGATCACTGGACTCGCGCATTCAAGTGTTGGACCCTCTCATTCATCACCTTCAGATGGTGGATGGAGAGAGGAAATCTGGCGTGGGGGTCATGCTGACCCCTCCCCACCCTCAAGTAATGATGTTTACGGATGCATCGATGGAGGGATGGGGAGCTTGCTTGGAAGAAGCCACTATATAATGGCTTTGGAATCTGGAACAGTCAAAGGAACATATCAACATGCTAGAATTACGGGCTGTAGTTCTAGGCCTGGAACACTTCCTAGAGGAGGTGGAGGGCAAATTTGTGATGATACGTTCAGACAACTCTACAGTAGTGAGTTACATAAACCGCCAGGGCGGAACCAAGTCGCCCAGTCTCTGTATGATGACATGGAAGCTGCTTTGCTGGTGCATGGATCATATGATCACCTTGAAAGCAGTTCATATTCCGGGAAGGCTGAATCTGTTAGCAGACTCATTGAGCCGAAGGATGAGCATTCTGCCTACAGAATGGCAACTAAATCAATGTGTGGCGGATCACCTGTTCAATCATTGGGGAAAGCCCAAGACAGATTTGTTCGCAATGAAGAAAAATGTGAAGATGACGATGTATGTCTCTCCGATTCCAGATCCAAGCGCTATCGCAATTGATGCGCTAGCTATCAGTTGGTAGGGAATGTATGCATACGCATACCCTCCAACAATCCTGATTCCAAGGATTCTTCAGAAGATCAAGCATGAGGAATGCCAAGTGCTTCTGATGGCCCAAATTGGCCACGCCATGGGATATGGATCTGCTGGACCTTCTGGTTTGCAATCCGGTTCCTCTGCCTCTGATGGACAATATTGTCTTCCAGGGCAAGACCCTTCACAATAATCCGTCAATGTTTCAATTGACTGCATGGATGTTGTCAAATAATCCGCGATTAAGGAGGGCTTTTCTGAGCAAGCAGCCAATTTCATGGCCAGAGCCAGAAGGGGGTCAACCTCCAGAGCATATAATTATAAAATCAACAGATTTGCATTCTAATGGTGCTCAAAGAGATGTATCAATCCAATGGAAGCATCTATTCAGGTAGTAGCTGATTTTCTCTGTCACCTGTATGATGCCTATGGTCTTAAGCCTAATTCTGTTGCTGGATACAAATCAGCATTAATGACTGTTATCCCTTGCTTGGCAAAGAGGGGAAGTGATGAAATAAGTGTTTTAAATACTCTTATTAAAGGTATGGGCAATCTCAGACCAAGAAATCCTCCACTGACACCGTCATGGAGTCTTTCTCTGGTTCTTCAAGTTTTGAGTGATAAACCTTTTGAACCACTTAATGCTATATCCGTAAAATTATTGACACTTAAAACTGTATTTTTAGTTGCGGCAGCATCAGAAAGCTGCAGGAGTGAAATTCATACCTTGTCTGCTGAACCTGACCGTTATATAGTTACAGGTGATGGCCTTAAGCTTCTACCAAGATTGAATTTCTTGGCTAAGAATCAATCTTTAAAATATCCGGGTCAACCTATTATTTTACCTGCCTTAACCAGATATGATCCTGGTGCTAAAGCATGGTGTGCTGTCCATGCTTTAAACTTTAAATAGGTACAAGAGAAGAACTCGGGTTTGGCGGACGGACCCATGTTCCCTATGGTTGTCATATATTGAACTCCTTGGTAGGGCGTCAAGAGACACTATTTCCAGATGGATAGTAGAATGTATTCAATTTTGTCATAAGACAGCCACTGGAATCCAAGTAGATAGAGTCAAGGCTCATAGTGTCCGTGGTGTGGTAACTTCCACGGCATTATTTAATGGTGTTTCTATTAAAGACATTGTCGGTAGCCCAGTGGCACTGTGAATCAAGTTTTACCGACCATTACCTGCGTGACACTTCTAACCCGCTCGCCGTCTCAGTCCTCAGAAAATAAATAATGTAGAGGTATATATTTGTAATTAGTTTTCCTCCTCTGCTATTTACAAATATCACATTTGTTGGTAGGTTATCCCTACTATTACCTGGTACAATTCTCTACATCCGGTGGGGGAAGAGATGAGTGCCACGCCCAAGACATCAGAGGTCAGTATATGTAACCATTGTCTTGGTGATGTTGTCATATTTCAGAGAGTTTTTTGGAAATGAAGCAATTCTTCTTTTTCCAATGTCTAGTAATACTTTTCATCAAGTATTAGAAAACGTGCTAGTCGTTTAGAGCAGCATTTTTTCCTAACCTTCCTCAGAAAGAGGGGGGTGGAGCGCATTTGTTTTTTTATCAATCTCTCTTCATCGGTCGATTATCCAATGCAAAATTCTATTCCTGGTTGTGTTTTCGGATGCAATTTCAGATGTTTTTAAATCTCTTGAAAATTCAAAGAGCTAGTCTCTTCGGGGGGGTGCTGGTTTTCAGGACCTTGCCTCCCTCCCGCCAAATTGACTTTCAAATTCTGGCTTTTATCAAGAGTGTTAGGGAGGTAAGTATGTTCTCAGGATGTGAAATAAGAAAATTTATCTAATTTTTTCACGAGTAAGATGACATACTTACCTCCCTAACAGGATCCCGGCCTCTCCACCCCACGGAGGCCTGGTCCTTTGGTTATTTGAATCGTTGCTTCTATGTCAGCCAATATTTAGTAACGGAAGTACCAGTATGCGCATGTGCAGTAGGTGGGGTCTGACATGTGCATGACTGTGTACATCCACCTGCCCATTAGGGGCACCTAACCTTTTATAATTCTGAATATTATTGAACTTAGAGCCGATATACTAGTACATGTATAGCAAGAGTGTTAGGGAGGTAAGTATGTCATCTCACTCATGAAAAAGAAATTTGGTAAATTTTCTTATTTAAGCTGACATTTAGCTCTCGCTTCATTGTCGAGGGTGTTTGTAGCGATCGGTCTTAATTTCTTGGCTATTTTAACGTCAGTTAATTACCAAGTCATGTTTATAAAGTTTTCAAATATTTCCTGCCTGGAACTTGATTATCATTAATCTAAGAGAAAGTCAATGTTTTAAAAGTAATTTTAAATTACAATCAAGTAAATTGTGCGTGTTGCTCATCATCATCTTATCATGTGCAGCATTTGAATTCTTTTTGCTGTGTTCGCAGAAGGTGAAGAGGCAAGGAAAAGCCCCGCCGGATAGATTATGTTCCCGTTCCAATCGCTTCATGAAGCGGAAGTTTGCGGGGCACCACTGTGTTGTGTGTGCCAAGTGCAAGGTTGGAAGTCCCTGTGATGTATGTCTAAAGTCGTCGTCAGACTTAGTGGTGGGGTTTAATCATGATCGGTGTGTGCGTGTGGAGAGAATTGCGAAGGACAACGCGGCCAAGAAGGATCAGGCATCAGTTAAAGGATGGGAAGAGTACCTGAATGAGCTGATGGACTCAGCCTTGTGTGTTTGGGCGGCCCAGTTCAAGGCGATGTTTGAGTCTTCAGTCCACAGTTCCATCGATGCAGCCTGGTGCAGGACAACCTATCAGTGGTCCAGCCAGTTCTGCAGAGGAACATGTACCTGAACTTTATCGCGCATTGGCTCAAGAGCCAATCGCGGAGGAAGAGGATATTCACCTGATGGAAGACTCTGGCATGCCAGAGCTTTCACAGGTGATGGACTCCAGCATTTCCCGCGGCTCACCCATGGGTTTTGGTCAGATAATTCCCGAGTGCCATCAGAGCTGTTTTTTACGGCTCCTGTTGTCATCGCGGATGCTGGTATGGCGGCTCCTCTCTGAGTCCCATGTCCTGCCGTGTTAGTGGCCGCAGTCCCGGCTTCCGTGCTGGAGCCGATGGATTGTGGTGATTCTATATCTGGTGATTCGCTAGATACTGGAGCCAAAAGTAGGCGAGCCATGGACCCGTTTTGAATTGGAAGTTTGGTCCCTAGTTCTCAGCATGAGTCGTCGGTGACCTCATCCAAGGGTCAGGAGGATGAAAATGGTAGTCCTTTAATGGAGGAATCATCATTCTGCACCGCTGAATGGGTGCAGGTTCTTGGATGGATGTCAGACCATCTCGGGTTGACATCTGACCAAGGGTCTCAGGGCTATCCGGCGATGGAGCAGATGTCAGAGCGTGCGGCTAGTGCTCTGTCGAGTTGCTCTTCAGCCATGCCAACTCTACCCTTGGACAATCAGACTTCTGACATGTTGGAAGTCGCGGCATACCGTCTGGTTCAGCCGGAGTACACGTTAACCAAGGCCCCTAAGGGGATTAGGAGTAGGGTCTGCTTTCCGGAGCAGGCCTATCATCAGTATGCCTGTGTTCCATGGCTTTCAGTCGGAGAACGTAAAGCACTGAATAGGCCATGAGCTGGGAAATCAAAGGGTCGTTCTCGACCCTTGGTTTCTCAGATTAATAAAGATGCCTTCAATGAGCTAACTCTTACTGAAGATGCGGCGAGAGCGGCTATGGCTGCTCTTTCCCATGGCGGAAGGTGGGGAAGTGCCAGAGGCTGCTCCTGGAGTTATCCGGAACACCATGCGCTTATCCCAAGATTGCCTGACTAGTGTGATCACAAGATCATTGGCAGAGAGGAGGAGAATGGGTCTCGATTGTGTAGAACCAGGACCAGAGATGAGGGCTGCTTTGTCTTCTGCGCCCTTCATTGGTCCGGGCTTGTTCGGAGGCTCGGCAAGACAAGCTCTCTCCAAGGTTGCGTCCATGGTCGCAGAGCAAGAAGTCGTTGGCAAGTTGTGGAAGTCGACGAAAAGGATTCAGCTGCAGCAGTCCTATAAGCAGCACAGTCAGGAGCAGCAGAGGCAATGACAAAGATCGCCCTTCTGTCCGTCTGGTTGTGATGGCCATCGGACACCCAAATGTCAGGGACCTGGCCATTCGTCATCATATAAGCCCTCTAATAAGAGGCCATATGAAGACGACAGGATGGGTGATGGCTCGGGACGCAGCGGCTACCATAAGGATAGCCGTGGTGGCGGTTCCCGGACATTATATTCCAAAAGCCGCAAGGTGGCCATTGGGGACGGTCCTGACGGGCTTCCGGCGAGACCCGTGCCGGTGGGGCCAGGGATGCATGGAGTCGAGGATCTTCACTAAAACGAATTAACATCTTGTTGCTCAACATTGTCCGCGAGCTGTGTGCAGATTCCTTTCATCGAGGCAGACTTCTGCTGTTCTCAAACCAGTGGGAACAGGTCATGCAAGATTGTTTACTCTGTTATTGGCTAAGAAATGGCTACCAACCGGACTGGCTCATCCATCAATCGTTAATTCTGTTAACGTCGACTCCCGTGTGGACTCCCGTTCCATGGCAATCTGCTCATCTAGAGGTCATTTGCTCAGAAATCGAAGATCTTCAGCGAAAGAATGCGATTCATTTAGTCCGCAATCAGTCCTCCATGGGCTTCTATTCGATAATTTTCCTTGTTTCGAAATGCACCAGAGGTTGGAGACCGATTCTCAACCTCAAACCGCTGAACAAGTTTGTTCTTTCACCAAAATTTCAGATGGAGACTGGCAGCGGTGATGACAGGGCTGAGAAAAGCCATGTGGGCAATATCGATAGATTTGAAGGATGCATATTTTCATATTCCATTTCCAATGTCAATTTCTTTTCAGAAGTATCTTCGTTTTGTGTTCCAAGACAAGGTCTGGGAATTCAATGCGTTACCATTCGGTCTGACCACAGCCCCAAGGGTCTTCACCAAAGTGGGTCTCGTCATGACTTCTTATCTTTGCAGAAGAAACATAGCTGTTCATACTTACATAGACGACTGGCTGCTGAAAGGAATCCAGTCACTCTATGCGACAATCAGCAGGTCATCCTGGCCTTACTAAAGGACCTAGGATGGATTGTGATTCTAGAGAAATCCCAGGAGTTTGTGTATCTGGGAATTTTTTTCAATCCCAGGGATGGTATGGCTTTTCCGGCGGAGAGCAGAGTCAAGAGCTTGATTGCAGTTCTGGGGTTAATTTCTCTAGGAGTCTATCTAACGGCGCGTTTCTCAGAATACTGGGTTTACTAGTATCTCTGGAGAAGGTAGTTCCTTATGCAGCACTCAGGCACAGGCCGATTCAGATGTACTTATTGTCGTTCTGGTCTCCGAGAACGGATCCATTATCTCTGAGGATTCCAGTAAAAGAACCATTGATATTCCATCTTCAGTAGTGGTTATCAGAACAGAATCTCCTGTGAGGTGTTCCTCTAGAACCTCCTCAACCGTAGATGTCCATCTTCACAGATGCGTCGACGATGGGTTGGGGAGCAGTATTGGATGATCTGTCAATGTCAGGGGAATGGGATCGGACCAATGTGCAGAAACATATAAATGTTCTCAAATTGTTAGCGGTGGCATTAGCACTTCGAAAATTGGAGACTCAAATCCGAGACAAGATTGTCCTAATAAGGAAAGACAACTCCACAGTGGTGTCTTCTCTGAACCGCCAAGGCGGGACGAGATCACCTGAGTTGTGTATGATGATATAGAATCTTCTGCTGTGGTGCCAAGAGAGGAATGTTATTCTTCGGGCAGCACACATTCCAGGAAGATTGAACATCCTAGCGGACGCTCTCAGTCGAAGGACCGTAGCAGAGGTTCTATTCAAACATTGGGGCAAGGCAAATGTGTATCTATTTGCGATGAAAGGAAATGCAAAGATTGTCACATACGTGTCACCGATCCCGGACCCACTAGCTCTAGCTGTGGACGCACTGGCGATAAGTTGGAAAGGAATGTAGGCGTACACGTATCCTCCAACGATTCTCATCCCAAAAGTTCAGGCAAAGATAAGAAAGGGCATATGCCAAATACTACTGATCGCTCCTCATTGGCCAGGCCAATCGTGGTTTACGGATCTGCTGGACCTTCTGGTTTGCAATCCAATTCCTCTTCCAGACAGAAGGGATCTGATTTTTCAGAACAATGGTCTGTATCTCTACGACAGACCGGAAATGTTCCAATTGACTGCATGGATGTTATCAAGCAGCGAGCAATTGAGGGTGGCTTTTCTGAACAAGCGGCAAAATTTGTCGCTTCAGCCAGAAGGGGGTCACCCACCAGAACATATAATTATAGAATCAACAAATTTGCAGAGTGGTGTAAGGGAAGAGATATTAATCCCGTTTCTGCATCGGTTCAACACGTAGCAGAGTTTCTCTGTCATTTATACAAGTTTCGTGCCTGACTACGGGGTTGATTAGCTCGGTGGGGCTACTCGCTTGGCATGGGGTTAATCTGTAGTAGAAGCAACAGCAAGCCAGTGAATAAATTGACACAGAAAAGTTTTTATTTTAGTTGTTGCGAGTTCAAGAGCCAGTTCAATAATGAATATACTGACTCTTGAACACTGGCTTGCTAAATTTTTGTTTGGCTTGGAGATAAATCCCCATAGAAACACATTAGCAGGGAAAACTATATTCGTTTCTGATTGGTTGAAATTCACTAAATTTATCAAAATTGTATGGAGTATTCATATATTTCCCATGATCCCCTGGCTCATGTCTGAACAAGAATTGTACATAACATTGCATGAATTCAGACTATGCAAAAGTGCCAGGGTGGGGGTGGGTGTCACTGACATCAGCTCAAGTAGTGATTGCCTATGGGGAGAAGGCTGAGAACATATAGCACTCCAGCTGTGACAATCTACAGCTCATGGATATAGTCTATGAAGGGGTGGGGACTGGACTGGATTAATATAATTCTTTTGAGCAGTGGTTGGAGTGCATGCTGTCACTGTCATTTTCCCCAGTCTAATTTTAATTTAACCATGTAGCATTTATGTTGAAAAAAAGTAACAACTTAATTTAATTAATACCAAAAAATAAAAATATATTTTAACAATTTTTATATCACAAAACTAATTACACCATCACTATTTCTTATACAAAAATCTAACATCGATATCCATACATACACACATTATTTAAAACAACATCCATTACAATTTTTTAGAAAATAATTAACCCTTTTCATCCTGAATTACCCATCATTTCTTTCTTAAAACACTGCTAAAACTCTTGAAAGCAATATGTATTAAAGTTATTTCTGCAGTAATAGCCTTCAATAAGATTGTTCTCAAGATAATTCTAGTAGCATTTTATGTTAGCTCAAGGCAAGCTGTTTTCATATCAGTCAGTCAGTATAAAAAGGGTTAAAACTGTTAAATAGATTTTAAACAATCAAACAATCCAGCACCTATATAACCTCTTCTTAAAATTTAAAATCACTTATAGTGAAAAGTCACCTGATCAGTATTGGAAACAGTTTGCCCCAAAAGTTGTTGCTGCCTGTAGCATCAACAACTTAGTCATATTGTTTCCAAATTACTGAGTAGGTACATACCTAGCGCCTGCACTAATTAGGTCCCTTGAACCTAATCCAGGAGCGCATACCATAATTATGGTATGCGCTCCTGGATTAGGTTCAAGGGACCTAATTAGTGCAGGCGCTAGGTATGTACCTACTCAGTAATTTGGAAACAATATGACTAAGTTGTTGATGCTACAGGCAGCAACAACTTTTGGGGCAAACTGTTTCCAATACTGATCAGGTGACTTTTCACTATAAGTGATTTTAAATTTTAAGAAGAGGTTATATAGGTGCTGGATTGTTTGATTGTTTAAAATCTATTTAACAGTTTTAACCCTTTTTATACTGACTGACTGATATGAAAACAGCTTGCCTTGAGCTAACATAAAATGCTACTAGAATTATCTTGAGAACAATCTTATTGAAGGCTATTACTGCAGAAATAACTTTAATACATATTGCTTTCAAGAGTTTTAGCAGTGTTTTAAGAAAGAAATGATGGGTAATTCAGGATGAAAAGGGTTAATTATTTTCTAAAAAATTGTAATGGATGTTGTTTTAAATAATGTGTGTATGTATGGATATCGATGTTAGATTTTTGTATAAGAAATAGTGATGGTGTAATTAGTTTTGTGATATAAAAATTGTTAAAATATATTTTTATTTTTTGGTATTAATTAAATTAAGTTGTTACTTTTTTTCAACATAAATGCTACATGGTTAAATTAAAATTAGACTGGGGAAAATGACAGTGACAGCATGCACTCCAACCACTGCTCAAAAGAATTATATTAATCCAGTCCAGTCCCCACCCCTTCATAGACTATATCCATGAGCTGTAGATTGTCACAGCTGGAGTGCTATATGTTCTCAGCCTTCTCCCCATAGGCAATCACTACTTGAGCTGATGTCAGTGACACCCACCCCCACCCTGGCACTTTTGCATAGTCTGAATTCATGCAATGTTATGTACAATTCTTGTTCAGACATGAGCCAGGGGATCATGGGAAATATATGAATACTCCATACAATTTTGATAAATTTAGTGAATTTCAACCAATCAGAAACGAATATAGTTTTCCCTGCTAATGTGTTTCTATGGGGATTTATCTCCAAGCCAAACAAAAATTTAGCAAGCCAGTGTTCAAGAGTCAGTATATTCATTATTGAACTGGCTCTTGAACTCGCAACAACTAAAATAAAAACTTTTCTGTGTCAATTTATTCACTGGCTTGCTGTTGCTTCTACTACAGATTAACCCCATGCCAAGCGAGTAGCCCCACCGAGCTAATCAACCCCGTAGTCAGGCACGATAAATGGTGGTTGGACCGGGTATGTCTAGGTATATTTCCTAGACATACTTTTTCGACCTCTCGAGCCAAGCGAGTGAAATCTACAAACCTTAAGCCAAGCGAGTGAAAAATGAGGAACCTTTAGCCGCGGGAACGTGACGAATTATGAACTTTGTGGCAAACGAATTAGAATTTTACCACAACCGTAAATCTGTCTGATCTGCTGTTAAGTGTGAAACATTAAACATGGATTATCGACAATATCACCGCAACCAGCTGACAGTAAACTCGAACCAGAGAGCCAGCATACAGGAACACCATTGCCAAGGATGTGTGTGCAATCACCACTCCGGACCATCCAGTGTGCCAAAAGAACGACCAAGGAGATGGCAGGCCCAGCATGGCAGAAAGACCAACCACTGCAGGAAATGTGGTAAGTGGATAAATGAACCATACCATTTTCATGTCTGTCAAGCTAAGAATAAACAGTGTTACTATTGCCATCGCCAAGGTCATTTGATTAAGTATTGTTATTTCCGATTAAAGGCGGCTCAATCCAACAGTAGAATTAATGCAGGTCATCAGCGACCTGCCACCGCAAATTATCAAAGTGCTAGTCTTAGAATGAAAAACCAAAATGATAAAGCCCAATACTTCAATGCAACAGTAGCAAGACCTCATGTGTTTCAAAATGATCTTGTATATGTTGAGAAATCTAATCATTCAAATTATGAATATAAAAACTTGTCTAAGTCATGCGAATCAAATTCATCACAAAATCGGCTTTCAGGGAACCCAGTTCACACAAATATATCTCAGTCTAATAACACAAATTCACCACCAGTTTTAGCTAGACCGGAATCTCCTAATATAAATACTGAAAGAAAAACAAACAAATGCAAGAAAAAGAATTTCTGTAAAAAGACAAAACATAATTGTCAACAAAATACTGAATTTGACGCAACCAAATTAGAAAGGGATCAACTACCCTTCAATTCAGTTGATTCTACTCAATTTACAGATCTTATGGAACCAGCATCCACGATTAAAACAGAGTTACAGTCAGTTAAATATCAGTTAAAACAGGCAAAATCTGAGATCAAATGTCAACCAAATCCTGAATCTAAAGAAACTACAGTATCAGCTATTAGTGAATTACCAGTTTCTAAGATTCAAACTGTAGACAGAGAATGTCAAACTGATGATGTCATAACAGAAAATACTAAAGACCCCCAGTATAAACAGAACATGGAAATGGCTGAGTATAGGATAGAAAATCTCCTAGAGGAGAGGGATATGAATAGCTCTTTAATTAAGAAACAAGAAATTCAGTTAGTTTCTTTGAAAAATGAAAATGCTAAATTAAAAGAAAATGTGAATAATCAGCAGAATATAGATGAAATAATGCGTTTAAAGTTAGAAATGGATAAACTAAAGAAAAACTGGCAGACAGAAATGTCTAAAATGATACAAGAGAAAATGCACTTTGAATGTTTATATGAAAAGCTGTTGCAAGAAAAGCCTTACAATCAAATGGCAAATATCCCCTACAACCATGGCCAATTCTGTAATAATAAGCGATACTGAGTAAGGTTGTTTAGGCTTATCTTGACAGATGTGAAATTATGTTCATGTACTCCACACATTTCTATATCAGCTTGGTCTGGACTGTTATGGCTGGACACCCAGTAGTACAGTCACCTCAGACCCAGAGAAAATGGAACCGGTTACGAACAGTGATATTTCCACACCTCCATGATTATATGAGAATGCATCAGTGTAATTGTTTATATTTGAATCAAGTGATCAGCTATTTATTTATATGATATAATGAGCAACTACACATGAATGTGTATTAATACGGAAATTATATGGTAATTGTGCTTATTCTATTGTTATATTGAATATTAATGTTTCAAATGTTTTGATGCTATGGATGACATTCTTATATATGGAAAGTCAAACTACAACAAACCATGTTGGAAGTGTTCAAATGTGGAGTGCCTGGAGGCAAACCATATTCAGTGACATTATAATAAATTTATTTTATAAATTTCCTAATGTCAGGGACTGACATTAATTGGAGAGATGGCAAATTATGATACTTGAATTATTGTGCTGAAAGTTATAAAAATTAGTTTCATAAATTTCTACATTCAATCAAGCAAATAAAATTATTATGTATTGCCTTCTAATACTTCTGCTGTCAATTTTAAAGGTGTTGCTAAAAGAGTTGCATACCAGCAACAGCTGAATGCAACACAGTTTAAAATTGATACCAGCTAGTCAACAAACAAGACATTGAGTATTGTAGACTGACCATTCAGCATTAAAAGGTATACAGCCTACTTATTGTCCATTAAAGGCCAGACTTGTGCCATAATTATGCCTATTGTCCAGTAATCTGCCCAATCAACAAGAAAGGACTACAAATGGTGAGGCAGGTGTGCAATAAGCAGGGCATAAGTTAGTTTCTACAAGTTTATACCTTGATAAAGAATACTTACAGAATTAGACGTAAACATGTCACAGGTGGAATTTTCCTGTATATTATAATTTATGTAATGTTTGACCAACTGCTTTTAACCCTTTCATTCTCTAAGTAACACAAACAATATATACTGACCATATTGGTATCCATGTAGACTCTGATGATTAATTGCTAAATTAATTTGACTCAGGGTTGTTGCTGTCTAAACAGCAACCACTTTTGATTAAATTATTCTCAAAATAATCATCCAAATTTACAGGGAATTACTTGCGTAATAATCAGATTCTGGAACTTGGAAATGAAAGGGATAATTCATTATTTCTATTATGTCTCTCCACCTGCTGTTATGTAAAAGCTATTTCTGTTTATTGACATGGTGATGAATGGGTAAATTTCTGTATAAATGTGAGCTGAAAGTTGTGTGCAGGGAGAGCGAATGACAGAAGAGTGTGTTGGTTCTAACTTGACCACACTAGTAAGACCGGAATAAAACTGTAACTGCTGAATGTATAAGTACAACTGATGAGTATTGAACGAGGAAATTTTACTGAAAAACAAGTTATTTAACATTTAGTCTGAGTTGTTGTTCATATTTAAGAAGTAATCAACCAGCTGTGGGGCTGTCAGTCAATCAGCCAACAAGTAGTAATCAGCCAGTCCATCAGTCAGTCCATCAGAGTCATACTAAGATAGACATTTATATCAGTCCATTGGGCAGTCCTTCCATCTGCTGACCTACGGTTAGAGCTAAGTTCCCCCCTGAGCAGAAAGCGTGTTACGATAAAACTTATGCCCTGCTTATTGCGCACCTGCCTCACCATTTGTAGTCCTTTCTTGTTGATTGGGCAGATTACTGGACAATAGGCATAATTATGGCACAAGTCTGGCCTTTAATGGACAATAAGTAGGCTGTATACCTTTTAATGCTGAATGGTCAGTCTACAATACTCAATGTCTTGTTTGTTGACTAGCTGGTATCAATTTTAAACTGTGTTGCATTCAGCTGTTGCTGGTATGCAACTCTTTTAGCAACACCTTTAAAATTGACAGCAGAAGTATTAGAAGGCAATACATGATAATTTTATTTGCTTGATTGAATGTAGAAATTTATGAAACTAATTTTTATAACTTTCAGCACAATAATTCAAGTATCATACAAGGTTGACAAACTTATATCTTCAACCCTAGCAGCATATATGTCTGCATTAGCTTCAGTCGTTGCCAGTCTGGCCGCTGTAGGAGTGCAGAACGACACGAAATGAAGTTAAAGGAATGAGCAATCTGCGACCTAGACAGCCAATTCCTCTCCCAGCATGGAATCTATCTCTTGTTCTACAGGTTTTAGGACATGCTCCCTTTGAGTCAATTAGATATATAGATTAACTGTTAACTATTAAGTCAGTTTTCTTGGTTGCAGCAGCATCGGCGAGGAGAAGCAAAATTTGTGCGCTTTCTGCCGAACAAGACAGTTTTGTCGTTACGGGTGAAGGTCTAAGACTATTACCATGTCTTTGTTTTCTGGCAAAGAATCAGTCACGTAGATATCCAGGACAGCCGATCAATTTGCCAAATTTAATTAGACATGACTGAAGCTCTTCTGCTTGGTGTTCTGTCAATTGTCTGAAGATGTATAAGAAATGTACTGGGGAGTGGAGAGATGACCCAAAATCTCTGTGGTTATGTCTCAAAGCTCCTCATCTTCGCGCTTCGAAAGACACCATTTCTCGTTGGATAGTCGATGCTATTCCGATGTCGCATAAAATGGCAACAGGAAAGCAGATTGATCGTGCGAACGACCATCAAGTCCGAGCACTAGCAGCAGCATCGGGCCTTTGTACGGGTGTCTCTTTAGAGGAGGTGATGTCTGTGGCACAATGGCATGCCAAGTCATCATTTACTGATTTCTACCTTCGCGATATCTCCAGCGCACTTAATCCGGTAGCCATCACCAATTTATCGAATCTCACTTAAAGCCACGTTCGACCACTGTTTACACATACATCGTAGTGTTCTTCCACAGGCACTGGTACTGGAGATGCACATGACCCGTGAATAACCGTAGATTGCGCGAAGCTCCTGCGATGATCAAGAAAGACCAAGCACTCAGAATGATGAATGTTTTCTTAGTTTAAGTGACTAATATTAATTTACTTACAGTCAAACCCCCAGACTTAATATGTAAAAGTCTGGATCAAGAGTATCTTATTCATTGCAACATACAATAGAATCATTCAAATTTGAAAATCTAATCGATATACTGATAGTTTTTTCAAAATTAGAAGTTGTAGTAGCTTCTTTGCACTCTCCTGGACTGCCTTAGCTGAGACTTAGGGCTGACACGGGTCTGGCAGGTTTTGCCTCCCTTTTTGACAGCCCGCTGGAATTTGGGCGGACAAATGAGAGGGGGAGGGTATGAGTCAGATGGCGGGACGCGAGCGTATGCTGGGGTTCCAGTCTCTTCACAACCTTCTCTGTCGAATGGTAGTTGAGAGCTGTTTCGAGCATCACCTCCTCCCACCAGAGTTTCTTGGCTGTCGAAATCTGAAGTTTATCATAATAGTACATCTGGTAAGTACTATTCGAAGTAGAATCAAAAAAGCATCCGCTTTTGTTTCTACGAGAATTGATAATACTTACCAGATGTACTATGGCCTTCCTCAGCCACCCCGCTGAGGTGAGGCTGAGCTGCTTTCGCTGTTTGTCAAGACAAATATAAGATGAATCTGACTGCATGGATAGTGAGGAGTTTTGATTGTTTATTTTGAGCTAGACTAGATAATAGACATTATCATAATAGTACATCTGGTAAGTATTATCAATTCTCGTAGAAACAAAAGCAGATGCTTTTTTTAATCCCTTTCCTTTCTCAAAATGTGTGGGGATAAAAATTTTCTTCTATTTTTACTACTGCATAAGGTTTATTTTATCAGCGGATGTATGCATGAAGGGCACTTAGGTATGAAAAAATGCTTAAGTAGGGGAATAAGTCCAAAAAATGCCATGTAAAAAGTCTGTATTCACAAATATTGGTTGGTTTCATTGTGAATGCGAGGTATCCCATGTCTTCTAATGGAGGAATCCAGTTTTAACGATGTATACCCCACCCTAGCTAAGCTCCACCAACGCTTTACCCATGTTCAGATCGATCGATCTCTGAACTCCATGACTATCAATTTCCAGAAAACTATACAGGTAAGCTGTTGAATATTTTGAAACTAATTTGACTGGGTGCTATGGCAGCAACAGCGGCCAGTCAAATTAGTTTCAAAATATGCAACAACAAGTTTATTATATAATAAAGACATACAATTTGTACAACAACGCTTAGTCCGCCATCAATTAAGCATTCACAACAAACTAATCTACATCATTCATACCGTTATTGATTATAATTTTATCCTACACATCGCGTAGTTGATTATGACATCATATGATTGATGGATAAACTGGGAAGATCCATTAGGTGCATAAAGATAGGCGTAAGTTATGCATGTTCATGAAGATGCTCTCTGTTATATTTGCATAATATGCATGTGCATAATTTTCAATAATGTAATTTGATCTTATCACTTTACAGCTTGAAATTCCAATGTCTCAATCTGTAATGTATAAATTTTATATTATACCTGTAATGTATTAACGTCTGATTCTAGCTTGTCAGAGGTATGGTATAATTGCCAGTCTGGACAAGCCGACTTCAAAGAACTAATCCCTGAATTCTACAGCAGTAGCAATGCAGATTTCTTCAAGAACAACAGAGCAAGTATTTATGAGGGTGTGCGTGGGTGCTTGCACACGTGTGTGCGGGTCATGTGTGCATGCATTTGTGTCAGTACTAGAATGTGCGAACTATATGGGTGGGAAGAGAGTATGGGCAGTTTCACTGCTATGGGTTTATGCCAGATTGTTGGATGCCATGTAGTCGATGTGTCCAATGTCTTTCTTTTTCCTGTCTTCATTCCAGAAGTGATGTTGGATTACATTTTAAGCAGGTTCTTTCATCGTATTCCAGTGACCCATACTCATCATCGCCTCTGGAATGTCCATGTGTGAATGGAGGAATCCAGTTTTAGCTATGCCCTATCCATCTCTAGCTAAGCTCCACCCACACTTCGCCCATGTTGGGATCAATCGATCCCTGAACTTCCTGACTTGACTATCAATTTCCAGAAAACTCTACAGGTAAGTTGTTGAAAATTTTGAAACTGATTTGACTGGGTAGTGTTACTGCCAACAGTGCCCAGTCAAATTAGTTTCAACATATTCAGCAGAATCTGTATTAAATAATAAAGACATACAATTCGTTCAACAACAGTCTGTCATCAATGAAGTGCTCGTGACGAACTTATCTTTGTCATTCATGATGTCATTGAGTATGATGTCATCCTACATGTCAAGTAATTGATTATGACGTCGTATGATAGATGGATAAACTGGAAAGGTCTATTGCATCTAATGTGCATTTCAATATTGACTATGGATTGTATGTTCTCCTGTAATTTGATCGTAACACTTCACTTTCAAGAGTATACTTACCACTCGGATATTCCCAAATATCGACTTTCACTCAATAAACACTCAGATTAGAAAGGTTAGGTACCCCTAATGGGCAGGTAGTCAGATGACAGTCCAGCAGATGCCAGCCCCAATCTCCATGCATGCGCAGACTAGTACGTCTTCTTTTCCAATTTATTGGCAAAGAGACACATGCGTTACTTTTTTCTAAGAGTTTTCTGCTGTTTCTCATCACTTACTGGATTTATTAATCATCTGAGATCATGTCCGAGCATGGGAAGTCACCAGAGGAGGGCCCAGGACCAAGGCATCAGGTGATTTCTAACACGTATTTCTAACCCATATTTGTCTAATTTAGCATTTTAGTCTTGATGTAATGTGTTTACGGGACTCGCGGTTAGACGTGAAACGCCAAAACCCTGGTTTATTGCTATATGGCGCTATGAAATACTATTCTCTCTTTATGTTTGTGTCCACAGGTATCTATCTATGATTGAGGAGGACAACACATCATCAGAGGGTTTGTTTTTCTCTCCACCGAGGTTCCATTTCCTACTAACAATGTTAGAAAGAACTAATACAAAATCTATGCCCAGTGAGATGGAGGCCTTGTAAGAAGGTCTTCTCACTTTGCCCTCTTGGTCCACTTCCTTCCCTTAATGGTGGAGAGAGTTAAGAGATCATAGAGTTTGGTGGAACTTCCAGTGCATCAGATCGGATGGTTTGTCTATGCTAAAGACACAGGTATTCTAGTTATGATATTAGGCACTTAAATTATTTTTGAAAATATTTCTGAAATCTGCTGCCATTTTATCATTGTATATTTGATATTTACATAGTCTGTCTCTACTATCCTTTTCCAGTTAGATGTTCTGGATATGAATACAATTCGTCCTTACACCTCGATATTGTTTCGGGTCGGATTAACTTCTTATCTTTTAAATTATGACGTCATAATCAGCCTTGCACTTTATTAACAATTATAAAGTTTTGGCCAACGCTGGTTTACGTATTAGTTAGTGGTCTTTATGGCAACCTTCCCTCGATCTTATTTTGGTTTTGAGTTACTAATTCATTAACTAAAATTCTAATTGTCTTCGTCTTCTGGCCTTTTTCAGAAGCCTGATTGCCCTACTTGTGGAAGGTTTTTGAAAGAAAGATTCGCCCCACATTTATGTTTCCAATGCAGTCCAAACTGTGACATCTGTAAAAAGTGAGGTTGGGGTGGGGTGAGCTAATGTCTGAGTTTCGATCGTTACATGCCAAGGAGAAGGCGATAGAGGAGGAGAGAAGAATGAGGAAAGAGGTTCTTGGTTCATGGATATGGAGGTCTTCCGTGTTGAAATGATGGGATAGATGAAGAGGACAATTAAGGATTTGGTTCCAAAGGTGCTTCGTGGCATGCCTCCTTTATTGTCGTCTTCTGCTCCGGAGCAGATAATCCCCACCTCTGAATCGGTGCTCTGTAGGGACTTAACAGTTCATCCAAGATTCAGAGGTGGCCCCATTAGAAGGGGCAGTCCACTATGAGGACACTGGCAACAGGCTTGCTGAGCCGTTTGTTTGTGGACAGGTGTCGCTGGAGCCTGGTGTCTGCTTATCAGGCCAGGATTATCCGCACCCTACAGGTACCACTACCTCCTATGGTACCTTTCCTGGCCAGTCCGGGTCAGCATTCTTCACTGACCGGGAGTCTAATCTTTATGGCCAGGAAGAAGAGGATTATCTGCTGGGTTCTCCTTCTGGCGGGGAGCACGGGCGACATTTTCCATGGGACTACTCACGCAGGAGTAGTGTTCACGGTGCAGAAGGTAGCCCAGGCTGGATCTGATGGCCAGGAGTACCGCATACCTCGACATGCGGATGGTGTAGCAGGTTCTGGCCAGGGCTCTGGTTGGCGAAATGCTTTCTCTGGCTTGTCAAGAGTATCATGGGAGCGCTGTGCTCAAACATTTTGCGTTCGTTAAATACCGCATTGCGCGATGCGGAGGAGAGTTTGAGAGCGTCTATTACAGCGCTTTTGCATGTTTCACAGCTGTTACAGGGGGTAGTAACGGCATCCGCATTGCGCCAGCCTAGTCCGGTAACAGTCCAGAGAGCCATCCAGGATGGTATTAACCTGGCTCTGGATTGTTTAACCCGGTCTGTGACCAGGAGTGTCCGGGCGCGGCGCATGTTTGCCTAGACAACTTGTGCCCATCCCAGGACCTGTATAATAGGCTGCTGCATATGTCTGTGACAGGTCCTGGTCTCTTTTGAGGTGAGGGATGTAAGCCTCTCCAGGAGACGGTCACCCTGGTCAATAACCAGAGAGCTATGCGCGAGAAATTTGAAGTGCTCCGCAGAGAGCACGTTCATGCAGCTCCCCCTGCGTATCATCCCCTGCAGGCTCGAGGTAGCAGTGGCCAGGTCAGAGGTCAGCCACCAGCGCAGCGCCAGCCACGGCCGCACACGCTTCGGCCAGCAGCGAGGGGGCCACATGCTCCTCCAGCGCAGCCAGCCAGGCAGCCGCACGCGCACCGAGGTGCGTGTGCGCGAGCTGTGGCGCGTGAGGATCTGGTCATGGTAATCGTACCTGAAGGGTCGGTTACCACGGTAAGAACCACTCCAGTGCTTCTGGACCAAGAGACAGTGCCACTCTTGCACTTCTTATGTCCACCTCTCTCCCTAGGTGGTCCAGTGGGAGACGGTTGGCCCACCACAAGCAAGAGTGGGAGCAGTTAACTCAGGACCGTTTAGTCTTGCGATGGCTTTCATTCGGGTATCATTCCGACTGGATAGCAGGCACACCATCACAGCTGTCTCTGGTTCCAATCTCGACTCAAAATCCAAGAGATCCAGATCAACGGTTGAGTATAGAGGAAGAAATAAATTCCCTCATACTAAAAGGAGCAATTCAACCTCCACAAAAGTGCCCGGGCTTCTATTCAACCGTGTTCCTAGTGACAAAGAGAACTGGAGGGTGGAGACGAATTCTCAAGCTCAAGCCATTGAACAAGTTCATAGACACAACAAGTTTCAAAATCGAGACGGTGAAAATGGTGTTGGCAGGGTTGGAGACGGGAATGTCGGCAGCATCAATGGACCTGAAGGATGCTTATTTCCACATTCCAATAGCAAGGAGTTTTTGTCAGTTCCTGAGGTTCGCATTCCAGGGTAGACAGTAGGAATTCAGGGTTTTACCCTTTGGAATTTAGACTGCTCCTCAGGTCTTCACCAGGGTGGTTCTTGCAATAACAGCATACCTCCGCAGGCCAAGCATAGCAGTCCACACATACATAGATGACTGGCTGTTAAAAGCACACAATCAGGAAAGCCTATCAGCAAATCTGGAGATAGTTTTGAAAACTCTCATAGACTTAGGCTGGATAACCAACGTAAAAAAATCAGAGCTGACTCCATCCCAGAAGTTTGTTTACCTGGGAATGTTCTTCGATATAGAGATAGGATATGTTTATCCTACTCAGGAGAGGGTACAAGTACTCATCTCATTAATACAGTCAGTGTGCAACAGTCGTCATGTCCTGGCATGGGTTTACTTGAGAATGCTGGGGTTGATGGTTTCTCTGTAACTAGTCATTCCTCAGGCGGCCTTACTCAGGCGGCCTATCCAGTTATTTCTCATGACTCAATGGCCCCAGAGTACAGGATCACTGGACTCGAACGTGTCAGTGTTGGAGCCTCTTATTCACCACCTTCAATGGTGGATGAAGACAGAGAATCTCCTGGCGGGGGTGATGCTAACCCCTCCCCACCCTCAGTTAACAATGTATACAGATGCATCGATGGAGGGCTGGGGAGCTTGCCTGGAAGAAGCCACAGTATCAGGGCTTTGGAATCGGGATCAGTCACAAGAACATATCAATCTACTGGAATTACGAGCAGTAGTCCTGGGCCTGGAACATTTCATAGCGAAAGCTCAGGGCAAGATTGTTCTAGTTCGATCAGACAACTCAACAGTAGTGACTTACATAAACCGCCAGGGCGGAACGAAGTCACCCAGTCTCTGTATGATGACATGGAAATTGCTTTGCTGGTGCCTGGAACACAGGATCACCTTGAAAGCAGTTCATATTCTGCTAGCAGACTCATTGAGCCGAAGGATTAGTGTTTTACCTACGGAATGGCAACTAAATCAATGTGTGGCGGATCATCTGTTCAACCACTGGGGAAAACGCAACATAGATTTATTCGCAATGAAGAAGAATGTGAAGATGACAACGTATGTCTCTCCGATTCCAGATCCAAGCGCTATCGCAACAGATGCGTTAGCTATCAGCTGGGTGGGAATGTATGCATATGCATTCCCTCCAGCAATCCTGATTCCAAAAATTCTTCAGATAATCAGACAGGAGGAGTGCCAAGTGCTTCTGATCACCCCAAATTTGCCACGCCGATCATGGTATACGGATCTGCTGGACCTTCTGGTCTGCTATCCGGTTCCTCTGCCTCTGATGGACAATATTATCTTCCAGGGCAAGGCCCTTCACAACAATCCATCAATGTTCAGATTGACTGTGTGGATGTTGTCAAGGAATCTAGAATGAAATAAGGAGGGCTTTTCTGAGCAAGCAGCCATGTTCATGGCAAAAGCCAGGGGGGGGGGGGGGTTGGTCAACCTCCAAAGCATATAATTATAAAATCAACAGATTTGCTGAATTGTGCTAAAAAAGATGTATTAATCCAATGGATTCAGCTATTCAGATAGTAGCAGATTTCCTCGGTCACCTGTACGATGCCTATAGCCTCAAGCCTAACTCTATTGCTGGCTATAAGTCAGCTTTAATGACAGTTATCCCTTGCTTGGCTAATAGGGGAAGTGATGAAATAAGTACATTAAATACTTTAATTAAAGGCATGGACAATCTAAGACCTAGGAATCCCCCAGTGATTCCGTCTTGGAGTTTATCTCTAGTGTTTCAGCTACTAGCTGATAAGCCATTTGAACCTCTTAGTTCTATTTCTATGAAAATGTTGACACTTAAAACTGTATTTTTAATTGCTGCGGCCTCGGCAAGGCGGAGAAACAAAATTCATGCCTTATCAGCCGAGGCAGACCGTTATGTGGTTACATGGGAAGGCTTTCAGCTTCTACCTAGGATACATTTCATGGCAAAAAATCAATCTTTGAAATATCCAGGTCAACCCATATTTTTACCTGCTTTGACTAGATATAATCCTAATTCAAAAGCATGGTGTCCAGTCCGAGCATTAAACCGGTACAAACAATGTACTCAGGAATGGCGTACAGACCCAACGGCATTATGGTTGTCATATATTGACAGTGTGTGTAAGGACACCATTTCCAGGTGGATTGTAGAGTGCATTAAATTTTGTCATAAATCCCCCACAGGTAAACAAGTTAACTTAGCTAAGGCTCAGAGTGTTCGCAGCATAGTGGCTTCTACTGCCCTGTTTAATGGGGTCCCTGTGGATGACATTATGTCAGTAGCCCAGTGGCACTGTGAGTCAAGTTTTACCAACCATTACCTCCATGACACCTCGAATCCTCTCGCCTTATTGATTTTGAAAAAATCATTTAGGTGTACATATTTTGATGAGGTTGTCTCATTTTTTACATATTTCACAATTTATCAATGGTAACAACCAATTACTTGGACTGCATCAGCCTTCACCAATGGGAAGATGATGACAGCAGCCAACTTTCATAAGGTCAGTCTTGTTTATGTGTTGTTCATTGTTGATTATGTTGTCACATGACCCTCTTTAAGTGAAATAAGCGAAATCACAGATTTCTTTTTTCATGAAAGATTTGATACTTACCTCCCTAACACGGACCCGGCCTCTCCACCCCACAGGAGGCTCGGTCTTCAGGTTTTCTTAAAGTTGCATAGTGTCAGCCAATAAATTAGTCAGAGGAAGTTCTAGTGTGCGTATGCGCGCAGGTTGGGGCTGGCATCCGCTGGACTGTCATCTGAGTACATGCCCATTAGGCACACAGACAATGCATATGGTATTATGTAAAATTGTCACTTATTTCACCAGTATTTATTAACATGAAAGAGTAATCATAAAAAATATGATAAATCATGTTTGCCTCATTTTTTTTGCCCAGCAGTGTATATGTCTGAGTAGTCTGTGACACTGACAATGACAATAAGATGTGATGTATGACGTCTTAAATGTTCTAATCTGATGTCATATTCACTAAACTCAAAAGTATGAAATGTTATAGCTGTATCTTCTACTATATATTGTGAGAAATCTGGGCAGTGTTCTACAAGCATTCAAATCTCGTGCGCTAGAGACATTGGTTTCATCTTAATATGTTATTTATTACAGAACATCAACTATGGAACAAAACATGATGGAAAACCTGTAACAGATGTAGAATTACCACCATGGGCAACAGGTAAACAAGGACCTTTCCAGTTTATCCGTCTATCATATGATGTCATGATCTACTAAGGGATGTGTAGGATGATGTCATAATCAATTAGGTTATGAATGATGTAGCTGAATTCGTCATGCATGCTTATTTGATGATGGACCAAGCGTTGTGCGATTTGTATGTCTTTACTATTTAATAAACATTCTGTTGAATATTTTGAAACCAATTTGACTGGGCTCGGTTTATGGCAGCAACAACACCCAGTCAAATTAGTTTCAAAATAATCCCAACAGCTTACCTGTATATATTTCTGGAACTTAAGATTCAGAGAGTGCATGGATCGATTGTTCCCAGCATGGGTGGAGCTTAGCTAAAGAAGTGGGTGACCTAGCTAAAACTGGATTCCTCCATTAACTTGTTAAAGCTTTAACCCTAAAAAAAGTTCAGGAAAATTTCAATTTTGTCGTAGAAAATGTCCATTTGCAGATTTGGAGATTATTTTTGAAAATATACAATTGCATGATTGGCTCAGTTATCGAGCATGTCTTTCCGGTGGTAAATTTTCAAAAATAGTCTTCTCTTGGTCTGCAAATGGACATTTCTCAAGACCAGTGTAGAAACCGTTTTGGCTGGCTTGAATGTTAAAGGGTTAATATAATATTATCTATATATCTATATCTATATATGATCTAGTTATGATGTCATCTATGGATTTTCACTATGGCTACATCTGCTAAATTTGTTCTATTTCACAGATCCCTCGGATTTCACGAGAAAATTACGGGAAGCTTTAGAGTGTGATTACGTTTCCCAGCATCTTCACTACTGGATTGATCTGGTGTTTGGCTACAAACAGAATGGCATAGAAGCAGAGAGGGCAGATAATGGTGATGTAAACACTAATCAGTACTGTCAGTCATCAGATATAATAGAAGAAACCATTTCTACATAAGTTCCACCCCCACTTTATGCGTGTTTGAATCAATTAAAAATATTGACACCTGAATTCCCAGAATTCAGGATTCAAGGTAACTGTGCAGGTATTCTGTTGAATATTTTGAAACTAATTTGACTGGATTTGTTGCCGCCAATGGCAACAACAGCTCCCAGACAAATTTGCCTCAAAATATTAAACAGAATGTTTATTAAATTATAAATTCACCAAAAATATACAATTCATAAACTTGTTAGAGACTTTTCAATTTCCATGGCGATCGTTCTAGTGGTAAATTTTCAAAAATGGTCTTCTTGGCCTGCAAATAAATATTTTTTGGTTTGACCAAATTTGATCATGAAATGTTTAAGCTTTTCTGAGATGACAGCGACATCGTTAACCCTTTAACCCTTTAAGCCTTGAATTTTTCAAGAAAATTTCTATTTTCTCAAAAAAAAGATCCAGTTGCAGACCAAGACTATTTTTGAAAATTTATCACTGGAATGACTGGCTTGGTTATCGAGCCAGCCATTACATTGATAAATTTTCAAAAATAGTCCTCTTGGTCTGCAAATGTACATTTCTTAAGACCACTGCAAAAGCTGTTTTTGGTTAATATGAGTTAAAGGGTCAATGGTCAAGATTGGTAAAATATAAATTCACCTTAGTGTTTGTTTAGTGAATATCCATTTGTAATCCAAGAGATTATTTTGGAAAATTTATGACAAGAATGACTACGGTAGCTCCATTATCAAACCAGTCATTACAGTTGTAATTTTGAAAAAAAATTAGGCCCCAGTCTGTCTCCTTTGTTGTGTTTCAGAAAATAAAATGAAATTTGATAATAGTGATATGACATCACATCGTGATGTTACGTAATAGTATTTTGTGTGATGTCACGTCGTCCTGGTACAATGAGCTAAATAATATGCAGCCATCTTTCTGTCTTGAAATAACATGTGGCCGTGAAAGCAAGTTTGACTGTGTGCACCACAATGTCTGTCATCAGGGCTCTTATGATCTATGATATTAGGTGTGATTTACTGAGCCCTTTTCACTTCAAGAGTATACTTACCTCCCTAACACTCTTTGATATTCCCAAATATCGACTCACTCAATAAACACTTAGATTAAAAAAGTACGGTGCCCCTACTGGCCAGGTAGTCAGATGACAGTCCGGCGGGTGCCAGCCCCGACCTCGCACATGTGCAGACTAGCACTTCCTCTTTTCCAATTTATTGGCAAAGAGATACACATGCTCCTAATTTTCTATGCACAGTTTTCTGCTTGTTGTGTCTTAGAATACTCAATTATCCTTGATAACAATGTCTGATAGAGATAAATCACCGGAGGAAGGACCGGGACCGAGTTATCAGGGGAATTCAATTACATATTTGTCTAATTTGCGTCTTAATCCTGTGTGTAAAGTGTTTCTGGGATTCGCGATTAGACTTGATAAGTGCCATTAAAACGGGTTTATTTATATCTGGCTCTATGAAATTCTAATCTCTCTTTGTATTTGTGTCCACATGTATCTATCTATGCTTGAAAAGGACAGCACATCTACAGAGGGTTTGTTTTTCTCTCCACCAAGGTTCCATTTCCCATAAAAATGTTAGGGAAACAAAATCTATGCCCAGTGACTTGGAGGTCTCGTAAGAAGATCTCACTGCCCTCTTGGTCCATTTCCCTTCCCCTTATGGTGGAGAGATTTAACAGTCATAGAGAATGGTGGAGCATCCAGTTCATGAGATCGGGTAGTATCTCTGTGCTAAAGATGCAGGTATTCTAATGTTATTATATTAGGCACTTCAAACTATTTGCAAATATTTCTGAAATCAGCTGCCAATTTATCACTGTTTATCTGATGTTTACATAGCTTGTATCACTATCCTTTCCAGCTTTATGCTCTGGATTATGAATACAATTTTGTCCTTACACCGGGATGTTGTTTTCTAGTCGGATTGCCTTCTTATTTTTGAAGATATAACGTCATAATCAGCCTTGCATTCATTATTAACAAATCATGTTTTGTCCAATGCTGGTTTATCTTTGATGTAGTGGTCTTTATGGCCACTAGTCCTCTCTTGCTTTATTTTGGTTTGAGTTTATTAATTCATTAACTAAAATACTCATTGTCTTTGTCTTATGGCCTTTCAGAAGCCTGTTTTTCCCAACTGTGGTCGTTTTATCAAGTCTAGATTCGCCCCTCACCCATGCTTTAATTGCAGTTTCTGTGGGCCACTGTTAAACTGTGATATATGTATTCTACTTCGAATAATACTTACCAGATGTACTATTATGATAATGTCTATTATCTAGTCTAGCTCAAAATAAACAATTAAAACTCCGCACTCTCCTGGTCCTGCCCATACTGTGTCCGGGTACCGAGTCAATTCCCAATCACAGTCAGATTCGTCTATTTTGCTGACTTGGATAGTCACGTTTTTCTAGCTCGTTTAAATCTTCAATTTCGAGCGGATATCAGCTTAGTTGGAGTGTTCTGTTCTGCCATCATGGAAGACAAATGGAAATCATCTCAGGGGCAGGTTGTATCAATCTAGAATTTATACTCTCGTGCCGTAATGAATGATTGAATTTTCCTTAAATTGGCAAATTGTTTTAAAATGGTAGCCATTGTTGGAGTCGGTCCGGTACCCTTAACTTTTTAAGCATTATGCGGGTACTCGGTTAATTTCTCTTGTGACTAGATTCCTTCCAAGATGGATGCGCTCTTAGCCAAGATGGCGGCGCCCAAGAGTTATGTTTGCCTTCGGCTTGGCGTGTCTGTGCACATTTAATTGTGCCGATCTTTAGTCTTCACTTCATTGATGAAGGTGTTTGTAGAGATCGGTACGTTTTTCTTGGTTATTTTAACGGTTAGTTAATTACCAAGCCGTGTTTATTAATTTTCACACTAAAAAATCTTGATTATCATTAATTTAAGAGAAAGTTAATGTTTCTAAGTAATTCTAAGATTACAATCAAGTCATTGTGCGTTTGCTCGTCATCCATGTCATGTGCAGCATTTTAATTCTTGCTTTTCTTGGGTTAAAGGCCTGGGGATACCTTGTGTACCAAATGCAATCGGTTCATGAAACAGTTATTTGCTGGTCACCACTGTGTAGCTTGCGCGAAGTGCAAGGTGGGAAGTCCGTGCGATGTTTGTGTGAAGTGGTCGTCAGAGTTAGTGGCGGAGCTCGACCGTGATCGGCGTGCGCGACTGGACAGAATCGCGAGGGACAAGGCGGCCAAGGCAGATCAGGCGTCCAACAGAGGCTTGGAGGAGTGCCTGAATGAGAGGATGGACTCGGCTTTGGGTGTTTGGGTGGCCCAGTTTAAAGCCATGTTTGAGTCCCTGAAATCCACGATCCCGTTGATGCAGCCTGGTGCAGGACTACCTTTTGGTGGTCTGGTCAGTGCTGCGGAGGGTGTTGCATGTGTACCTCCTGTTGCGTTGTGAGGAGGAGCTTTTGCTCATGGAGGATTCCGGCATGCCGGATCTTTCCGCGATGGCTGTACCCGGTACGTCCCAAGGTTCTCCTTCGGGTTATGTACAGGTTTGCCAGCCGGGTGGTGATGTTGACGTTCCGTCGGGCATCTTCCATCCGGATTTTGTTCAGCCCGTGCTGCCGTTGGAGTCGTGTTTGACGGCTTCGGATGGCATCCCGGCGCCGGTGGCTACGGGCTCTATCAGGTTTCTGTTGGTCACCGTAAGTAATGCGGCTGTGATCCCGGCTCCCGTGCTGGAGCCGATGGATCTCAGTGAGTCCATATCCGGCGAGTCGTTGGATACTGGAGCCGCAAGTGCACGGTCGGCGGGCATTGTTTACACTAGTAAGCAAGTTCGCAGTCCTCAGCATGGATCATTGGTGTCTGTCTCGTCCAAGTGCGAGAAAGAAGATGAAAACGGCAGTCCCTTGTTGGATGCGTCATCATTTTCCACCGAGGCTGAATGGGTGCAGGTCCTTGAATGGATGTCCGGCCGTCTATGGTTGGCATCGGATCAGCGATCTCAGCGCGATCCGGCAATGGAGCGGATGTCAGAGCGAGCGGCTAGCGCTCTGTCCAGTGGGTCTTCGGCCATGCCTGCTCTGCCTTTGGATACGTTGACCTCTGACATGTTGGAGGTGGCGGCGTATCATATGGTCCAGCCGGACTTTACGCTTCTGAAGGCCCCGAAAGGGATTAGGAGTAGGGTCCGTTTTCCGGAGTTTGCCTATCATCAGTATGCCCGAGTCCCATGGCTTTCCGTCGGGGGAGAGAGAGAGGCGCTGAATAGGCCGTTAGCTGGCAAGGCTAAGGGGTGTTCTCGTCTGTTAGTTTCCCAGACTAATAAAGATCCTTGCAATGAGTTGACCCTCATTGAGGATGCGGCGAGAGCTGCCATGGCAGCATTTTCGCACGGCTGTACCATCCTGCAGGGTATGCTGACCTGCGCGGCGGAAGGTAGGGTAGTGCCAGAGTCTGCTCCCGGAATTATCCAGGACACCATGCGTAGGGTTGGGCGATTTTTCGATATTATCGTCAATATCGCGATATGCGGAATACCGATACCGAAATCGTCATAATTTCGAAAAATCGTAAATATCGTCAATACCGACAGGACGATATTGCACTTTTAACTGTGAGCATAATATAAATAACTAAGTTAGAAATGTCATACTCTTACCTCTATTCGGTCCAGTAATAGTCTTTAAGTAATAATCTAGTCTTTGTCTAAGGTAATAAAAATTTAATAAACTCCAAAATAATCTGTGTTCATTTAATTCATGGTTTGTTTGCGCTAATAAAATGATTTAAAGTACAAAATAATCCTTTGTTGTTCACTTTTCATAATTACATAAATAGACGCCGCCATGTTTTTTCTTGCCTCGTTCTGACTATTAGTCAGTGGGAATACCATTTGCACTACCCACATTCCATTCTGATGACGTCATTACTACAGGTCAAGCTATTTATCCATTAGTCATTGATCTGCATGGTTAAACATTCTTCTGACAGTGAAAGATTTAAACTTTTAAACTTTTAGGTCGATAGGAAACCCCACACACTTAATCCCTTATCAATACCACAGCTTGGAACGGTGGGTGAGGGGGAAGTTATTTCACTTCAAGAGTATACTTACCTCCCTAATACTTTTGATATTGCTAAATATTGGCTTTCACTCAATAAACACTCAGATTTAAAACAGTTAGGTGCCCCTACTGGGCAGGGAGTCAGAGCGTAGTCTGGCGGATGCCAGCCCCACCTCCGCGCATGCGCAGACTAGCACTTCCTCTTTGCTAGATTATTGGCAGAGAGTTCACACATGTCTTTTTGTGTTGAAGCTTTTCTTTATCTTAAACTAGTTTAAGTGGTGTTGGTTGGTGTGATAGTCACTTTTTTGGATGGCGGGAGGTTTCAATTCGCCAAAGAAGGACTTAGGACCTTTAAATCAGGTGACTTCTAGTAAAATTAGCGAGTTTTCTTCCCGGTGTATTGTGTTTCCGGGACTCGCGTTTACCGTGATAAGCGCCTTAGTTAGTTGGTTTAGGTCAACTCGGTGCTTCCTAGGACTAATTTCTCTTTCTGTTTATGTCCACAGGTCTGTATGACGCTGGGTGGTGACAATCACAGTTGCTGAGAGTTAGTTTTCTCTCCACCATGGTTCCATTTCCTACTAACACTGTTAGGTTATCTAACCAAATGAAAAATATGTCCAGTGAGTTGGAGGCCTAGTATAAAGGTCTTCTCACTTTGCCCTCTTGATCCAATTCCTTCCCCATGAGGTGGAGAGAGTTAAGAGGCGTGCAGATGGTGGAGTTCTCCGGTTCGTCACGTTGGATGGTTTGTCTATACAAAGTGTCAGGTATCTAGTTATTGATAATGTGGTGATGTTAATTATTGTAAACAAACAAAGGGAGATAATTAACATTTTTGCCAGAAAAGAGTTATCTATATGTATCTGATGGTTGTGTAGTCAACTTATCCATTCAGCATACAATTCGTCCTTGCACTTGGATGTTTTGTTGGGATCGAATTTTTCCTGTCACGGGATTAATGACGTCATAATCAGCCTGGCTATGTGTTTATCAGCAATTCAAGCGCTATGCTGGTTTCTGATGTATATTGATCTTTATGATCGTTTTCCTTCTCTTTGAGTTGGATTGAGTTTCTAAGCTTAACTATTTGCTCATACTCCTTGTCCTTTGCCCTGTTTCAGGGACCGGGTTGCGCGTCCTGTGGTCGTTTTCTGCCGGATAAGTTCTGGCCGCATCTGTGCTGTCAATGTAGCCCTTGTGGTCCATTGGTTAATTGTGACATATGTAAGCACTGGGGGGGCGAGTTAATGTCCGAATTCTTGTGCTGTTTACAGGCGACGGACAAGGTGGTAGAGGAGGAGAAGAAGAAGAAGCGGAAACGAGAGGTTGTAAGTAGGAAGGGTAAGGGGAAGGTCTCGTCCGCGGTGGATATGGAGGCCTTCCGGACCGAGATGTTGGGAGAGATGAAGAGGACGATAAAGGATTTGGTTCCAGGGTTGCTTCGTGGCATGCTTCCTGGACCAAATCCTTTACTGTCCTCATCATCGGCTTCGGAGCAGGTAATCCCCGCCTCTGGATCGATTTTCCTTAGTCCGCTTCCGTTGTCCGACGATTCAGAGGTGGCCCCATTAGAGGGGGCGTTCCACGGCCCTGGCAGCAGGCTTATTGCCGCGCCGATAGGGGACCGTGGACGGTTGTCGCTGGAACCCGCGGGCTGCTTATCAGTCCAGGGGTATCCGCACGCCGCGGTGGCCAGTACCTCCTATGGCACCGTTCCTGGTCAGCCCGGGTTAGCTCTCTTTGCTAACCCGGGGTCTAATCTTTCTGACCAGGGTAATGAGGATTACCTGCTAGGGTCGCCGTCTGACGACGTGGACATGGATGAAGACGTTTGTGCACCCCTCGCGGGGAATACAGGCGCCTTGTTCCACGGTTTTACTCACCCTGGAGTAAAGTCCGCGGCTCAGGTGGTGGCCCAGGGCGCTGCTGATGGCCAGCGGTACCGCATACCTCAGCTTGCCGAGGGTGTTGCTGGTGCTGGCCGGGCCCGTGGTGAGCCTATATATACCCCGCGCTCTGCCACGGTGCCTGCTCCTGGTCAAACCAGTGATATTCTCATGCCGGTGCTGTCAGGCCCGCGTGTTTTCCCTGGCTTGCCAGGTGTATCAGCATACCCGCCGTCAAGCTCTACTGCTTGCGCTCAGGAGGAAGACGAAGGACCCCGTCTTGTAGAGCGCTCGCAGTTAGCCACGGAGGAGGATTGGTATGACGCTTGCCAGTGGTTGGTGAGCGTTAGGCCTGATCTGCCCGTGGAGCAGTCGGCTAGCCAGCGTGTTCACACGCCGTGGTTAGCTGGGAAACCGACTGCTAACGCTATGCCTTCTCTGCCGCTGGCGGAGCATGTCGTTGACATGTTCAAGGCGGCGGAGTCGTCCATTAAGTCGAGTGGACGTCTCGCGAAGGCCCCTCACGAGGTGGCCAGGCGTTGTCGCATCGTGCCCCTGGATTACCAGCTGTACGGTGTGGTACCCAAGCCCGGCGTGGATGACCGCGCGGCTTTGGGTGAGGATGCGCGGCCAGGCACCCGTTCTGACAAGGGTGTCTTGTGCGCGAACGCGTTGCGTTCGGCGAATACCGCGTTGCGTGATGCGGAGGAGAGTGGGAGGGCTTCGATTGCCGCTCTGTCCCACGTCTCCCAGCTGTTACAGGGGGTAGTAACGGCATCCGCATCGCGCCAGCCAAGTCCGGTCACTGTCCAGCGAACCATCCAGGATGGTATTAACCTGGCGCTGGACTGTGTGACTCGGGCGGTGACCAGGAGTGTCAGGGCAAGACGCACGTTTGCCCTGGACAATCTGTGCCCGTCTCAGGACCTGTACAATAGGCTACTGCGTACGCCTATGACGGGCCCTGGTCTTTTTGGAGGTGAGGGATGTCGCCACCTCCAGGAGACGGTCACCCTGGTGAATAACCAGAGGGCGCTGCGCGAGCAGTTTGATGTGCTGCGTCGTGCTAACGCTCGCGCCGCGGCCCCGGCGTATCGTCCCCTGCAGGCTCGAGGTGGTGCTGGCCAGGTCAGTGGCCAGCCACCGTCGCAGCGTCGGCCTCGGCCGCGTGCGATTCGGCCAGCAGCGAGGGGGGCGCAGGTTCCTCAGCCGCCGTCAGCCAGGCAGCCGCCCGCGCACCGAGGTGCGCGCGGGGCGGGGCGGGGCGGGGCGCGCGAGGATCTGGGCGTGGTTATCGGTCCTGACAGGACGCTTACCGCGGTAAGAACCACTCCGGTGTGTATGGCGGCGGAGACAGTGCCGCTCTTGCATGCCTCGTGTCCACCGCGGTCCCTAGGTGGGCCGGTGGGAGGCCGGCTAGCCGGCCACATGCAAGAGTGGGAACGGTTAACTCAGGACCGTTTAGTCTTGCGATGGCTTTCCGTCGGGTATCATCCAGAGTGGGTGACAGGCCCGCCGTCGCGACTGTCTCTGGTGCCAATCTGGACTCCCATTCCGAGAGATCCAGAGCAAAGGTTGTGTATCGAGGAGATAAATTCCCTCATACAAAAGGGAGCTATTCAGCCGGCACAAAGGTGTCCGGGCTTCTATTCAACCCTGTTCTTAGTAACAAAACGCACCGGTGGGTGGAGACCGATTCTCAACCTCAAGCCATTGAACAAGTTCATCGAGACGCCCAGTTTCAAGATGGAAACGGTGCGCTCGGTGTTGGCGGGGTTGGAGAGGGGGATGTGGACGGCGTCGATAGATTTGAAGGACGCTTATTTCCACATCCCCATCCACGGGAGTTTCTGTCGCTTCCTGAGATTTGCATTCCAGGGCAGACAGTGGGAATTCAGGGTGTTGCCCTTCGGAATTTCCACGGCTCCTCGGGTTTTCACCCGTGTGGTTCTTGCGATCACAGCATACCTCCGCAGGAGAAGCATAGCAGTCCACACGTACATAGACGACTGGCTGTTGAAAGCGCACACCCGGGAAAGTTTGTCCGCCAATCTGGAGATTGTTTTGAAAATTCTCACAGACTTGGGCTGGATGATCAATTTCCCAAAATCAGAGCTGACTCCATCCCAGAAGTTTGTTTACCTGGGGATGTTCTTCGATCTAGAGACAGGATATGTTTATCCTACTCAGGAGAGAGTTCAAATACTCATCTCGTTGATTCAGTCAGTGTGCGACAGTCGTCATGTCCTGGCACGGGTTTACTTGAGAATGCTGGGGTTGATGGTTTCGTTGGAACCAGTCATTCCTCAGGCCGCCTTACGCAGGCGGCCGATCCAGTTGTTTCTCATGACACAATGGACCCAGAGTACAGGTTCGCTGGACTCGAATGTGTCAGTGTTGGCGCCTCTGATTCACCACCTGCAATGGTGGTTGAATACAGAGAATCTCTTGCCGGGGGTTTTGCTAACCCCTCCCCACCCTCAGGTGACTGTGTATACAGATGCATCGATGGAGGGCTGGGGAGCTTGCCTGGAAGAATCCACGATATCAGGGCTTTGGAATCTGGAACAGTCACAGGAACATATAAATCTACTGGAGCTAAGAGCAGTAGTCCTGGGCCTGGAACATTTCTTACAGAAAGTTCAGGGCAAGATTGTTCTTATTCGTTCAGACAACTCAACAGTTGTGACTTACATAAACCGCCAGGGCGGAACGAAGTCGCCCAGTCTCTGTATGATGACATGGAAACTGCTTTGTTGGTGTCTGGATCACCAGATTACCTTGAAAGCAGTTCATATTCCGGGAAGGTTAAACCTGCTAGCAGACTCATTGAGCCGAAGGATGAGTGTTTTACCCACGGAATGGCAACTAAATCAATGTGTGGCGGATCGTCTGTTCGACCATTGGGGGAAACCCAACATCGATTTGTTCGCAATGAAGAAGAATGCGAAGATGACGACGTACGTCTCTCCGATTCCGGATCCAAGCGCTTTCGCAACAGATGCGTTAGCTATCAGCTGGGGGAGAATGTATGCATACGCATTCCCTCCAGCAATCCTGATTCCAAAAATTCTTCAGAAAATCAGACAAGAGGAATGCCAAGTGCTTCTGATCGCCCCGGATTGGCCAAGCCGATCATGGTATACGGATCTGCTGGACCTTCTGGTCTGCAATCCGGTTCCTCTGCCTCTGATGGACGATATTATCTTCCAGGGCAAGGCCCTTCACAACAATCCGTCAATGTTCAGATTGACTGCGTGGATGTTGTCAAGGAATCTAGAATTAAGGAGGGCTTTTCTGAGCAAGCAGCCATGTTTATGGCCAAAGCCAGGAGGGGGTCAACCTCCAGAGCATATAATTATAAAATCAACAGATTTGCAGAATGGTGCTCAAAAAGATGTATTGATCCAATGGATTCATCTATTCAAGTAGTAGCTGATTTCCTCTGTCACCTCTATGATGCCTATAGCCTCAAGCCTAACTCTATTGCTGGTTATAAGTCAGCATTAATGTCTGTTATTCCTTGCTTGGCTAAGAGGGGAAGTGATGAAGTAAATACATTGAATGTATTAATTAAAGGCATGGGCAATCTAAGACCAAGGAATCCACCTGTGATTCCGTCTTGGAGTTTATCGCTAGTGCTTCAAGTACTAGGTGATAAGCCTTTTGAACCACTTAGTTCCATTTCTATGAAACTATTAACACTGAAGACTGTGTTTTTAATTGCTGCGGCCTCGGCTAGGCGTAGGAGTGAGATTCATGCCTTATCAGCCGAGGATGACCGTTTTGTGGTTTCAGGGGAAGGCCTTAAGCTGCTACCTAGGATTAATTTCTTGGCTAAAAATCAGTCGTTGAAATATCCAGGTCAACCTATTATTTTGCCTGCTTTAACTAGATATGATCCTAATTCTAAAGCATGGTGTCCCGTCCGGGCGCTGCGCCGGTACAAACAACGTACGGCGGCATGGCGCACCGACCAGTCAGCGTTATGGTTGTCATATATTGAACCCCATGGGAGGGCTTCTAAGGACACCATTTCCAGGTGGATTGTGGAATGCATTCAGTTTTGCCATAAATCCGCCACCGGGAAGCAGGTTGACGTGGCCAAGGCTCACAGTGTCCGCGGCGTAGTGACATCCACGGCCCTATTTAATGGGGTCCCTGTGGATGATATTATGTCGGTGGCTCAGTGGCACTGTGAGTCAAGTTTTACAGACCATTATCTCCGTGACACCTCTAATCCTCTCGCCTTGTCGGTTTTGAAAAAATAAATCGGTTTATATTTTTTGAGGTGGTTTCCTCATTACTTATATATATCACAATTAATTTATGGAAACACCCACTTTTTTGGGCCTGCATCAGTCTTTACCAATGGGAAGATGATGTCAGCAGCCATTTTCAACAAGGTCAGTGTTGTTCATGTGTTGTCCGTTGTTGATTGTATTGTCACGATTACCCGTTATTAATATGGTGATGGTTTGTGTATTTGTGTGGTTCATTGTTGAGAGTTACGAAAATGGAGCTTTTTCGTCTCTGTCCTGTAGTACATGGCACTTGTACGTAGAGAGCGTATAGGACATTGAGGTCAGTCGACTCTTCCTCCCAGGAAGGAGGGGGGGGGAGCGCATATGACATTCGGTCATCTCTCATACATCGGTGGTGTTATCCGATGGTTAGTCAAATCCTGACTGTTTTTTCTTACAGTTTCAGAAGTTTAAGTGCCTTAAACGCAGAAAAGCGTATAGGGATGAGCTGGTCTTTTGACCTCGCCTCCCTCCCGCCAGATTCACTTTCGAATTCTGGCAATATCAAAAGTATTAGGGAGGTAAGTATACTCTTGAAGTGAAATAAACGAAATCTAGGATTTCTTTTTTCACGAGAGAGTTGATACTTACCTCCCTAGATACGGACCCGGCCTCTCCACCCCACAGAGGCTCGGTCTTCAGGCTCTTAATAGTTGCATGTGTGTCAGCCAATAATCTAGTCAGAGGAAGTGCTAGTCTGCGCATGCGCGGAGGTGGGGCTGGCATCCGCCAGACTACGCTCTGACTCCCTGCCCAGTAGGGGCACCTAACTGTTTTAAATCTGAGTGTTTATTGAGTGAAAGCCAATATTTAGCAATATCAAAAGTATTAGGGAGGTAAGTATCAACTCTCTCGTGAAAAAAGAAATCCTAGATTTCGTTTAATCTCTTGCTTTACCGCTATACGTTTTTATGTAACTTTATACAATATATTTAACATTTTTAAATGAATCAGATCAAAATTCATTCCACATATAACATTACAGATTTATTCTAAGTGTGAAACAGCCTTAAAATAAATAATTTAGGCCTAATTATTTCCAGTCTTCGATCTGTTGTGGCAGTTTTGGTTGCAGTGTTAACTGGGTTAATTTCACACATCCCGGCTACGCCTTGCGATCAATGGATAGGATCGCTATGTAGTGAGCGAATTTGAATAGGTCTACAATGGGGCAAATTAGTATTTAATATTACAGACCAAATAAAATCTGATATAATTCTTTCCAGTCTTCAGGCTGGTTCTCGTTCAAAATCACACAGTGTTATTTTGTTAATTGCATCGTCTACGCTAGTGGTGGGCGTGATAACAGCTGTCGGAATTATGCAGTGTGAATTCTGATTGGCTCAAGTATGATACGGCGGCCAATCAGATTTCGCTCTGCTGAATTCCTGTCTGCGCAATGAAGTTAATGCGTATTCCTTGCTCAATCTTTTGACAGTTGTCGTGAGGTAAAGATAACACAAAATACAACACAAGAACAGAAGAAAATCCTTTATTTTTCTTATTTGTGATGAATACGGTTAGTTGCATTACATTCGTTGCTTTAAACTAACTGTATATTGAAGGGTGTCAAAGTGTGGAATTTCGTGTATTAAATATGCGGAAATGGCAATCATGGCGATCTCAATTTACGGTTTCAATGCAATAAATTTAATCAAAATAACTTGTAGACACCACCAATTTGAAATGTTATTCTATGTTTACACCCTAACTCCACACCCCACCCATCATGATACCGCGGTATTTTAATGAGATACCGATATCGTCATGCCTTGAGCAATATCGCCCAACCCTAACCATGCGCCTATCTCAGGATTGCCTGGCCAGGGTGATCACGAGATCATTGGCTGAGCGACGGATAATGGTTCTCGATTTTGTAGAACCAGGACCTGAGATGAGGGCTGCGTTATCTTCCGCGCCATTCATTGGTCCAGGCTTGTTCGGTGGCTCGACACGGCAAGCCTTATCCAAGGTCGCGTCAATGGTTGCAGAGCAAGAAGTAGTCGGCAAGTCATGGAAGTCGAGGAAAAGGACTCAGCCGCAACAGTCTTACAAGCAGCACCGACAGGAGCAGCAGGGGCAGCGCCAAAGATCGCCCTTCCATCCTTCTGGCCGTGATACCCATCGGGCATCCGGTTCACAAGGTCCTGGTCGTTCTTCCTCATACAAGTCCTCTAGTAAGAGGCCGTATGAGGAGGATAGGAAGGGTGGCGGTTCGGGTCGCGGCGCTACCGTAAGGATAGCCATGGTGGCGGTTCCGGACCGTCATTTGCCAAGAAACCAAGGGGTGGCCGTGGGGAAAGGTCCTGACGGGTTTCCGGCAGGATCTGCTCCGGTAACACCAGGAACGAGGGGAGTGGAGGATCTTCACCTAGGCGAATTAACGTGGTCTCGTGCAATATCGATCGCGAATTGTGTGCAGATTCCTTCCGTCGGAGGCAGACTTCAACTGTTCTCAAACCAGTGGGAACAGGTCGTGCAAGATGGTTTGGTCTGTCAATGGTTAAGAAACGGCTACGAACCGGACTGGCTCATCCGTCAATCGTTAGTTCCATTAATATCGACTCCAGTATGGACTCCCGTTCCAAGGGAATACAATCGTCTAGAGGCTTTTTGCTCAGAAATCAAAAGTCTTCAGCAGAAGAATGCGATTCATTTAGTCCGCAATCAGTCATCCTCAGGCTTCTATTCGATGATGTTCCTCGTTCCGAAATGCACTGGAGAGTGGAGACCGATTCTCAATCTCAAACCGTTAAACAAGTTTATCCTGTCACCAAGGTTTCAGATGGAGACTGTAGCGGCAGTGATGTTGGGTTTGAGGAAAGGCATGTGGGCAGTGTCGATAGATCTGAAGGATGCTTATTTTCATATTCCAATGTCAATTCCTTTTCAGAAACACCTTCGCTTTGCGTTCCAAGACAATGTTTGGGAATTCAATGCGTTACCATTCGGCTTGACCACAGCCTCGAGGGTCTTCACCAAAGTGATCCTCGCCATGACTTATCTTCGCAGGAGAAACATAGCCGTTCATACTTATATAGACGACTGGCTGCTGAAGGCGGGGAATCCAGTCAATCTGCGCAACAATCTTCAGGTAGTCCTAGCCTTACTAAAGGATCTAGGATGGATTGTGAATCTAGAGAAATCAGAATTGACTCCATCCCAGGAGTTTGTTTATCTAGGAATATTTTTTCAATCTCAGGGATGGTGTAGCTTTTCAGGCGGAGAGCAGAGTCAAGAGCCTGAATGCAGTTTTGGAGTCGGTTTCTCTAGGAGCCTATCTGACGGCACGCCAATTTCTCAGAATACTGGGTTTACTAGTGTCTCTGGAGAAAGTGGTTCCTTATGCGGCACTCAGGCGCAGGCTGATTCAGATGTATTTAATGTCGATCTGGTCTCAGAAAACGGATCCGTTATCTCTGAGAATTCCAGTAAAAGAACCATCTTCAGTGGTGGTTATCAGAACAGAATCTCCTGCGAGGTGTTCCTCTACAACCTCCTCAACCACAGATGTCCATCTTTACAGATGCATCGACGATGGGTTAGGGAGCGGTATTGGACAATCGATCAGTGTCAGGGAATGGGATCGGACCAATGCGCAGAAACATATCAATGTTCTCGAATTATTAGCAGTGACATTAGCACTTCGAAAATTCGAGAGCTTAATCCGAGACAAGATTGTCCTAGTAAGGACAGACAACTCAACAGTGCTGTCTTATTTAAACCGCCAAGGCGGGACAAGATCACCAGAGTTGTGCATGATGATTTGGAACTTTCTGCTGTGGTGCCAAGAGAGGAATATTATTCTTCGGGCAGCACACATTCCAGGAAGACTGAACATCTTAGCAGATGCGCTCAGTCGAAGGATGGTTTGTCGTCCGACGGAATGACAGCTCAACCAATCGGTAGCGGAGGTTTTATTCAAACATTGGGGCAAACCAAATGTGGATCTATTTGCGATGAAACAAAACGCAAAGATGGTCACATACGTGTCACCGATCCCGGACCCGCTAGCCTTGGCAGTAGACGCACTGGCGATAAGTTGGAAAGGAATGTATGCGTATGCATATCCTCCAACGATTCTCATCCCGAAAGTTCTGGCAAGGATAAGAGAGGGAGTATGCCAAGTACTACTGATCGCCCCTCATTGGCCAGGCCGATCATGGTTTACGGATCTGCTGGACCTTCTGGTCTGCAATCCAATCCCTCTTCCAGAACAAGGGTCTGTGTCTTCATGACAGACCGGAAATGTTCAAATTGACTGCATGGATGTTGTCAAGCAGCGTGCAATTGAGGGTGGCTTTTCTGAGCAAGCAGCAAAGTTTGTCGCTTCAGCCAGAAGAGGGTCAACCACCAAAACATAATTATAGAATCAACAAATTTGCAGAATGGTGCCAGGGAAGAGATATTAATCCCTTATCTGCATCTGTTCAACACGTAGCAGATTTTATCTGTCATTTATACAAAGTTGAAAAACTGGTATCTTCAACCCTAGCAGCATATAAGTCTGCATTAGCTTCAGTCGTTCCCAGTCTGGCCATTGAAGGAGTGGAGAATGACACTTTGAATGAAGTTGTTAAAGGAATGAGCAATCTGCAACCTAGCCAGCCAATTCCTATCCCAGCATGGAATCTATCTCGTGTTCTACAGGTTTTAGGGCATGCTCCCTTTGAACCGATTAGATCTATACATATTAAACTGTTAACTATTAAATCAGTTTTCTTGGTTGCAGCAACGTCGGCGAGAAGGAGAAGCGAGATTCATGCGCTATCTGCCGAGCAAAACCGTTTTGTCGTCACGGGTGAAGGTTTAAGACTACTTCCACGTCTTTGTTTCCTGGCAAAGAATCAGTCACTTAAATATCCATGTCAACCGATCAATTTGCCAAGTTTAGTTAGACATGACCCGAACTCTTCTGCTTGGTGTCCTGTCAGATGTCTGAAAATTTATAAAAAATTTACTGAGGAGTGGAGAGATGACCCGAAATCTCTGTGGTTATGTCTCAAAGCTCCTCATTTGCATGCCTCGAAAGATACTATTTCTCGGTTGATGCCATTCAGATGTCGCACAAAATTGCTACACGAAAGCAGATTGATTGTGCAAACGCCCATCATGTCCGAGCACTAGCAGCAGCATCGGGCCTTTTTACGGGTGTCTCATTAGAGGAGGTGATGTCTGTAGCACAATAGCCTGCTGAGTCGTCATTTACTGATTTCTACCTTCGCGACATCTCCAGCGCACTTAATCTGGTAGCCATCGCCAATTTGTTGAACATTAGTTAAGCCACATCTGACAACTATTTCACAAACATTGAACGTTACTTCCTCCTGCACTGAGCAAGAGCCATGCACATGACCAGTGAATGACCGTGGATTGTGCCGAGCTCCTGGGATGATCAAGAAAGAACAAGCACTCAAAATGGTGAGTGTTTACATTAATTAAGTGACTAATAATAATATTTACTTACAGTCGAAATATCAGACGGCTTAGGTAAATAGTCTGGTAAAAGAGTATACGTATCCTCTCAAACAGACATTAGACTCATTCCAATTTGAAAACTTAATCGATATACTGATATTTTTTCAAAATTAGAAGTTGTAGTAGCTTCTTTGCACTCTACTGGACTGCCCTAGCTGAGACTTGGGGCTGACACGGGTCTGGTGGGTGTTGCATCCCCTTTTTTCGACAGCCCTCTGGATTTTGTGCGGACAAAAGAGGGGGGGGGGGGCACAGTCTAGCCCATGGAAGTTTAGCACTCTATGAGTCAGATGGCAGAACCCAAGTGTATGCTGGGGTTCTAGTCTCTTCACAACCTTCTCTGTCGGATGGTAGATGAGAGCTTTTTCGAGCCTCACCTCCCACCAGGTTCTTGGCTGTCGAAATCTGGAGTTTATCATATTAGTACATCTGGTAAGTATTATTCGAAGTAGAATCAAAAAAGCATCCGCTTTTGTTTCTACGAGAATTGTTAATACTTACCAGATGTACTATGGGCCGCCTCAGCCACCCCGCTGAGGTGAGGCTAAGCTGCTTTCGCGGTTTGTCAAGGCAAATATAAGACGAATCTGACTGTGATTGGGAATTGACTCGGTACCTGGGGCTATGGTAATTCCCGGACACAGTATGGACAGGACCAGGAGAGTGCGGAGTTTTAGTTGTGTATTTTGAGCTAGACTAGATAATAGACATTATCATAATAGTACATCTGGTAAGTATTAAGAATTCTCGTAGAAACAAAAGCGGATGCTTTTTTTAAACCGTGGGGGTGTGCGAACTAATGTCTGTGCAGACCAAAGATAAGGCGTCTGAGGACGAGAAGCGCTCTAAGAAAGTGCAAGCGCATGTGAGGAAAAAGGAAAGAGGAAGGCTTCCACATCCATAGATATGGAAGCCTTCTGGCTTGATATGATGAGAGAGATCAAGAAGACTATAAAGGATTTGGTACCAGGGATGCTTCGTGGCATGCTCCCTGGATCAAATTCATTGTTGTCGCCTTCATTTGCTCTGGAGCAAATAATCCCCATCTCTGAATTGGTTTTCTTTAGGGATTTATCAGTTTTCACCCAGGATTCAGAGATGGCCCCATTAGAAGGGACAAGTGCTCACTATAAGAACACTAGCAGCAGGCTTGCCGCGCCGGTTGTTCATGGGCAGGGCTCGCTGGACCCTGGTTCCTGCTTATCGGGTCCTCAGGTCTATCCGCGCCATACATGTACCGTATCCTCTTACAGTACTTTTCCTGGCCAGTCCGG
The DNA here is from genome assembly GCA_034401795.1 of Chaetoderma sp. LZ-2023a. Lineage (NCBI taxonomy): Eukaryota > Metazoa > Mollusca > Caudofoveata > Chaetodermatida > Chaetodermatidae > Chaetoderma > Chaetoderma sp. LZ-2023a. Next base: position 69,106,526 of record CM067367.1, read on the forward strand.
CTTAACATTCTTCACTGATAATATAATAGTAATAATAATATATTTATTTATAGGGGGTACAGTAATCTTGATCAGTACAAATAACTGTTCTTCCCTGAGGCCCTCAACTATTTACAGTTTGAATATATTTACAATCAGATATATAAACTATCTATACAAGAGTATGATACAGGTATATACAACAACTAGACGATGTACATTACATGTTCCCCCACCCACCCACCCACCCACCCACCCACGGAGGGCATGTCATCAGGAGTTGACATAATAAATTTGAAATAAATCCATCCATTATAATGGAAGTTATTAAGCATAAACCGAATGCAAAAAGCATAATCCCCACCCGTACCCACTTTGAAAATAAAATAATAATAATACAAATACATTTGTGTGTGAGTTAGTATATAAAACAAATCCAAACGTTTATGCAGTAGTCTATGATAAAAGATGGACTACAATACAATAAATTAAATAATATGTTATCTGGCTACGTGGGCCCGAAGCTCGAATTTGAAAGCTCCTAATGAGGTTGCTTCACATACATTAATGTGTAGGCTGTTCCAAATTTTTGTGCCCGTACAAGCAAAGCCACTGTTATCAATCTCAGTTTTAGACATGGGCATCGTTCAACACCCACCCGATGAAGATCAGGCAAGCACAGCTGTCATCAGGAAGACTTAAAAGATCAATTTTTGTGAAAGAGACAAAAGCACTTCAAAGGAAACACCAAGAAATGTTGCCAACACAAATAGAAGACCCAAACCACACCCTTGATCCTCCACCCTGGGAAAACAAACTAGAGAGCATAGCTATTCGCACAACAGTACCTCATCTCACAACCAAAGATGAACACAGTGATGTGAGCAAGAAGGCCCTGACCCTAGCCATGCTGGAAGAAATGTACCCTCAGGAGACATGGATAAGGATCTACACAGATGGATCAGCCAAAGATGCAATTAGGAGCGGAGGTGCCGGACTGCACATACAGTATCCAAACGGACAACATGAGTCAGCTGCAATACCGACAGGCAAACACTGCACAAACTACAGAGCTGAAGTTGAAGCACTGGTCCATGCAGCTAATACCATCAGCAGAACAGCAGACCCTATTGCACAGATTGTCTTTTTATCTGATGCCCGCTCCGTCCTTGAGGCTATCACCAAAGGTAAGATGCCATGACTTGAAGAAGCACTACAAACCATCAAATGCTTTCGGATAGCATTGCAGTGGATCCCCTCACACTGTGGAGTCCAAGGAAATGAGGAAGCAGACAAGATGGCAAAGATGGGTGCAGAAGAGAATCAGACAGAAAACATGGTTACGCATACATAGATGAAGACTATCATCAAGTCACTCTATAGAACACCTCAATCAGATGATGCCTACCATCATCTCTCGAGGCCAGATCAAGTGATCATTTTTCGTCTCAGAACTGGACATAACAGACTAAACCAACACATGTACAGGCGGTTCCACCTTACGACATCGGCCGCTTGTCCTTGTGGAGAAGCAGAACAGACCACAGAGCACATACTTCAATGTTGCAGTACGTATCAGCTGCTGAGAGAAGAGATCTGGCCTTTGTCAACCTCTTTTCTTGAAAAGCTGTATGGGCCTGTGGAAGAACTGCAGAAAACCACAGATTTCATCTTGAGAACAGCTCTCCAAGTGTGATACCAGCGATCGAAAAGAAGAAGAAGAAGACATTGGCATAAATAGGTTAGAATTTGTTACAGATTTGAGTGACCCAGAGTCTAATCTTTCTGGCCAGGAAGGCGAGGATTATTTGCTGGGTTCTTCTAACGTCATGGCCTTAGAGACTGATGAACGTGCACCCATCGCGGAGAGCACGGGTGACATTTTCCATGGGTTACTCGCGCAGGAGTAGCATTCACGGCACAGAAGGTAGCCCGGGTTGGAGCCGATGGCCAACCTTACCGCATACCTAGGCTTGCCGATGGTATAGCTGGTTCTAGCCAGGGCTGTGGTGTGGCGAGTTTTTATACCCCACGCTCTCACCTGCGAATGTTCTAGAGGACGATGAAGGCCCGTGCCTAGTCGAACATTCGCAGGTAGCCACAGAGGAAGACTGGTCTGACGCTTGTCATTGGCTAGATCTTGCTGTGGAACAGCTGGCTAGCCAGCGGGACCAGCGCCCGTGGCTAGCAGATAAACGAGCTACTACCGCGATGCCATCTCTGCTGCTGGCTGAACATATCGTTGATATGTTTACAGCGGCAGAGATATCCATTAAGGTGAATGGACGTCTCGCGAAGGCCCCTCGTGAGGTGGCAAAGCGGTGCCACATCGTACCTGGTGAATACCAGAGGTACAGTGTAGTCTAAGCCCAGTGCGGATGACCGCGTTGTGCTAGGCAAAGATACGCAGCCAGGCTCCCGGTCTGACATGGGAGCGCTGTGTACGAATTCGCTGCATTTAGCTAATACAGCGTTGCACAATGTGGAGGAGAGTTCGAAAGCATCTATTGTGGTGCTTTCGCACGTCTCCCAGCTGTTACAGGGGGTAGTAGCAGCATCCGCATCATGCCAGCCTAGTCTGGTAACAGTCCAGAGAGCCATCCAGGATGATATCAACCTGACTCTGGACTGTTTAACCCGGTCAGTAACCAGGAGTGTCCAGGCACAGCGCTTGTTTGGTCTTTACAATCTGTGCCCATCCCAGGACTTGTATAATAGGCTTTTGCATACGCCTATGACAGGTCCTGGTCTCTTTGGTGGTGAGGGATGCAAGCACCTCCAAAAGACAGTCACCCTGGTGAATAACCAGAGGGCTTTGCGGGAACAATTTGAAGTGCTCCGTAGAATGGAGCATGTTCAAGCAGCACCCCCTGCGTACAATCCTTAGCAGGCATGGGGTGGCAGTGGCCAAGTCAGAGGCCATCCAGTAGGGCAGCGCGGCCATGGCCGCGTGCGCTTCTGCCAGAAGTGAGGGGGCTGCAGGTTCCTCCAGGGCAGGCAGCCGCCTGCGTGTGGTGTGGGCCGTGACGTGCGAAAATGTGGTCGTTCTGCCAGCAGCAAGAGAGCCGTCTCTGGTACCGATCTGGGCTCAAAATCCAGGGGGGGGGGGTGGGGGGGCTAGGAGCGCATATGACATATGGTTTTCTCTCAGCCATCGGTTGTGTTATCTGATGCTCAAGTCATTCCCTGGTTATGTTTTCACACAATTTCAGAAGTTTTAGTGCGTTAAACACAGAAAAGTGCATAGGGAAGAGCTGGTCTTTTGATCTCGCCTCCCTCCCGCCGAATTTACTTACGAATTCTGGCAAAGTCAAAAGGTGTTAGGGAGGTAAGTATACTCTTGAAGTAAAATAAACGAAATCACAGATTTCTTTTTTCACGAGAGTTGATACTTACTCCCTAACACCCTTATCACTTAAATTCATTCAAGAAAACTTTAATTTTCTCAGAGACAATGTTCATTTGCAGACCAAGACAAGATCATTTTTGAAAATTTAACACTGAAATGACTGGCTCATTATCAAGCCAGTCATTCCAGTGGTAGAGTTTCAAAAATAGTTTTCTATTGTCTGAAAATGGACATTTCTCAGTACCACTGCGGAACATGTTTTTGGCCTGATTGAGGGTTACAGGACTAAGCATTGTTATTTACCCCCTATCAGACAGACTGATGGCAAAAGATAGTTGCTACAGAGCCATTAGAAGACAGGCTCATATAATGTTTTGCAAACAATTTTTTCAAAATGAACACTAGAACGCGTTGTGTCAATGATGGTAAATCCTTGCAAATTTCCATGCTCTCACCAATTTTGACGTTTTGACCCCACACACTGTCCCTACACTTGGCAAACCCCAATATAAATGTTATCTCGCCATCCACAATTATATGGGTAACTAAAAAATCTAATTTGTCAAAACCATCAAAAATTCCATCAAAACTTTACCAAACTGTTTCATCAGAAATATTGTAATGGACATATTTTACCTCACCTGTGAAGCAGAAGTGAGACATGTATCACTTTTCCGACCAAGTGTCGATGTTAAGTTTTGCATTTATTAACTCGCTTTGGATTCTTCAAGTTTGATTGACCTGATAGGAACAAAACATGCACACATGATACCTATGCTGGTAGGAAGTAGTACAATGACATTGAATTCATAAGGTTAGGAAGTAGTACAATGACATTGAATTCATAAGGTCATGGTCACTGTGATCTTGACCTCTGAAAAAAAAGACAACAGCTTGACAAAGACATTTAATTTTGCAGAATTCTTATGATACTTATGACTTGTGATGATACCCTGAGATCCCAATATAAATGTCATCGACCAATATGCAATCATGGATAATTGACACTTTTGGTTAATTTTATCAAATGGTTTCGGAGGAGATTGTTGGATGGACAAACAGATGGGGGGACAGATGGAGATAATTACAATATCCCTTGCAAATTGTGTCGTGCTATGAAAAGTAATTGAATTTAGGAACCTGAAATTTCAGTCGTCTTCGAGTTAAGTCAATGATGCGGACTATGAGTGGTTTTGGTTGTATTGTGTATTTGTCAGATTCTGTTACTTGGTACTATATCATCAGCATTAAACAACCACTTGAGAAGGAACTTCAAGGTGATCACTATCTTGACAGGTGCTCTTATGAAACAGGAATATTATTCTTAACTGTTGTTGGTTTTTCTTTGTAGTTTTCTACTATCTGACATACGAGGGCGCTGTCCAGCTAGACAGGTATATCTTTACTACATTCAAAACTGTATATAGTGAACACCTGTCTTTCTTGCCTGGAAGCATTGGTTGATTAAAATGGGATGTCATAGCACCACAGCTTGTAAATAACTGCCATCTTGTGATGCCCAACAAACATTTGATATGACAAACAAGTTATATTAACTTACCATCTGTATTAGTGACAACTCTTTAACCCTTGAATTTATTCAAGAAAATCTCAATTTTCTCATTAAAAGTGTCCTTTTTTCAGACCAAGAGAAGACTATTTTTGAAAATTCATCACTGGAATTCATCACATTTCCAGTGGTAAATTTTTAAAAAAGGTCTTCTCTTGGTCTTTAAATGGACATTTTTCAAGACCAGTGCTGAAGCCGTTTTTGGCCGATTTTAGTGTTAAAGAGTTAATGGAGAAATCAGACCAAACCAGCAACATCCATAGTCTTTAGACATATCCATTTGCAGATCAAGAGAAGACAATTTGTGAAATAATGAAAATTTTAACACTAGGGTGAATTTCCCAGGAAATGAAGTTTCCACAAGGTTGGTGTTGATAAAAAAATAATCTGTGAGCCTTTAAATTTTTAATTAACAAACGGTGGACAGTGAGGGTCTGTGATTGCTCTCATTTGTAAGCCATCTCTCAAATTTGCTAGAAGTCATTGATGCCTCAGAGAAATTACTTTCAAAGTTTTCTATAGACTCAATATTTACCTCCCATCCAGTTACTGTTCTTTGACCCCTTTTGAAAAATCTTAAAGATCAAGTTTATTAAATAGAAACTACGTTATATATTTTATCAGCATAGCTGACATGAATGAGCGTGCTGGTCTGGAGGTGCAGATTATGGAGTTTGGTCAGATTCCTAAGCAGCTGTTTGCCTGCCCTCACCCACGCCGATTTTCATCCATACCCCAGTCTCTCCAACTAAGCGCTCCGGATGACAACAACATTATCACAGTCGAGTCTGAACATAACACACCAGACAAAGGTAACCATGTCAATGACATGCAGGTTAATTAGAAAATCATATACAATATACATTTACAGTCAGACCTGGTTTAGAAATCAAAGGTAGTGGTTCTTTGCAACAGATCGTTTTAATATTTTGACCACCTGTCTGTAGAAACCACTATCTTTAGGTTCCAGAAAGCCTGTCTTATATATAGCAGGTCATGTGAATTAAAAAACTGCCTGTTCATTATGACTATATTTGTGCTTCATAAGATGGTCACCTGAAAGGGGTTTAATAATTTATGTTGACAGAACACACTTTAGAACAATCAAAATTAGATGGTCTTTCTGTCAATTCCAAAAATAAACGATTTTTTGTTTTCCTTCAATAAACTAATTTTCATAGCTGCCATTTGTTCTCATAGTCGCTATCAAGTGTCAGTGCTTCAGAACAGATATTCTTCACAATATAAGAAATATTCCCTTTACCTCTTTAACACTCATATCCGCCAAAAACGGCTTCTGCAGTGGTCATGGGAAATGTCCATTTGCTGACCAAGAGAAGACTATTTTTGAAAATTTACCAATGGAGCCAGTCATTCCATTGGTAAATTTTCAAAAATGGTATCTTGGTCTGCAAATAGACATTTTCTATGAAAGAATTGAAATTTTCATGAACAAATTCAAAGGTTAAAGGGATAATTGTCAATCCGGCTAATACAGGCTGCTGCAGTTCTGTTGAGGAATGTACATTTGCAGGCCAAGAGAATGCTATTTTTAATGCATGCCATGGCGACCTTTCATCATCCATTCGTCGTCTGTCTGTCATCTGTCTCAGATTGTCGTCTGTCCCCTAAGTTTTTATTTAAAATGACTACTCTTCATTAACCTCGTGACCGATTTTAATTAAACTTGGCTGAAAGTATCCTGTGGTGGTAGGCCTCTAGAATTTTGATTGGTTGATTTTTTTTTGCGAAAATCTTTTTTGGAAATTGTCAAAACAGATCTCTTTAACCGCTTTATGGATTTCAAGCAAATTTGGTTAGAAGGATTCGATGGTGGTACGCGCCACAACTTCTATTCGGAATTTTGATTGGTCAATTTTTTGTATGAAAATCTCTAGATTTTATGAAAATTCACTGGAAATTGTCAAAATGCATCAATCACCTCCTTAACCGTTTGTGAATTTTAACTAAATTTGTCTGGTAGGATCCTTCAATCATAGGCTCTAGAACTTTTGATAGGTCGATTATTTTTGCCGACCATCTTGGATTAGACGAAAAGTTTCCAGAACCATTTATAATGCTACTCCTTAATCAACGGCCCAATTGGTGGAATGATCTTATCGCAGTAGGATTCAACATATTAAATAAAAAGTTTGATTGGTAAATTTTTTTGCTTTTCTTGGATTTTCAGAAAATCTTCCAGAAATTATATAAAACGTATCACCTCTTAAACTGCTTGGTGAATTTTAACCAAATTTGGCTGCAAGTATCAGCCAGTTCATCTGCAGTTGATCCGATACTAGACAGAAGAGAGAGGGCGGCCAAGCGCCGTCACACCGATGATCAATACACCACAACCACCAACAACACCAGCACCACCAACCACAGTGGCTCTAAATACTCAAAACCACAGATACCAGATAAGCACCTAGATGCCTACAGATTGTGGCGCAACGCTGCATGCAGGGAGACTCACCTGAAATTTCAAATGGAAAGGCTTGAGTCTGCGCTTAAAAACAAAAAAAACGCCAAACAAGCTGCAAGCAAAGGTGGCATACATACCAGACAGCAAAAATGCCACATTCTAAGCAGAATGGGATGCAACTTTCAAAAGTTGAATTGTCCCTAGCCAACATAGTGGCCAAGCAAATTGTAGACCGACTGCATGCCCAGTACGAAGTCAGCAGGGGCCTCAAAGCAGCATTTGAAAATGCCACTAATGCTGAGATACCCAGAGAGGACGCTCTAGCCACAACACAGCTTAGGCACAACAGAACACAGCGCTCACCCAGCCGGAAAATCAGAAGACCGAGATACCGCCAGGCCACCAAGTCAAACCGCCAAACCATGGCAAGACAAGCACCGCCACACCGCCAAATGGGTAATAGAAGAAGCTCAAATAACAGGCAGGAATGCACCGCCAAGACGTACCACCAACCAGTACCACTGATGAATGGTAGGAGCACCGAAGCAATAGAAGAGCTATTCAGAATGGTGTCAAACCTCAGAGACAGTAAACTGAGAAAGTGACTACACCGCCATAGTCACCTACACATACAGCTACAAAAGTTTCTACGTCATTTCACCATCCTCTATGTTATCTATATCCCATTCTCTATTAATTACAACATTCTCACTCTTTGTGCGCCGCCTCTAAATTGTAACAACAATGGAGGCGGCGCAAACAGCTCTAATACAGGCACACCGCCATATTCATCTCCTTTTGTTTGCAATCGCTCCTCCATCCCACTGGACAATCCATCTATTGATGTCCTAGATAAGGGCCTTGGTTTCAGCCCTGAAGTAACAGAACCCAACATGGGCAGTCTGTGTTCAGACCTTCAAGCATTTTTCAGAAGAATGCGACTCATCCACTTGTTCACTCCAAACCCACATCCCCCCACTCACTTCTAGCACCTGCACTGATGCACACATCTACACAACCCCCAGCACCGCCCAGCTTCCAAGACGTCATAATCAAGAAATTTGCAGCGAAAAAGACTTCGATGCCTCCACCCACCATGGATGCTCCCTTCGAAGCCTTTTTCAAAGCAGTAAGGTATGAATACAGTAAACATATCCACCGCCGTATTCCAATCAGTAATCTCAAAGACAACCGTTTAGTCGTTATAAAAAGGGCAGACAAGGGCCAAGTCACCATCATCAATGATAGGGTTAAGTATGTAGCAGAAGCACACCGCCAATTAGTGGATACCCACTTCTATCTAAAAGTGTCAACCAATCTCACAAAACACTACACCAAACTTGTAGAAAAACGTCTAGACCAACTAGTAAGGGACCACCAGATGGATCAACAAACAGCCACCAGACTGATACCGGATCCAGCCATCACCGCCAGATTTTATCTCCTACCAAAAATCCATAAACCCAAAAAAGATGGGCTTATACAAGGCAGACCAATCATCAGCGGTGTAGGCTGTCCAACTGAACTAATCAGTAGTTTTGTAGACGAACGCATAAAAGTACATATCACTAGGATCAAATCATACGTAGAAGACACCACAGACTTTATAAACATAGTGGAAGCCTTCGGTAAGACCAAGGAACAAACTCTCTTGGTAACAACCATGGATGCTACCTCTCTATACACCAACATCCCTAACAAAGAGGGACTATGGGCAGTCGCGAAATTCTGCCAGACACATGGCTTACCAGGCACTCTGACTATAAGAGGCCTCTTAAGCCATCTCAAATTAGTACTAGAATGCAACAACTTTGAGTTCAATGGCGAACACTACCTCCAAGTAGGAGTTACTGCCATGGGCAGTAAAGCTGCATGCTCCTTCGCATGCATCTTCATGGCAGACCTAGAGACCAAATTATTGGGCACTCTACGTTAGATACATAGACGACATCTTTATGATATGGGAACATGGAAACCCCGTCCTGGATGACTTCGTTACGCACATGAATTCGTCACATGAATCCATCAAATTCACCATGGAATGCTCTGAAACACAGGTTTCCTTCTTAGACACTTTAGTCATTTAAACAGAAGTGCACGAGATCATCTTCAACCTCTACACCAAACCAACAGATACACATGGCTATCTGCATTATGACTCGGCACACCACACCTCCTGCAAAGATGCCAGCCCATATGGTTAATTTTTTAGACTTAGATCCATCTGTACCCGTATAGAGGACTACGACCACAACAGCCTCCTCTTACAGGGCCATTTTGAGAAAAGAGGATACCCCATAGAAATCCTAATGACATCAAGAGCGAAAGCCAGGCAAAAGCCCAGGCACACCTTACTACACCCAGCACACTGTCCGACACAGCTCAGTAAAATACAAAGACCCATCTTTGTCTGCGAATTCACTCGCACAGGCAATTTTCTAAAAATACCATCAAGTACTGGCCATTCTTGGAAGCTAGCAACAGGTGCAGGTTGGCCTTCCCTGAAAAAACACTGGATTCAGGAAAAATAAGACTATCAAAGACACAATAGTTAGAGCCAAAGTACCACCCCTCATAGCACCGCCAAGGGAATGACACAGGAACCCATTCATGCCGTGCCCAACGAAAAATTGCAACATCTGCAACCACATGGACAAAAGACGGTTCTTCACTAGCACCCATACAAAACTACACCGCCAACATCATCACCAACTGTCAAACCAGAAACCTCATTTATCTCATAACCTGTGACGTCTGCCACAAACAATATGTGGGTGAGACGCTACGCACGTTCAAAACATGCATACAAGAACACCTCCGTTCTATAACCAACCTGTCCAGGAGCGAAAGATACAACACACCAGTATCAAGACATTTCAACAAAAACACCACTCCAGAAACAACATGCATTTCAGTCATCCAGGTTTTAACATCAGACCCAGATGACAGTACCTCCACCATCTGGAGGAGACGTAAAGAAAGCCATTGGATTCATCAGCTCCACACTATGGAACCAATAATCATCTTTGCCTCATTTTTTTTGCCCATCAGTGTAGGCATCAACACCTCAGGCTAAAAATAGCTTCCACTTCCCTGACATAAGGCATACAACCACCATAAATGTCAGCATGTAGTTATTACCCCCCCCCCCCCCCCCCCTACAGCAATAGGCTTTAATATAGCAAATGAGAATTTTTTGGGTGGCTATCTTGGATTTTCCTAACATTATCCATCATGTCTAGTTAAATAGAAACGGTTCAAATGCCAATGGCTCAGGTGAACAGGCCCTTGAGCCTCTTGTTTTAAATTTACCATTGGAATGTCTGTCATTCCAGTGGTATAATTTCAAAGAGTGTCTTTTCGTGCAAATGGGCATTAATTAACCCTTTCATGGTCAAATTTGGTCAAAAAAATTGAAAAATATTTATTTATTGGATGTCCCATATTTCTGAAACATATTTCAGAAAATTCATAACTGGAACTAGTTATTCCAGTGATAAATTTCCAAACATAGTCCTCTTCTGACCTGCAAATGGACATTCCTCAATACCACTGCAGAGGCCGGTTTTGGGCGGCTTGCCCATTAAAGGGTTAATAATCAAATTTTTAGATTTTCCTGGCAAAATTTTACCATTACTAGGTTAAGAGACCACCTATCTTTAGTGACCGGTTATTGGTGCACTGTAAGGTGGTTACTTAACCCTTACCATTCTAATGTCAAAATTGTTAATTTTCAAATTAAATTAAACGATGAACTGGTGTTCATTTTTCAACAAATTTGGTGGAGGATGTAGACAGCACCATCATCCACCAAAATTATTTTAAAATGTGGTCCAGTTTCCTTGCTAAAGACATAGTAAAGGATAAAATATTGACATCGGAGTGGTAAGGGTTATGACAGATTTGGCTTTAGTTAGTCTTGTCCCGAAGTGTCACAAGACATGTAATCTCCCTCTGGTGCATGCGTTCCAATGTGTCTACATGTGTGCATACTTGCCTGTCTGTCTGGTGCAATAACTTGAGGTCTACTGGAGGATCTTCAACAAGTTTTTCTAGAATATTGTCTTGTCATCCCCAGGGAGCTGTTTGATCTTGAGGTAAAAAACTCACGGTCATTGAATAGGGTGGATTGTCATGTCTTCAGATTCCCTGAATACTGTATTTCTTGTGCTTACAGATGGTGATTTCATTGCAGACATCAGCCCCAATCATAGAACAATTCATAATATGAAGTCATTAAAACTTCATTTACAGCACACACTGCATAAAGAGTAAGTTGGATCTCTTGTTGTTTTAGTAATAATTTTTACTGAACTTGGATATTTTTAATTTTAAGCCTTTTTTCATGAAATTTATTATTAATTTACTACGATTCTAATTAAATATTAATTTAGCGAGTTATTCGTCTCAAATAACTGATCTATGCATAGTTTAATACCTGTAATTAAGTATTAAATCACCCAAAATTTAGATTACATGGTTTTTAGCATCAGCTTTATGTGCTCTGTGACTGGCGAAACAGAAATTTTTACATGCAATATATGTCTGAACCTGCTAAATATTTTGAAAACAATTTGATTGAAAGTTGTTGTTTTCCAAATTTTCAGCAAGTCAAGAGTCTTTGCTCATTGAAATTATTTTCTGGGGGCTTGCAGCCATGAGATAGTTAATAGTCAAGCCAACCTAAACCAGCAATGGTGTTAAGGATTGTGCATTTGCAGGCCAAGAGACTACTTTCTAAAAATTTGTCATTGGAGTGCATAGTTGCATAAGAAAGGCAGTCATTCAACTGATACATTTTCAGCAAATAGTTATCTCTTGGCCTGCAAATGAACATTCTACTTCAAATAATACCAGATGTACACTTATGATGACTATTATCTAGCCCAACTTGAAATAAACAATACAATTTGGCAATGTCCATCTTGACCTATCCTGCCCATTAAACGCTCACTGTGCAAATATAGATTCATAATAACACACTAGGTTTATTATTAGTCACATATCGGTAGTCACATATTGGTAAAATGCTGAATTGTATATTTTCAGAGCGGTGTCTGACGTGAAGTTGTCCCCAGATAGCAGGAGTATTTTCTCAGTCTCTTATGGTACAGTAAACTATCATGAACAGTTACACCTGTCTATTACAGCCACCTGCTTTAGGAGTCAATAGATGGTGGCTATTTAATGGTGTAATGGTTAAATTCTGTCAAGAAAATCAAAATATTTGTTTATTGAATATCCCTTTGCAAGCCAAGAGAAGACTATTTTTGGAAATTTATCACTGGAATGACTGGCTCGGTTATCGAGCCAGTCATTCCAGTGATAAATTTCCAAAAATAGTCTTTTCTTGGCCTGTAAATGGACATTCCTTAAGACCACTGGAGAGGCTGGATTTGGCCGGCTTGATGAGTAACGGTTAAACTTATTAAATTATGACATAAGAAAACTGATTATACATAGATATCATCCTTGCTCATGATCTCTGCTTACCGTCCTTGTTATAAATCATAGGAGTTAGCTCCCTTGTATATATTCATTTGGATAGTGTTGACATATTGATGTGCAAGCCGACCAAAACTGGCCTCTGTATGGTCGCGAGGAATGTCCATTTTTAGGCCAAAATAAGACTATTTAAAAATGTTACCATTGACATGACTGGCTCGAGCATCGAGCCGTTCATTCCAGTGGTAAACTTTTAAAAACATTACTCTTATCTTGGCATTCAAATGGATATTCAATGTGCAAAAGTTTAAATTTTCTTGAAGGTTCTTGATCCTTAATGTGTTAATGTCTGCTTTGCAGATTCCTTGCTAAAGATGTACTCCCTCGAGGACCAGAGGCAGCTGAGAAGTATTAATCTATCTAACATGGTGTGTATACATTTAAACAACCATTATAGAGGACATTTTTGGGGTCCCAAATGAACCCCCCCCCCCCCCCCCCCCCCGAGATATTTATCAGAGTTAATAAGTTTTGATTATGCGACTATCTAGATGCTGCATTGTATCCGCGAATTGCTCTTGTACATGAGTATATCACAATTTTATTGGATAATCTTTTTTGTACTTTATTGTACTAGCCAATGAAAATATAGGAGAGGAATGATTAGATGAGGTCATCTGGGCGTGACATATATTTACTGGAAATAGGTCGCATTCTGTTTGAAAGCAAGAAAAGTGTCTTTAAGGGGCAGGTTTCAATAACATCATCAGCGATTTAAAATAATAGGCATTCATTAAAGTTATCCTGAAGCATTAAGATTGGAAAATATTTAGAAAAATTCAGTGATGATCGTCTTCTTCTGAGCCGCCATTTTGCTTTGATATGTGCAGGTGCAATTATTTTGGATTCTATTGTTGTTGCTTCTGCCCAATGCTCGGTATAAAACCATTCCCATAACGCTAATGCTAGTCATTGTACTGTTGGCCTCGGAGGTGAGTGGATCTACCTGTATAGTGTGTAGTAAGCGTGCAATAGTTCGATTCTAATCAGGGTTATTGTGATAGCGATAAACCATTTTATTTCCACATACTATCAAGTTTTTTCAGATTTTGTCCCATTCTCTGGAATAAAATCTGAATCTTATACGAACCCGGTGTTAGAGTCCGACTTTCATATGAACCCGAACTTACCGGAAATATCTACCAATGCAGTCTTTTACATCCTGTCACTGTCAAGATAGATATTGCAAAATTTTTCGTTTTATTTGAAAATTAATAATATCTAATCGCATTAGGCTTGCGCGATTTCGCGATTTAATCGAAAATCGCGATTTTGAAAAAATCACTACGGTGTAATTGAAAAAAGATCTAAAAATCGTGAAAAAATTGAGCAGACTAAGATTTTACAACTCATCATTCAGCAGTAAAAGAATACAGTAATAATCCATTCGTGCATGTATCAATTGTGTTTTTTCTTGATCGCTTCACGCATGTGTTCACTAAGTCCTAATCAAAACACAAAGCTCTATGGTAAACCAGCTAACAATAGCGAGGTAACACCTTTGTCATTGAGTAAACCAGCTAGTTACTCCATCGAATCGCCATATAATTTTCTTTCTTTCGCTGCAGACCATGAGTCTGTCATGAAATAACAAGTATATACTTACTTGCAGAGTCTTAGGCAATAATCACTGAACATAATTTTTTTTAATTCTTTTAGCAATTTCAGGCGGTGTACTAATTGTTCCTTTTTGATTCAGTTGTCATGCCTAATTAAAGAAAATAACGCAACAGCATTCCAGATTGTTGTATTTTGAACTGTGCGTTCTGTTGATTACTCTTAAATGTAAATCATACATTCTGAAAGCAACTATAAACTGCACTATAGGACGAGTTTACACCGTTACTATCGTAGCTACTCAAAGCTACCGTCCTATGTATATGGATTGCGCAGTATCTCCCAGGGTACTAATATTAGTGTCTTCGCACTAGTCAGGTAATGACCTAATCTCATCCTACAAAGGGAGCCTCGGAAGCAGGATTTATATATTTACTCGACAACATTTTATGTCAAATTTTGATGAAATAAACGATGTTTATTAAACTATGCGTAATATTTAGGTGGTCCCAATTAATAATTTCATTCCCGCGATGATGGATATAAGGTATACATTAAGCATAGACGTAGGATGGTAAGAGTTTGTCGCATGAAATTGTGTTCTAATTTCGTGTTATTTTTGTGTCATTTATTTCAAGTTTTTCTAGAAATTCCAAGTCCCAATTTTGGTGACTTGTCACCTTACCCCAGTTTATACTTTTGGGAATTTGGACCTACGATTTAATCGAAAATCGCAATTTCTTTTATAAAATCGATCGCGATGTTTCAAAGCAAAAATCGTGCAACCCTAAATCGCATCTAATCTGTTTATTAAAATGTCTTCCCGTGGCAAAGGGAAGAGGCCGACAAAGCCTTCAAGCGCCAGTAATCATAAATCGAGATGAGTTCAGAGCGGTAATCTTGGTGGTGGTTTGGATTCCAGGGGTCATGCGGAACGCGGCGAGGCTGGTCCTTCAACCACAGCTCAGCATGGTGCAGATGCTGATTCGGCCGACGATGTTGAGAAGGTGGTTCTGTTCCCAGCGGACGACACACAACCGGGAGATGGGCAACCCCAAAATAGACCCAGTGAGTTTGTCGACTTCCAGCAAGCACTCCTTGGAGGCAGGATTTTAGGCGGTCAAAGATCTGCTGCTCACAGTTATATGGCAACAAATGTCCCAATGGCGGGTGCTTCACATTTGGCTCTTGATTTTGGTTGTGGGGTCGAAGCAATGAACCTGGGGACTTAAGGTCCATTAAATATATGCCAAAAGATTTGATCTCGTCAATTTATAAATCTATCATTACTTTTGAAGGGAAGGGTCAAGCTCGAAAATTTTTGCGCAATTGTGGTCCAGCATATCACGGACACGTGTTCCATTGAGTCTAGACCAAAGACAATTTCCGATAAAGTTCCTAATATTGACAGATGGACAGATGCCTTTTTAATTTTTATGTCCGTATATCTGAAAAGGCACGCAGTCAAAGTTTTTGAATTGCTCCAGTACATGTCAATTATTAGAGGCATCAAGTCGCAATATGTGTTTTTCTTGGCGTACCTACGATGAACAGTTTCGGTTGCACCAGACCACATCAGCGCAGCCACGGGGGAGAATAAACCCTGATCTATGACTTCGCATCATGGCCTCACAAGAGGCTTGGGGGATAATATTAAGGATTCTATGCCAAAGATGAGCAATTTTAGAGGGAGATCATTTGGTAGACCATTCAACAGGCGATAAGTTTGATTACTCTGTTTAAACTGGCCAAATCACCCATTAGCATTGTCATTTCACTTCAAGAGATATACTTACCTCCCTAACACTATGATATTTCCTAAATATCGATCTTGACTCAATAACCCCAGATTAAAAAAGATAGGTGCCCTTAATGGGCAGGTAGACAGGTGACAGTCAGGTGGATGCTGGCCCCAACCTCGCGCATGCGCAGGCTGTCACTGCCTCTTTGTTGACTATTGGCCTGAATCACATGCTTGTGTTTTTGTATCCACTTGCTAAGTTTTGCTCAATTTTCATATCTAAAGTTGTTTTAGAGTGCTAGGGATCATGTCTGATAAGTTTAATTCACCTGAGGCCATGCCAGGACCGAGTTACCAGGTGAACTCTAGTACAATTATGTTTTAATTACGTCTTAATTATGCGGTGTCACCTGTTTCCATGACGTGGTATAGACGTTATAGGCGCTCAGAAAACTGGTAACTTTATTATCTGGCGCCATAAAATGCTAATATCTCTATGATTGTATCCACAGATTTCTGTAAGGAGGTTTGTTCACATCTAAAGAGGCTTGTCTCCACTATTTCCTTATAAATGTTAGGAAAAAAGACTGCCCAGAATGATATAGGCTCCCATAAGAGAGAGCTTGTTCTGCTCTCTGGTCCCACCCTTCCCTTTTAATAAATAAGTGAGTGGTGATGAAGAGTGGTTGTCTGGTGAAGCTTCCAAGAGCTGGACGTGGTGGTATGCCTTTGCTAAAGACTCAGGTACTCTAGTTATGCTTTATGGCACATTAAAATATTTGAAAATATTTGTAATTATTTGCTGCCAATATTTTTTCATACTGTTTATCTGTATCATTATCATGAGCTATTACTGTGTTCACATTACTGTTTAGTGTGCTCTTGTATTCATACAATTCGTCTTACACCTGGACATTGATCATCTGTTTTCTTTTTTGGAAATTATGATGTCATAATCAACCTTATTATTATTTTTTTCACCGTCCTTTGTAGGCATATAGGTGATTTCTTTCTCCTTTATGAGTCATTTAGTTTATTTAAATTATTAAAGAAGCTTTAACTCATTGTCGTCATCTTGTCCCTTTTTTCAGAAGCCTTCTTGTGTCAGTTGTAACCGATCAATCAAGTCAAAGTTTGGTCCTCATCTCTGTGTAAAATGTTCACCTTGTGGTCCATTATTAAAATGTGAACAGTGTGGGGGGGGGGCAGGCGGGAGGGGGTGACTTATTCTCTGAATTCTTATCATTACAGGCGAAAGATAAGGTGTCGGAGGAGGAGAAGTGTGCGAAGACGAGTGTAAGTGGCAAGGGTAAGAGAAAGGCCTCTGTTTCTTCGGAAATTGAGACTGTCAGGTTGGAAATGATGGGGGAGATGAGAAAGACAATAAAAGATTTGGTACCAGAGCTGCTTCGCAACCTGCTGCCTGGGTTGAGTAATTTATTGTCTTCTTCATCTGCTCCCGAGCAGAAAATCCCCACTGCTGATTCTGGTGTCCGTTGTGGTCCGTGGTCTAAAAATGTTTCAGAATCAGTGGTGGCTTCAGTAGATCTTGGAAGGCCCCCCCCCCCTGCCTTGCCAATGGATCCTGGACCAGGTCTAAATGATCCCGGCTGAAGGCTTGCCTCGTCAGTTGATCTTGGACCGGGGCCGCTGGACACAAGCTCACGCCTAGAGTGTCTGCGGCCGAAAGGTACCGCCGCCTCTTATGGTACCTTCCCTGGCCAGCCCGGGTTAGCGCTCTTTTGCTAGCTCAGAGGCAGTGTATGATGGCCAGGAGGAAGAGTATTTTCTGCTGGGTTCACCCGTTGAAGCCGTGGACATGGAAACGGACGATCGTGCACCCCTCGCAGGAGGCACGGCCAATTTTTTCCATGGAACTACTGCAGGTGTAGCTTTCACGGCTCGAAGGGTGGCTCGGGTTGTAGCGGATGATCGCCGTTTCCATATACCTCGGCTTGCCGAGGATATGATGGCGGCTGGTCCAGGCCATGGTGTGGTGGATTACACCCCGCACATTTCCATGGCGCCGGCTCCTGGCTTTTCAGCTGTGGTGCAAGACATGCCTGCACTCTCGGGCCTGCATGTTTTCCACGGTTGGCCAGCAGTATCCAGCCACGTTTACACCTGCGAGTGCAATAGATGATGATGAAGGCCCGCACCTTGTTGAGCACTCACAGGTGGCCACAGAGGAGGACTGGTCTGATGCGTGCCAGTGGCTGGTAAGCGTTAGGGCAGAGCTCTGTTTAAAACAGTCGGCACGCCAGCGGGACCAGAACCCATGGCTGGTGTGGAAAGCCGGCAGTTACTGCCATGCCATCTCTACTGTTAGCAGAACATATAGTTGATATGTTCACGGCGGCAGAGACTTAATGGATGGCTTGCGAAGACGAGGTGGTGAGGCGGTGCCGTATTGTTGCTGGCCAATACCAGAAATACGGTACAGTGCCAAAGGCGAGCGCTGATGATCGTGCAGCGCTTGGCGAGGACACGCGGCCAGGCTCCCGTTCTGACACTGGAGCGCTGTGCTGCTCGAGCGCCCTGCACTCAGCAAACACCGAGTTTCACGAGGCAGAGGAGAGCTCGAGAGCATCCATAGCGGCGCTCTCGCATGTCAGCTGTTACAGGGTGTAGTAACAATGCCAAGCAAGCCCTGTCTCAGTTCAGAGAGCCATCCAGGATGGTATTAACCTGGCTCTGGACTATATGACTAGGTCAGTGACTAGAAGTGTCAGGGCGAGATGCACATTTGCACTAGATAATTTGTGTCCATCTCAGGATCTGTACAACAGGCTGCTGCGGACGCCTATGTCAGGTCCTGGTCTCTTTGGGGGTGAGGGATGTAGACACCTCCAGAAGACAGTAACTCTAGTCCATAATCAGATGGCGCCACGCGAATAATTTGAGGTGCTTCGTAGGGAGCACGTTTGTGCAGCGCCCCCTGCGTACTGTCCACAGCAGGCCCGAGGTGGCGCTGGTTAAGTCAGAGGCCAACCACTGGCGCAGCGTAGGCCACGGCCATGCCAGCACCAGCCTGCATTGGTGGGGTGCAGGCTCCTCAAGTGCATCCAGCCAGGCAGCCACCCATACACCTCGGTGCATGAGGTGCGGGCCATGGCTCGGGCGGCGCAAGCCGTGGCGCGCGAGGATCTGGTCGTGATAATCGTGCCTGATGGGTCGATTTCCACAAGAACCAAACCAATGCTAGAACCAGAGACAGTCCCATTCTTGCACTGCTTATGTCCACCTCTCCCTAGGTTGTTTGACCGTACACAAGCAGGAATGGGAGCGGTTAACCCCGGACTGCTTAGTCTTGTGATGGCTTTCAGCTGGGTACCAGCCCAACTGGTTGATAGGCCCACCATCGCACCTGTCTCTGGTTCCGGTCTGGACTTAAATTCCAAGAGATCCAGATCAACGGTTGTGTATAGAGGAAGAGATAAATTCCCTCATACAAAATGGAGCAATTCAACCGGCGCAAAATTGCCCAGGCTTCTATTCAACCGTGTTTCTAGTGACAAAGAGCACTGGAGGGTGGAGACCAATTCTCAACCTCAAGCCATTGAACAAGTTCATAGACACACCAAGTTTCAAAATGGAAACAGTCAAAACAGTGTTGGCGGGGTTGGAGATGGGAATGTGGATGGCGTCCATAGATCTGAAGGATGCTTATTCCACATTCCAATTGCGAAGAGTTTTTGTCGGTACCTGAGATTTGCATTCCAGGGCCGACATTTACCATTCAAAATTTTCACGGCTCCTCGGGTCTTCACCAGGGTGGTTCTTGCAATAACAGGATACCTTCGCAGGAGATGCATAGCAGTCCACACGTACTTAGATGATTGGTTGTTAAAAGCACTCAATCAGGAGTCTTGCAGCAAATCTGGAGATAGTTTTGAAAACTCTCACAGACTTAGGCTGGATAATAAACTTTCAGAAATCAGAGCTGACTCCATCCCAGAAGTTTGTTTACCTGGGAATGTTCTTCGATCGAGAGATAGGGTATGTTTACCCTACTCAAGAGAGAGTAGAAATACTCATCTCAGTAATACAGTCAGTGTGCAACAGTCATCATGTACTGGCACAGGTTTACTTGAGAATGTTGGGGTTGATGGTTTCTCTGGAACCAGTCATTCCACCGGTGGCCTTGCGCAGGCGGCCTATCCAGTTATATCTCATGACACCGTGGACCCCGAGGACAGGTTTCCTGGACTCAGAGGTGTCAGTGTTGGAACCTCTTATTCACCACCTTCAATAGTGGATGAAGAGGGAGAATCTCCTGGCAGGTGTGATGCTCACCCCACCCCATCCTCAAATAACGGTGTACACAGATGCATCAATGGAGGGATGGGGGCTTGCCTGGAAGAAGCCACAGTATCAGGGCTTTGGAATCTGGATCAGTCACAGGAACATATAAATCTACTGGAATTACGAGCAGTAGTTCTGGGCCTGGAACATTTCTTAAAGAAAGTTCAGAGCAAGATTGTTCTAGTTCGATCAGACAACTCAACAGAAGTGACTTACATAAACTGCCACGGCGAAACGAAGTCGCCCAGTCTCTGTATAATGACTTGGAGCTTTGCTGGTGTCTAGATCATATGATCACCTTGAAGGCAGTTCACATTCCGGGAAGCCTAAATCTGTTAGCAGCCTCTTTGAGCCGAAGGATGAGTGTTTTGCCTACGGAATGGCAAATAAATCAATGTGTGGCAGATCATCTGTTCGACCACTGGGGGAAACCTAACATAGATTTGTTTGCAACGAACAAGAATGCAAAGATGATGACATACGTCTCTCCGATTCCAGATCCAAGCGCTATTGAAACAGATGCGTTAGCTATCAGCCGGGAAAAAATGTATGCATACGCATTCCCACCAGCAATCCTGATTCCAAAAGTCCTTCAGAAAATCAGGCAGGAGGAGTACCAAGTGCTTCTGATCATCCCAAATAAGGCCAAGCCGATCATGGTATACAGATCTGCTGGACCTTCTGGTCTGCAATCCGGTTCCTCTGCCTGTGATGGACAATATTATTTTCCAGGGCAAGTCCCTTCACAACAACCCATCAATGTTCCACTTGACTACGTGGATCTTGTCAAGGAATCTAAAGTTAAGGATGGCTTTTCTGACCATGCAGCCATGTTTATGGCAAAAGCCAGAAGGGGGTCGACCTCCAGAGCATATAACTATAAAATCAATTGATTTGCAGAATGAAACATTCAAACAGAGATGTTAATCGAATGGATGCATCGATTCAGGTAGTAGCCGATTTCCTAGCTCACCTGTTTGATGCCTATAGCCTCAAGCCTAACTCTAGTGCTGGCTACAAGTCAGCTTTGGTGTCAGTTATTCCTTGCTTGGCTGATAGGGGAAGTGACGAAGTCTGTTCATTGAACACTTTAATAAAAGGCATGGGTAATCTAAGACCGAGAAATCCACCAGTGGTTCCGTCTTGGAGTTTATCTCTAGTACTTCAAGTACTAGCAGACAAGCCCTTTGAACCACTAAGTGCCATTTCTATGAAAATGTGGACATTTAAGACTGTATTTCTAATTGCTGCAGCCTCTGCAAGACAGAGAAGCGAAATTCATGCCTCATCAGCCAAGGCAGACCGGTATGTGGTTACAGGGGAAGGCCTTAGGCTTCTACCTAGGATAAGTTTCATGGCTAAGAACCAGTCTTTGAAATATCCAGGTCAACCAATTGTTTTACCCGCTTTGACTAGGTTTGATCCTAATTCAAAAGCATGGTGTCCAATCCGCGCATTAAACAGGTACAAGCAACGTACACAGGAATGGCGGATGGACCCATCCTCGTTATGGTTGTCTTATATTGAATCCCATGGCATGGCATCAAAAGACACTATATCTGGGTGTATTGTGGAATGTATTCTATTTTGCCACAAATCCGACACTGGTAAACAAGTTGACTTAGCCAAGGCTCACAGTATCCATGGCATAGTGGCGTTCACCACCCTGTTTAACGGGGTGCCTGTGGGTGACATTATGTCGGTAGCTCAGTGGCACTGTGAGTCAAGTTTTACCGACCATTACCTCCGTGACACCACTAATCCTCTTGCCTTATTGATATTCAAATGAAAATCAGGTGTATATATTGTAGATAAGTTGCACTTGCTGTCTTCAGACATCACATTTTAATTGTGGAAAAAAACCCATATTCGTGTATCATATTTCCTTCACTGATGTGGACTGGATGGATACAGCTTTCATGCATAAGGTCAGTACTGCCTTTTGTTGTTACATAATTTATTGTCACGATGTATTACCCTTATTTAACAATAATCTAATGTTACCTGTGTATTATGTGATTCATTTATTGAGAGTATACGAAATGAAGCCTTTCGTCTCTTGTCCTGTAGTACTTAGCACCAGTACTTAGAGAGCGTATGGGACATGGAGGTCATAGCTTCTCCTTTCCTGAAAAGAGGGGGGAGCGCATTTGACATACGGTCAATACTCTCACCATCGGTTGTGTTATCCAGTGTTAAAATCTTTGCCTGATTGTGTGTGTCACACAATTTCAGATGTTAGTGCTTCATGCGCAAAACGCACAAGGGATGAGCTGGCCTTTTGACCTCACCTCCCTCCCGCCAAATTCTCTTAGGAATTCTGGCAATATCATAGTGTTAGGGAGGTAAGTATATCGCTTGAAGTGAAATAAACGAAATCATGGATTTCTTTTTTCATGAGAGAGTTGTTATACTTACCTCTCTAACACGGACACGATCTCTCTGCCCCACAGAGGCTCGGTCTTCAGGCTTTTAAGTTGCATGTGTTGGCCAATAGGCTGAGGCAAGCTGAGTGCATGCGCGAGGTTGGGGCCGGCATCCGGCTGACTGTTACCTGTCTACCTGCCCATTAAGGGCACCTATGTTTTTTAATCTGGGATTATTGAGTGAAGGTCGATCTTAAGGAAATATCATGGTGTTAGGTAGGTAAGTATAACAACTCTCTCGTGAAAAAAGAAATCCGTGATTTCGTTTAAACTTAGCAAGGAACTCGATAACTATCCATTTCCTGATGCTCCCATAATTTTTGATGGCTTCAAAAATGGTTTTTCATTACAATATTCCGGCCCTAGAAAAAGTTATGAAGCCAAAAATTTGAAGTCGGCTGGGTTACATCCATAATAATTGTGTATTTTCTATGGTAGATATGAAACATGCTAGCCTAGATATTTTTATAACAAGTTAACTGATGATTGTTGCTGCCGATAGCAGCTACAACTTTCCTTCAAATTATTTACAAAATAATCAGTAGAAAAAACTAGCTAACGTGTTGAAAATGATTTGACTGAAAATCGTTGCTGCAGCAACTTTCAACCAAATTGTTCTCAAACTAATCAACAGAATTTTCAATGTAGTAACACATTCTGGAAATATTTCTAGCAATTCGATTGACAGTCATTGCTGACTAAGGCAGCAACAACGTTATCAAATTCTTCTCAGAATAATTAGTGTCAAGCTCCCAATATTACTAGCTAATACATGTTTATAACAATTGGGCATGTGTCATAAACTTAATATAGATCCGCCGTTAAATATTTTTGCATAGATGAGTAGGCCAGCAAAGCACTTGCACGAGCTGTCATGCAGTGACATGCTTACCTACTGACTGAGCAGTTTTGAACATATTTCACGTTTGATCTTGACAACGTATACGACATAGGTCTACCGAATTGTCCATACATATGTTAGCTAACCACATTGAAAACCTGGCACTGGTTATTCTGGGAATAATTTGATAAAGTTGTTGCTGATTTAGTCAGGTCACGACTTTCAATCGAATTGCTCGAAATATTGTCAGAATGTGTTATTACATTGATAGTCTTATTGATTATTTTGAAACAATCTGGTTGGAAGGTGTTGGAGCAACGATTTTCAATCAAATCATTTTCAAAACATTAGATAGTAGAACTTGCGTTTTCTGGTGATTATTTTGCAAATATTTTAAAGGAAAGTTGTTGGCAGCAACAATTATCAGTCAAATTGTTAGAAAAAAATATCTAGCTTGGCACGTTTCATGTTTACAATAGGCAAATTTAGAATCAAACTACTATACGCTTACTACACCGCTATACAGGTAGACCCGCTCACATCGGAGACCAACAGTACACTTATACTGGACTTGGCGCGACAGCAAGAACAATAGAATCCCAAATAATGGAGGCTGCAAAAATCAAAGTAAAATGGCGGCTCAGAAGTTGATCGTAGCTGAGATTTTCAAATGTTTTCCTAATGTTATTGCTTCAGGATAATTTAAACAAATATTATATACATATCTTTACCTCTCTAGAGTGTTTTATATTTATGAGAGAAAAATTGAGAGATTGAGTGATTATAAACCCGACCATTCATACCATACCATTACATCAGTGTGATCATTATTATTGAAGTCCCCGATTTTAAGACTTCTTGCTTCACAGGTTCAGCTTGTGGGAATATGAACCTATGGTTGAATTGAAAATCAAAATTTCTTTTTTGAAAATTGATCACTTATTCCAAGCAAAATGTCGCATTCTCCTATTTCATATATCACTTCCTGTCCAAATCTTTGGGAGTGTCCAGAAAGGTCTGAAGTTGACTTAATGATTTGTGTGTTGTATTTCTTAAAGCTGCATATTCGCATCAATATGTTTGAAAATAAAATTGTTAAAATTTTCTACTTTTAGAAACATAAATCGTGTCCCTCGATGAATGAAATTAAATAAATCTTAAGATATGATGATTTCATTCCGTATAAATAAATTTTGTATGTTTAAGTTTTGAATTTGAATTAGGGACTCGGGCCTCTAATTCAATTTGACAACTTAAAAAATTATATTATTTTATGCATAATGAAATCATCATATGTTAAGAATTATTTTGTTTCATTACATCTAGGCACACAATTTTAGCCTCTAAAAGTATGCAATTTTCAAAATTTTATCTTCAACCATTCTGCTGTGAATATGCATCTTTAATCATGTCCTAAATTTTGGTCGTTATTTGTATAATTATATTGTTCTTTGCTGCAAACATTCAAATTTAAAAACATGGCATCTTCAATAATATTTTATGCCAGCACCATGACATTAACTACATGTGAACAACAGCAGCATACCACCCTATACTGTAATGAAATGTTTAGCACCAGAAGACAGGTTACCCGTTGTATTTTATTTTACAGGCCTTATCTTGCTGTTCTATCATGCCTGATAATAAAACAGTTATAGTGGGATCCTGGGACAATCAGATGTGAGTGGGGTATATACGCTAGTTGTATGCATTAGTCCACTAATATTGCTTTATTATCATTAGTCAAGATTAACCCTCTGAACTCAAAAGACCAAATATGAAATATAATTTTTGTTGAATGTTGAGAAACTAAATCCCCAGTCAGATTAGTTTCAAAATATTCAATAACTTGTATGATTGTTATGAAATTCCGAATTTTATTTGACTGCAGGATTGAATGGGTTAAAGACTGAAAGAGGTTTGAGATGGTGGAGCGAAGTTTCTACATACTGGACATATGCTAGGAATCAGTATAATGCACATCTGATTACAGGCATTGTGGCTTAACCATTTAACCATCAAATTTGCCCAAGAAAATCTAAATTTTCTCATAGAAAATGTCCATTTGCAGACCAAGAGAAGACTATTTTTGAAATTTTACCACTGGAATGACTGGCTCGATTATCGAGCGAATCATTCCAGTGGTATTTTGTCAAAGATAGTCTTCTCTTGGTTTGCAAATGGACATTTCTCCAGATCACTGCTGAAGCCATTTTTGGCTGATATGCATGTTAAAGTTATATGTATAGTATATGGGTTCGAAAGCTTAGGTGTTAGGCAGCTGAGTAGCCAGACTCCTGGCGCTCTTGTTTAATTTTTAGTCTATAGGGCCATTAAATAAAAAGGTACATTCACATAGATACAGACCCTGGAGGCATGTCACTCAGCTGCCCAATACTTAACCCGTACCCACTCTAAGCTAAAAAATTTACATTTTAATTCAAAGATGAACTGGTGTTCATTTTTCAAGAATTTTGGTGGAAGATGTTGCTGTCGTATCGTCCACAAAAATTGTCGGAAAATGTACACCAGTTTCTTTGTTATTGACATAGTAAAAGATAGACTACTGACATCGGAGTGGTAAGTGTTAACCTTTCAGTATTTGATACATTCAAAATGGCATATGCTCAATGCCAAATGAAATGAGTGAGAAGCTGTTGTTATACATATTTCATATTATTGGGACTACGTATGCGTGAACAGAATTTAAAATCATTACCTTGTCTTAAGCCATGGGTGTTCATTGATTATTGTATGCTTGTACTAGTTTCACACTGTGTTTTATTTTTCTAGCTACTTATACAGCATTGAATATGGTAGAGTGTTGGATGCAATCGTAGCACATGATGATGCAGGCAAGTGTGTTTACACTTACAACACCCCTTCCCCCCCAAAAAAAAATGTCTTCAGATTAAGCCAACCATATTGGACAACTGTTGTTGAATGTTATAAAATAATTTAACTGGAAGTTAGTCACATTAGGTAGCTACAGCTTCCAGCCAGATTTATTTTGAAACTTTTAGCAGAATATTTATAACATTATAAATAATTGAGTGTATCTGCTCGATATGCTTGCAATCGTGTTTAATTCTGTATGCTGTATATGATATTTATGACAAGTTATTATTATTATTATTTTTTCACTAGTAAAAGCAAAAAGAAATTTCAACCCTCACCATTCCTTTTTATGTTTAAAATTTTCTCCTGATCAAGACTGCAGTTGGGGATTTCATCGAAACACCTGTTCTTAAGATAAAATTTGATCAAAATGTAATCAGTAGTTTCATAAATACACCCACAGATGGACAGGCGGGCAGACAGGCAGGCAGACAATACTGTCTCTCCTACTGGATGAGATACAAATTGCTGCTGATACTTCTACCAAGAAGTCTTGTAATGTTTTTCCTACATGTATATTCCACATAAATCTCTTTTTATAAGCAGTTTGAAATGAAAATCATTTCTGCCTCAGACAACTTTCAGGCCAATAATTCTCAAAATTCCTAATGAATTTCTATGTAACTGTCTCTATTGCTCGTATTTTCCAAGTATACATTATCTGGTTAATAAACATCTGTATATATTAGCCCTTTAAGCGATGCAGTGGATCTTCTGCTGCGTTCTGCACAAGAAACAAAAACCATGTCAGTGAATATTCACACGTATTCGTAATTCCAATGTATCATGACTGAAAGCGGTAGAATATTTTGAAAATTATTTTAATGGAAGCAGTTACTGCCTAAGGCTTCAAAGGGTTTCATTCAAATTGTTTTCGAAATATTCAACATACTGTGTTCACAATCTAAGTTATAATGGATTTTCATGGCTTCATATATACTTTATAATGGACCGTTCCTGTTTATCCATCCATCATATGACATCATAATCAACTATGTGACATGTAGGATGATGTCATACTCAATTACAGCATGAATAACTCGATTTAACTCTTAAACGCTTAATAGTGCGACACGTTGTACAAATTGGATATCTTTGCTATTTAATAAACATGCTTTTGGATATTTTGACACTAATTTTACTGGGCACTGTGGCTGCCTATTGTGGCTGCCATAGGCAGCAACAACACCTGGTTAAATTAGTTTCAAATTATTCAACAGGTTACCTGTATAGTTTTCTGGAAATTGATAGTCAGGGAATTCAGAGATCGATCGATCCTAACACGAACCAGTGTGGGTGGAGCTTAGTTAGAGATGGGCGGGGCAAAGCTAAAACTGGAAAGATCCTTTACTGGTAATGTGTTATTGCCGTTTTCAGTTTCCAGTATACACTGGCAGTCTGGTCTGTTACTCACAGCCTCCTGGGACGCTACAGTCAAGGTAGGTATATACTGGCAGTCTGGTCTGTTACTGACAGCCTCCTGGGACACATTGCCGGGTGTGGTCCGGCCATAATAGTAAGCTCTACAATTGTTGTTTAGAATAACTACTATTGATAGTAGTATTACACAGTTTTGAGTTATATAATCTGGTTTGAAGAGCATTTGTGTGAAATCTTGTCAAAAATAAATAGTTTAATTTTGATCTTAACAGGAACAGATAAACTGGCATATAATTACTATGATACAGGACATTTAAAAGTGGGTAATAACACGTATATGATGGTTGCATTATGAATTATCTTTGGGCCGACAAGATGGTGGTTATTTAATAATTACGGCCTTATGCCCATCTGTCAGCACAGGTTGAGTTGTGTGAGACGCCTGTGAAAGGGCAATGGTTATCTGTATGATTGTACATACCTGTTTTGCTAACTCTTACCTGTACTTGACAGGTGTGGCAGTATGACAATCAGTCCAAGCATGCATCTACGGCAGAGATTATAGTGAGTATCAATGCTAGGCTCATCCATGTGTGAGGCTTCATCTGTATCACTTCTCATCTGACCAATTACGTTCTCATAATCAACTATGTGATATGTAGGATGAAGTCATAATCAATGATGTCATGAGTGATGTAGATAAGTTCGGCACGACGGCATATTTCATGACGGACCAAGCGTTGTTGTACGAATTGTATGTGTACTATTTAATAAACATGCTGTTCAATAAACACTCGGATTGAAAAAGTTAGGTGCCCCTACTGGGCAGGTAGTCAGATGACAGTCCGGCGGATGCCAGCCCCAGCCTCGCGCATGAGCAATCTAACGCTTCCTCTTTTCCAGTTTATTGCCAAAAGAGACACTTGCAAATTTTCATATTCTGAAGTTTCTGCTGTTTCTTCACTCGTTTGGTTGAATTTTCATCTGGATAACTATGTCTTCTCGATCTAAATCACCAGAGGAAGGACCGGGACCGAATTATTGGGTGATTTCAATTACATATTTGTCTATTTAAGCGTTTTAATCCTGTGTGTAATGTGTTTCCGGGATTCGCGATTAGACGTGATAGTCACCATTAAAACTGATTTATTTACATCTGGCGCTATGAAATTCTAATCTCTCTGTGTTTGTGTCCACAGGTATCTATCTATGATTGAAAAGGACAGCACATCTTCAGCGGGTTTGTTTTTCTCCCCACCAAGTTTCCATTTCCCACTAACATGTTAGGAATAAATCTATGCCCAGTGACTTGGAGGTCTCGTAAGATCTTCTCACTGACCTCTTGGTCCATTTCCCTTCCCCTTATGGTGGAGACATTTAAGAGGTCATAGCCAATGGTGGAGTATCCAGTTCATGAGATCGGGTAGTATGTCTGCTAAAGCAGCAGGTATTCTAGTGTTATTATATTAGGCTCTTCAAACTATTTAGAAATATTTCTGAAATTTTCTGCCAATTTTTATCACTGTTTATCTGATATTTACATAGCTTGTATCACTATCCTTTCCAGTTTTATGCTCTGGATTTTGAATACAATTCATCCTTACGCCTGGATATTGTTTTCCAGTCAGATTGCCTTCTTATTTTTTAAGATATAACGTCATAATCATCCTTGCACTCATTATTAACAAAAATGTTTTGTCCAACACCAGTTTATCTATTGTTGTAGTGGTCTTTATGGCCAGTAGTCCTCGCCTGTTTATTTTGGTTTGAGTTTTACTAATTCATTAACTAAAATACTCATTGTCTTTGTCTTGTGGCCTTTCAGAAACCTGGTTGTCCCAACTTGTGGTCGCTTCATCAAGCCTAGTTATTATTACATCACAAACATCCATTACCATTCAATCACTACTTGCTAAATCAAACTATCTGTATTTAGCATCAGAAAAAGATTTTTATGCTTGCTTTCATGCCCCCATATGCCTAACCAACTCATTTTACCCTCAACCAGGCTTCTGGTAGAGTACACTCTCACCATACATCCTGCATTAGTCTGGCACCGGTCCATGCTCACTCCTCTATGCGCAGAGGAGACTAAGAGTAACATAGTTTCACTTCAAGAGTATACTTACCTCCCTAATACTTTTGATATTGCTAAATATTGGCTTTCACTCAATAAAACACTCAGATTAAAAACAGTTAGGTGCCCCTACTGGGCAGGGAGTCAGAGCGTAGTCCGGCGGATGCCAGCCCCACCACCGCGCATGCGCAGACTAGCACTTCCTCTTTGCTAGATTATTGGCAAAGAGAACACACATGTTTTTCAGTCATAAGCTTTTCTTGCTCATTAACGTTTTTATTGGTGTTATTTTGGAAGTGATAAGACCTGATTTGGATGGCGGGAGGATACACTTCGCCACCGGAGGACGTTGGACCTTTAAATCAGGTGACTTCTAGTAAAATTAGCGAGTTTTCTTCCCGGTGTGTTGTGTTTCCGGGACTCGCGTTTACCGTGATAAGCGCCTTAGTTAGTTGGTTTAGGTCAACTCGGTGCTACCTAGGACTAATTTCTCTTTCTGTTTCTGTCCACAGGTCTGTATGACGCTAGGTTGTGACGTCACAGTACCAGAGAATTAGTATTCTCTCCACCATGGTTCCATTTCCTACTAACTCTGTTAGGTTATCTAACCAAATGAAAAATTATGTCCAGTGAGTTGGAGGCCTGGTATAAAGGTCTTCTCACTTTGCCCTCTTGATCCAATTCCTTCCCCATGAGGTGGAGAGAGTTAAGAGGCGTGCAGATGGTGGAGTTTCCGGTTCGTCACGTTGGATGGTTTGTCTATACAAAGCTGTCAGGTATCTAGTTATTGATAATGTGGTGATGTTAATTATTGTAAACAATCAAAGGGAGATAATTAACATTTTTGCCAGTCAAGAGTTATCTATATGTATCTGATGGTTGTGTAGTCAACTTATCCATTCAGCATACAATTCGTCTTTGCACTTGGATGTTTTGTTGGGATCGAATTTTTCCTGTCACGGGATTAATGACGTCATAATCAGCTGGCTATGTATTTATTAGCAATTCAAGCGCTATGCTGGTTTTTGATGTATATTGATCTTTATGATCGTTTTCCTTCTCCTTGAGTTGGATTGAGTTTCTAGGCTTAACTAGTTGCTCATACTCCTTGTCCTTTGCCCTGTTTCAGGGACCGGGTTGCGCGTCCTGTGGACGTTCTGTACATGTAAAGTTCTGGCCGCATCTGTGTTATCGATGTAGCCCTTGTGGTCCATTGATTAATTGTGACATATGTAAGCACTGGGGGGGCGAGTTAATGTCCGAATTCTTGTGCTGCTTACAGGCGACGGACAAGGTGGTAGTGGAGGAGAGGAAGAAGAAGCGGAAACGAGAGGTTGTAAGTAGGATGGGTAAGGGGAAGGTCTCGTCCGCGGTGGATATGGAGACCTTCCGGACCGAGATGTTGGGAGAGATGAAGAGGACAATAAAAGATTTGGTTCCAGGGTTGCTTCGTGGCATGCTTCCTGGACCGGATCCTTTATTGTCCTCATCATCGGCTTCGGAGCAGGTAATCCCCGCCTCTGGATCGATTTTCCTTAGTCCGCTTCCGTTGTCCGACGATTCAGAGGTGGCCCCATTAGAGGGGGCGTTCCACGGCCCTGGCAGCAGGCTTATTGCCGCGCCGATAGGGGACCGTGGACGGTTGTCGCTGGAACCCGCTGGCTGCTTATCAGTCCAGGGGTATCCGCACGCCGCGGTGGCCAGTACCTCCTATGGCACCGTTCCTGGTCAGCCCGGGTTAGCTCTCTTTGCTGACCCGGGGTCTAATCTTTCTGACCAGGGTGATGAGGATTACCTGCTAGGGTCGCCGTCTGACGACGTGGACATGGATGAAGACGTTTGTGCTCCCCTCGCGGGGAATACAGGCGCTTTTTTCCACGGTATTACTCACCCTGGAGTAAGGTCCGCGGTTCAGGTGGTGGCCCAGGGCGCTGCTGATGGCCAGCGGTACCGCATACCTCGGCTTGCCGAGAGTGTAGCTGGTGCTGGCCGGGCCCGTGGTAGGGCTATATGTACCCCGCGCTCTACCGCGGTGCCTGCTCCTGGTCAAACCAGTGATATTCTCATGCCGGTGCTGTCAGGCCCGCATGTTTTCCCTGGCTTGCCAGGTGTATCAGCGTACCCGCCGTCAAGCTCTACTGCTTGCGCTCAGGAGGAAGACGAAGGACCCCGTCTTGTAGAGCGCTCGCAGTTAGCCACGGAGGAGGATTGGTATGACGCTTGCCAGTGGTTGGTGAGCGTTAGGCCTGATCTGCCCGTGGAGCAGTCGGCTAGCCACCGTGTTCACACGCCGTGGTTAGCTGGGAAACCAACTGCTAACGCTATGCCTTCTCTGCCGCTGGCGGAGCATGTCGTTGACATGTTCAAGGCGGCGGAGGCGTCCATTAACACGAGTGGACGTCTCGCGAAGGCCCCTCGCGAGGTGGCCAGGCGTTGTCGCATCGTGCCCCTGGACTACCAGCGGTACGGTGTGGTACCCAAGCCCAGCGTGGATGACCGCGCGGCTTTGGGTGAGGATACGCGGCCAGGCTCCCGTTCTGACACGGGGGTCTTGTGCGCGAACGCGTTGCGTTCGGCGGATACCGCGTTGCGTGATGCGGAGGAGAGTGGGAGGGCTTCGATGGCCGCTCTGTCCCACGTCTCCCAGCTGTTACAGGGGGTAGTAACGACATCCGCATCGCGCCAGCCAGGCCCGCTCGCGGTCCAGCGAACCATCCAGGATGGTATTAACCTGGCGCTGGACTGTATGACGCGGGCGGTGACCAGGAGTGTCAGGGCAAGACGCACATTTGCCCTGGACAATCTGTGCCCGTCTCAGGACCTGTATAATAGGCTACTCCGTACGCCTATGACGGGTCCTGGTCTTTTTGGAGGTGAGGGATGTCGCCACCTCCAGGAGACGGTCACCCTGGTGAATAACCAGAGGGCGCTGCGCGAACAGTTTGAGGTACTGCGTCGTGCTAACGTTCGCGCCGCGGCCCCTGCGTATCGTCCCCTGCAGGCTCGAGGTGGTGTTGGCCAAGTCAGAGGCCAGCCGCCGTCGCAGCGCCGGCCTCGGCCGCGTGCGATTCGGCCAGCAGTGAGGGGGGCGCAGGCTCCTCAGCCGCCGTCAGCCAGGCAGCCGCCCGTGCACCGAGGTGCGCGCGGGGCGGGGCGGGTCGCGCGAGGATCTGGGCGTGGTTATCGTTCCTGACAGGGCGCTTACCGCGGTAAGGACCACGCCGGTGTGTATGGCGACGGAGACAGTGCCGCTCTTGCATGCCTTGTGTCCACCGCGGTCCCTAGGTGGACCGGTGGGAGGCCGGCTAGCCGACCACATGCAAGAGTGGGAACGGTTAACTCAGGACCGTTTAGTCTTGCGATGGCTTTCCGTGGGGTATCATCCAGAGTGGATGACAGGCCCGCCGTCGCGACTGTCTCTGGTGCCAGTCTGGACTCCCATTCCGAGAGATCCAGATCAAAGGTTGTGTATCGAGGAGGAGATAAATTCCCTCGTACAAAAAGGAGCTATTCAGCCGGCACAAAGGTGTCCGGGCTTCTATTCAACCCTGTTCTTGGTAACAAAACGCACCGGTGGGTGGAGACCGATTCTCAACCTCAAGCCATTGAACAAGTTCATCGAGACGCCCAGTTTCAAGATGGAAACGGTGCGCTCGGTGTTGGCGGGGTTGGAGAGGGGGA
Organism: Chaetoderma sp. LZ-2023a; assembly: GCA_034401795.1. NCBI lineage: Eukaryota > Metazoa > Mollusca > Caudofoveata > Chaetodermatida > Chaetodermatidae > Chaetoderma > Chaetoderma sp. LZ-2023a. The sequence continues at coordinate 69,140,260 of CM067367.1, forward strand.
TGTGGACGGCGTCGATAGATTTGAAGGACGCTTATTTCCACATCCCCATCCACAGGAGTTTCTGTCGCTTCCTGAGATTTGCATTCCAGGGCAGACAGTGGGAATTCAGGGTGTTGCCCTTCGGAATTTCCACGGCTCCTCGGGTTTTCACCCGTGTGGTTCTTGCGATCACAGCATACCTCCGCAGGAGAAGCATAGCAGTCCACACGTACATAGACGACTGGCTGTTGAAAGCGCACACCCGGGAAAGTTTGTCCGCCAATCTGGAGATTGTTTTGAAAATTCTCACAGACTTGGGCTGGATGATCAATTTCCCAAAATCAGAGCTGACTCCATCCCAGAAGTTTGTTTACCTGGGGATGTTCTTCGATCTGGAGACAGGATATGTTTATCCTACTCAGGAGAGAGTTCAAATACTCATCTCGTTGATTCAGTCAGTGTGCGACAGTCGTCATGTCCTGGCACGGGTTTACTTGAGAATGCTGGGGTTGATGGTTTCGTTGGAACCAGTCATTCCTCAGGCCGCCTTACGCAGGCGGCCGATCCAGTTGTTTCTCATGACACAATGGACCCAGAGTACAGGTTCGCTGGACTCGAATGTGTCAGTGTTGGCGCCTCTGATTCACCACCTGCAATGGTGGTTGAATACAGAGAATCTCTTACCGGGGGTTTTGCTAACCCCTCCCCACCCTCAGGTGACTGTGTATACAGATGCATCGATGGAGGGCTGGGGAGCTTGCCTGGAAGAATCCACGATATCAGGGCTTTGGAATCTGGAACAGTCACAGGAACATATAAATCTACTGGAGCTAAGAGCAGTAGTCCTGGGCCTGGAACATTTCTTACAGAAAGTTCAGGGCAAGATTGTTCTTATTCGTTCAGACAACTCAACAGTTGTGACTTACATAAACCGCCAGGGCGGAACGAAGTCGCCCAGTCTCTGTATGATGACATGGAGACTGCTTTGTTGGTGTCTGGATCACCAGATTACCTTGAAAGCAGTTCATATTCCGGGAAGGTTAAACCTGCTAGCAGACTCATTGAGCCGAAGGATGAGTGTTTTACCCACGGAATGGCAACTAAATCAATGTGTGGCGGATCGTCTGTTCGACCATTGGGGGAAACCCAACATCGATTTGTTCGCAACGAAGAAGAATGCGAAGATGACGACGTACGTCTCTCCGATTCCGGATCCAAGCGCTTTCGCAACAGATGCGTTAGCTATCAGCTGGGGGAGAATGTATGCATACGCATTCCCTCCAGCAATCCTGATTCCAAAAATTCTTCAGAAAATCAGACAAGAGGAATGCCAAGTGCTTCTGATCGCCCCGGATTGGCCAAGCCGATCATGGTATACGGATCTGCTGGACCTTCTGGTCTGCAATCCGGTTCCTCTGCCTCTGATGGAAGATATTATCTTCCAGGGCAAGGCCCTTCACAACAATCCGTCAATGTTCAGATTGACTGCGTGGATGTTGTCAAGGAATCTAGAATTAAGGAGGGCTTTTCTGAGCAAGCAGCCATGTTTATGGCCAAAGCCAGGAGGGGGTCAACCTCCAGAGCATATAATTATAAAATCAACAGATTTGCAGAATGGTGCTCAAAAAGATGTATTGATCCAATGGATTCATCTATTCAAGTAGTAGCTGATTTCCTCTGTCACCTCTATGATGCCTATAGCCTCAAGCCTAACTCTATTGCTGGTTATAAGTCAGCATTAATGTCTGTTATTCCTTGCTTGGCTAAGAGGGGAAGTGATGAAGTAAATACATTGAATGTATTAATTAAAGGCATGGGCAATCTAAGACCAAGGAATCCTCCTGTGATTCCGTCTTGGAGTTTATCGCTAGTGCTTCAAGTGCTAGGTGATAAGCCTTTTGAACCACTTAGTTCCATTTCTATGAAACTATTAACACTGAAGACTGTGTTTTTAATTGCTGCGGCCTCGGCTAGGCGTAGGAGTGAGATTCATGCCTTATCAGCCGAGGATGACCGTTTTGTGGTTTCAGGGGAAGGCCTTAAGCTGCTACCTAGGATTAATTTCTTGGCTAAAAATCAGTCGTTGAAATATCCAGGTCAACCTATTATTTTGCCTGCTTTAACTAGATATGATCCTAATTCTAAAGCATGGTGTCCCGTCCGGGCGCTGCGCCGGTACAAACAACGTACGGCGGCATGGCGCACCGACCAGTCAGCGTTATGGTTGTCATATATTGAGCCCCATGGGAGGGCTTCTAAGGACACCATTTCCAGGTGGATTGTGGAATGCATTCAGTTTTGCCATAAATCCGCCACCGGGAAACAGGTTGACGTGGCCAAGGCTCACAGTGTCCGCGGCGTAGTGACATCCACGGCCCTATTTAATGGGGTCCCTGTGGATGATATTATGTCGGTGGCTCAGTGGCACTGTGAGTCAAGTTTTACAGACCATTATCTCCGTGACACCTCTAATCCTCTCGCCTTGTCGGTTTTGAAAAAATAAATCGGTTTATATTTTTTGAGGTGATTTCCTCATTACTTATATATATCACAATTAATTTATGGAAACACCCACATTTTTGGGCCTGCATCAGTCTTTACCGATGGGAAGATGATGTCAGCAGCCATTGTCAACAAGGTCAGTCTTGTTCATGTGTTGTCCGTTGTTGATTGTATTGTCACGATTACCCGTTATTAATATGGTGATGGTTTGTGTATTTGTGTGGTTCATTGTTGAGAGTTACGAAAATGGAGCTTTTTCGTCTCTGTCCTGTAGTACATGGCACTTGTACGTAGAGAGCGTATAGGACATTGAGGTCAGTCGACTCTTCCTCCCAGGAAGGAGGGGGGGGAGCGCATATGACATTCGGTCATCTCTCATACATCGGTGGTGTTATCCGATGGTTAGTCAAATCCTGACTGTTTTTTCTTACAGTTTCAGAAGTTTTAGTGCCTTAAACGCAGAAAAGCGTATAGGGATGAGCTGGTCTTTTGACCTCGCCTCCCTCCCGCCAGATTCACTTTCGAATTCTGGCAATATCAAAAGTATTAGGGAGGTAAGTATACTCTTGAAGTGAAATAAACGAAATCTAGGATTTCTTTTTTCACGAGAGAGTTGATACTTACCTCCCTAGATACGGACCCGGCCTCTCCACCCCACAGAGGCTCGGTCTTCAGGCTCTTAATAGTTGCATGTGTGTCAGCCAATAATCTAGTCAGAGGAAGTGCTAGTCTGCGCATGCGCGGTGGTGGGGCTGGCATCCGCCGGACTACGCTCTGACTCCCTGCCCAGTAGGGGCACCTAACTGTTTTTAATCTGAGTGTTTTATTGAGTGAAAGCCAATATTTAGCAATATCAAAAGTATTAGGGAGGTAAGTATCAACTCTCTCGTGAAAAAAGAAATCCTAGATTTCGTTTAAATCACTCCAAATTTAGATGCAAGAAAGAATAGAGAGTCTCAAATCATTCCCACGCGGGGTGGCTGAGACCGGGTCGTAGTGATTAAAACTACAGACCAACCCACAAGGGGGGTCTGTTGGGGGATTTGCCCCTCACCCAGGCTTTGATTGCCGTTCTTGTGGGCCACTGGTAAACTGTGATATATGTAAACAGTGGGGGTTTACAGTCCATCTAATGTCTGACTTTTTGTCGCTTCAAGCCAAGGAGAAGGCGTTAGAGGATGAGAAGAGCTCAATGAAGGAGCGGGAGAGTAAGTGTGAGTAAGAAGCATAAGAGGAAGGCGTCCACTTCCATGGATATGGAAGCCTTCCCTCTTGAGATGATAGGAGAGATGAAGAAGACTATAAAGGATTTGGTTCCAGAGATGCTTCGTGGCATGCTCCCTGGACCAAATCCTTTGTTGTCTCCTCCTGCTCCAGTGCAAATAATCCCCACCTCTGAATCAGTTTTCCTTAGGGATTTATCAGTTTTCGCACATGATTCAGAGTTGGTCCCTTTTGATGCTCACCCCTCCCCACCCTCAGATAATGATGTATAGAGATGCATCAATGGAGGGATGGGGAGCTTGCCTAGAAGAAACCACAGTATCAGGGCTTAGGAATCTGGATCAGTCACAAGAACATATCAATCTACTGGAATTACGAGCAGTAGTACTGAGCATGGAACATTTCTTAGTGAAAGTTCAGGGCAAGATTGTTCTGGTTCGATCAGACAATTCAACAGTAGTGACTTACATAAACCGCCAGGGTGGAACAAAGTCGCCCAGTCTCTGTATGATGACATGGAAATTGCTTTACTGGTGCCTGGATCACAGGATCACCTTGAAAGCAGTTCATATTCCGGGAAGGTTAAATCTGCTAGCAGACTCATTGAGCCAAAGGATGAGTGTTTTACCTACAGAATGGCAACTAAATCAATGTGTAGTGGATCGTCTGTTTAACCACTGGGGGAAACCCAACATAGATTTATTTGCAGCGAAGAAGATTGCGAAGATGACGACGTACGTCTCTCCGATTCCAGATCCGAGCGCTATCACATGTGCAATCTATGACCAAGGAATCCCCCCTGTGATTCCGTCTTGGAGTTTATCACTAGTGCTACAGGTATTAGCTGATAAGCCATTTGAACCATTAAGTTCCATTTCTATGAAAATGTTGACACTTAAAACTGTATTTTTAATTGCTGCGGCCTTGGCTAGGCGGAGAAGTGAAATTCATGCCTTATCAGCCGAGGCAGACCATTATGTGGTTACAGGGGAAGGCCTTAAGCTTCTACCTAGGAAAAATTTCATGGCTAAAAACCAGTCTGAAATATCCAGGTCAACCCATATTTTTACCTGCTTTGACTAGATATGATCCTAATTCAAAAGCATGGTGTCCAGTCCGTGCATTAAACCGGTGCAAACAGCGTACTCAGGAATGGCGGACAGACCCAACAGCGTTATGGGTGTCATATATTGAACCTCATGGTAGGGCTTCCAAGGACACCATTTCCAGGTGGATTGTAGAATGTATTCAATTTTGTCATAAATCCATCACAGTTAAACAAGTTGACTTTGCCAAGGCTCACAGTGTTTGCGGCATAGTGGCTTCCACCGCCCTGTTTAATGGGGTCCCTGAGAGTATATGAAAATGGAGCCTTTTCATCTATGTCCTATAGTACATGGCACTTGTACATAGAGAGCGTATGGGACATTGAGGTCATTCTGTCTCCCTCCCAAGAAAGGGGGGGGGGAGCGCATATGACATATGGTCTTCTCATAGCCATCGTTTGTGTTATCCGATGTTCAAGTCATTCCCTGGTTGTGTTTTCACACAATTTCAGAATTTTAAGCGCCTTAAACGCAGAAAAGCGCATAGGGAAGAGCTGGTCTTTTGACCTCACCTCCCTCCTGCCAAATTCTCTTATGAATTCTAGCAATATCAAAGAGTGTTAGGGAGGTAAGTATACTCTTGAAGTGAAATAAACAAAATCACAGATTTTTTTTTTCACGAGAGAGTTGATTCTTACCTCTTTAACACAAACCCAGCCTCTCCGCCCCACAGAGGCTCGGTCTTCAGGCTTACTTAAATTGCATTGTGTCGGCCAATAAATTAGTCAGAGGAAGTGCTAGGCTGCAGATGTACGAGGTTGGGGCTGGCATCCGCCGGACTGTCATCTGACTACCTGCCCAGTAGGGGCACCTAACTTTTTTAATCTGAGAGTTTATTGAGTGAAAGTCGATATTTGGGAATATCAAAGAGTGTTAGGGAGGTAAGTATCAACTCTCTTGTCAAAAAAGACATCTGTAATTTCATTTATTTGAAACTAATTTGACTGGGATAGGCAGCAACATCACCAAGTCAAATTTGTTTCAAAATATTCAGCAGCTTACCTGTTTTCTTTAAATTGATAGTCAGAGAATTCAGGGATCGATCGATCCCAACATGGGTGAAGCATGCGTGCGTGCGTGTGCAATCGTTTGCTGAATATAAATACATGTAAGCGAATAAGAATTTTATGCACACTCATATTTTCCTAATTTGATATTTCAAGCATCTTTGCTTCTATGATAAAATATCATGACTACTTTATGGAAGGCATACTGGAAAGGAAGATGTATGAAATATCTTCTTCAGTATTATGAAAATAAATTAAGACTTGGTGCCCTAAGACGGCAACACCTTCCAGTAAATTACGTTTAAACTAGTCAGCAGAATATTCTTTGCATCATCAATGGCTTGTCACATCAGGGGCTTGATTCATGAAAGGGGCTTAAGTCCAAAACGTGTGTAATCTATGTTCCCAAAAGTGTGAAGGTTCCCAAAGTCCTGTTGTAAAAGACATTAGCTGTATTAAGCAAAACTTAGGCTTCATTCGTGAAACCTCTCCCAGGTCTGTGTAAATGATAATCTTTTAATGGTCAGCTCAGCCAAAAATAGCTTATGCAGTGCTTAGCCACCAACAACTTTCAATCATATTGTTTTTAAAATATTCAGCTTATCCAAAGTAAAACCCCATGGAAGTTAATGAAACCATGGAAATTATAGTCTGCAGAAATTCATCAGGTAGTCAGTTAATATTAATTTTTAATAAGTTTGAAAATTCACTCCATTTCTCCTGTTTGAATTGTTTGTTTTTCAGACAGAGTTGGACCATGACTGTCGTGTGATGTGTATGTCTGTCAGTCCTGATAACAGCCTAATGGTCACCGGTACAGATGATGGCTCGATCCATGTATGGGATCTGAGTAACTACACTCCCACGGCACAGTACCACCGTGAGTTCACTGTCAAATTAGAGTTTGTCTTCAAATGTTTACTATTATTTACTATCAGTGCTGTTTGAGTGACCACCTGCCTTTAGGGCCTGTCTTTAAGGAAGATGACCTGTTTTAACCCTTTAATGGCCAAATTTGTTAAATAAAATCAAATTATTTGCTTATTGAATGTCTATTTGCAGGCCAAGAGAAGTCTATGTTTGAAAATTTACCATTGGAATGACTGGCCCGGTTACCGAGCCAGTCATTCCCGTGATAAATTTTCAAAAATAATCTGCAGACGCTGGTCTTGGGGCATGGTTTGCGTGGAAATGGTTAAATCAATGATGATTTCCCAAAGCCAGAATCATACAAGCCTACTGTTAAACCTGTCATCACAATATCTAACATCTTAAGACAAACTGATGTTGAATATTTTGCAAATAATGTTCCTGGAAGACAGCTGTTGCTGTTTTAGGCAGCAATATCTTTCAGTCAAATTAATTTCAGAATGTATACACGTTGACATGGTTTATCTTGTAATATTTGCCTTATCCTTGCAGGACATGAAGGCAATGTGAATGCAGTTTTGTTGACGGATGGTGAGTTTATCAAAACAATTACTTAGTATTTACATACAAAATTCTCAACTTATTAGCAATTGCACGCTGCTCAAACTTCTGACTACTATGTTTAATGAGGTTATAAGTTTTAGATGTAGTAATAGGAAATAGTATAATTATCATTGACAAAATGTATCTGTGCGTGCGTATGTAGGGGCGAGAGTGTGGTATGTGCGTGTAGCAAACACTAAATTTAGTTTTCGCTTGTTGATGGTCAAGCTTTGCCTAAGCAAAAGACACAGTGATGCACATACAAGCTCTCTTTAGCCCTTTACTAGTCAAATTTGGTTTTAAAAATTCTAAATATTTGCTTATTGAATGTCCATTTGTAGGCCAAGAGAAGACTGAAAATTTATCACTGGAATGACTGACTCAATAACCGAGCCAGTCATTCCAGTGGTAAATTGAAAAAAGCCTCTTGACTTGCAACAGGCCATACCTCAAAACAATGGAGGAATCCAGTTTTAGCTCTTCCCCGCCCATCTCTAGCTAAGCTCCACCCGTGCTTCGGGTCAATTGATCCCTGCACTCTTTGAATCTCAATTTCCAGAAAACTATACAGGTAAGCTGTTGAATATTTTGAAATTAATTTGACTGAAAGCTGTTGCTGCCTATAGCGTGTTTCTTAAATAGTAAAGACATACAATTCATACAACCTGACAGACTATTAAGCATTTAAGACGTACTAAATCGAGTCATATATGATGTAATTGATTATGACATCAGCCTACACATCATGTAGTTGATTATGACGTCATATGATTGACTGGATTCATGAATTGCAGAGACAGGGTTAGGCCGGATTGACCACTAAATGGCTAAATTAGGACTGCTGAGCAACTTCTTGTGAGCAACCAACTTAATTATCTATACCTTGATATTCTTAATTCAACTGCACTTAGTCCAGTGGTAAATTTTCAAAACCATTTCTCTTGGTCTGCAAATGGACATTTTTCCCCATGAAAATGGTTACGGTGTGGGTTTGTGTCATAAATACATTTATTTTGTCACAGATTGCCGCCGAGCAGTGTCATGTGGGGCTGATCAGTGTTTGAAGGTATCAGATTTAGACACTGGAACAGAGGTTTTCTCTAAAGATCCTGGTCAGGAACTCCGGTGAGTGTATGTCACGATGTCTTAATACTAGTAATACAATTACTAACCCTTTAATGGTCAAGTTTTCCAGCACCACCCTCTGCAGTGGTCTTGAAGAATGTCCATTTGCAGGCCAAGTGTAGTCAGCCTGTGGATGCTAGATAATGATCTAACTATTTCCATTTATCATATAAAGTAAACATGGCTTTTGGCCTGTTTAATATTTCTCGATATGAACTTACATGTAAGATACAATGAAAGATTTTCATTGGTTAGATAATGTGTAACAAATAATTATATTGGTTATATACGGTGTAATAATGCCACACGCCTGGAACACTGCAAATGTTTCATAGTGACGATGACAGCCAAAATGTAAACACGATGGGATATGTTGTTGTTGATTTAAATTTTGTATATATATATATATATATATATATATATATATATATATATATATAAACTACCTAGTTATGAAATATGTTCATATATGTACGTGATAGGCGCACAAGTTTTAAAAGTTGGATTAAAAGTTATTTCAAGTCTGAATTAATAAAAATGTTTTGTTTGACATTATTATTTATTATTTATTGGTCAGAAATCTTAGCAAGTGATGCATTACAGTGAAGAAAATGAAGCGTAAAATGGTGCTTTTAAATATGTTTCAGCGATCGACTTTATTAGAAAAAATTTCAAAATATCAATTTAAATAGAATAAATAGAATCTCAAACTCGGTCCCATTTCATACCACTTATCAACCTCATAAAAAATTATCAAATTCCATTCGCTAAAGCTCGTGCAATGTGGTAATTTTTGGCTCGGTAGATAATAGTGATATGAAATGGGACCTCGTTTCAGGTCCTCTATGTATATAACTTTAGCATCCTTATAATAGTTGTTTTACTTATCTTTGTCTTTATTGTTATGCAAATAGGTGCATGTGTTTGACCAATGGTGTGCTGGTAACAGGAGGTAACCATGGTGATGTCCTAATATGGGATCTGAGTGCGGCAGTACTTATTCATACATTCAAAGCTCATGATGGTAAGTGTGTAAAATAGCATACTTTAATCTAACTGTTAACAAGAAGTTATAAAAGTTGTGCTCAGCTTTCAGTGTTATTATCTCCACACGAAAAAAATTATGATTTTGCTATTGCGTCTGTCTCTCTGTTCAAATCCGTCTTTCCTGTTATCTCAAAAAACATTTGAGGGAATTCAGCAAAGCTGTTGTGTGAGTTACTCATAAGATTTCAGACTGTGTTTAGCTCAGAGGGTCATGGGGTGGGGTCAAAATGTCAAATATCATATAAATCCTGTCCCATGACACTCCTCTGAAAACCGTGTGGTGGAATTCAATCAAATGTATTATGTGAGTTACCAATATCATTGCAGATTGAGACATTACATTTTTGGGGGACTCAACTCCTTCGGGTGGGGTGTTTGAATTGTTAGATTTATCAGCCTTTTGTATGGTATGACAACTGGTGCTCTGTTTGGGAGCAATGGTGCATAGAAGTTGTTGCTGTCTATGATAGCAACATCTTTCAGCAACATTGTGTATAGAATGTGCACTTGTCTTTCCTTTACTGGTTCTTTAACACTTTAAGCTTCAAGCCGGCCAGAAACCAGAACTGCAGTCATTTTCAGAAATAGCCAAGGACACGAGATGACGATTTTTTGCAAATTTAACTCTGGAATGAATGGCTCGATACCCGTCATTCTAGTGGTAAGTTTGCAAAAAATAGTCTTCCATTGTCCTGGACATTCATTAGTCAGATGGTCTAAGCCTTTAAACCTAAAATTTGTTCAAGATTTCAATTCTCTCATAGAAAATGTCCAAGAGTTTAATTTTTTTTAAATTTATCACTGGATTGACTGCCTCAGTTATCGAGCGCCTTTCATTCTGACTGGCTCAGTTATCCATCCAGTCATTCCAGCATTAAATCTTCAAAAATAGTCTTCTCTTGGCTTGCAAATAGACATTCATCAAGATCACTGCAAAAGCCATTTTGGCCGGCTTGACCAGGATTAAGGATTAGAGCCTGGATTTCTGACATCATGATGATAACGGCTACAATCATTCTTCATGTGATTCTTGCCGCATCTCACATCCATCACTGTCATTGTCACTTTCATTCTTGTGTCCACAGAAGCTGTGATGTGTGTTCATGCTGCAGATAGTGGCATCCTGGTCACCGGAGGTCAGGACAAGAAAGTCATCCTATGGAAGCCCAGTTGACCAATATAAATATCATCATAGTACGTGTCCATTCCAGATGGCATCTGTCTGCCAAGCTTACACTATAACATGAATTGTGATCCGTTCATCAATCAATCCATCTATTTGTGAATGAGTCATTTAACAAATATATTGATGTCTCCTAGTCTCCCATACCCGTCCTTTTTTATGACCTTGGCATTCTAATGCTGAATCAAGAGGGATGTTAGGGACCTCAATCACATACTCCCACCCACGCTTGTTGAATCAGTCCAGTAGAATATAACTTATGCTGGATGTAGAGACAGATGGACTGATACACAGACAGTGTGCTTACTATGGATCTTTCCAGCTTGTAGGAATTGTACGTCTTTACTATTTAATAAACATTTTGTCGAATATTTTTAAACTAATTTAACTGGGTGTTGTTCTGCCATAGGCAGCAACAGCACCAAGTCAAATTAGTTTCAAAATATCCAACAGCTTACCTGTATAGTTTTTTTGAAATTGATAATCAGGGAGTTCAGGGATCGATCGATCCCAACACGAGCGAGCTATGGGTGGAGCTTAGCTAGAGATGGGAGGGGCATAACTAAAACTGGAATGGTCTATTTTCTCCCGACACTTTTGTGGTGAGACTTAGTATTGTATTAACCATTTTCTTCCCACCGAGACCAATGTGATAATGATTGTTAACATAAAATTGTCAAATAGATGCAAAAAAAAATGTACTTAATCCCTGAAAGCTGAATTCAAAAACTTTTTACAAATTTAATAAATATTCTGTTGATGATTTAGAAATGAATTTAACTGAGGGCTGTTGGCAGCAACAGGTTCCCGTTTAAATAGTTTCCAAATATTCAACGTCTTACTTTGAAGTTGATCTTCTGGGAAATCATGGTTCAAAGGTTTAATATATCAGTGAAAATGTGTCAAATTATTATCTTTCCAGTTCCCATTACTAGCTATTTATAAGTTATATATATAATTTATCTTCCTTGTTTATTACCCCATAAGCTACTGACATTTGAGATTCCTAAAATCTGGGGTGTATTTTACCGATTCAGTCATGAAAGATAGTCTGACTATCACTGGAACCACTGACTGATTTAATCGCTTCATTGTTGATAAATTTCAAACTGTATAACTTATCAAAATGATTAAAATCTCTTCAATATTTCAGTGGAGGAAGACATACATGATTAATTTAGACAGATCGTTCAAAGTATGATCAAAATATTCGCTACGCTGAATTTATAATATTGATGGGCTCAGAACATTAACACAAAATCACAAGTATTAAGTGTCGCCACTTTGATGTTCAGTTTGGAAACAATATTGCTGTAAGCTGTTTCTACTTCGAATAATACTTACCAGATGTACTATTATGATAATGTGTTATCTAGTCTAGCTCAAAATAAACAAAATAGACTTGGCATATCTATGCACTCTGTTTTAAGCTGATCTTTAGCTCTTGCTTCATTGTCAAGGGTGTGTGTAGCGATCGGTCTTAATTTCTGGGCTATTTTAACATTAGTTAATTACGTGTTTTCAGCCTAAAAATTTTCAATTATTTCCTGCCTGGGACTTGATTATCATTAATCTAAGAGAAAGTTAATGTTTCTAAGTAATTTTAAAATTACAATCAAGTAAATTGTGCGTGTCATCATCTTATCATGTGCAGCGTTTTAATTCTTATTCTGTGTTTGCAGAAGGTGAAGGGGCACGGCAAGGCCCCACCAGATACATTGTGTTCACGCTGCAACCGTTTCATGAAGCGGAAGTTCACAGGCCATCACTGTGTCGCCTGCATGAAGTGCAAAGTTGGAAGCCCCTGCGATATATGTGCGAATTGGTCCTTGGAGGTGGTGGCGGAATTTGATCGCGATCCGTGTGCGCGTTTGGAGAAAATCGCGAGGGACAAGGCGGCTAAGGTGGATCAGGCGTCCATTAAAGGTCCGGAGGAGCGCCTGAATGAGCAGATGGACTCGGCCTTGCGTGTTTGGGTGGCACAATTCAAGGTGATGTTTGAGTCCTTGAAGTCCACGATCCCGTCGATGCAGGCTGATTACCTATCTGTGGTCTGGCCGGTTCTGCGGAGGGACATGCACCTGACCTCTCATGTTGGCTCAAGAGCCGATGGTGGAGGAAGAAGATATCCTCCTGATGGAAGACTCGGGCATGCCAGAGCTTTCACAGGTGACAGATTCCAGTACTTCCCGTGAGTCACCCACAGGTTTTGTACGGATTTGTCAACCTGGTGGAGATGTCGACGTTCCGTTGGGCATTTTTCACCCGGATTTCGCTCAGTCTCGAGTGCCGTCAGAGCCGTGTTTTATGGCTCCCATCGCCATTGCAGATGCAGTTATGATGGCTCCTCTCGGAATCCAATCTCCTGCCGTGTTAGCGGCCGTAGTCCCGGCTCCTGTGTTGAAGCCGATGGATTGTGGTGATTCCGTATCTGGTGATTCACTAGATACTGGAGCCGCAAGTAGCCGAGCCACGGACCCGCTTTGAATTGGAAGTCTGGTCCATGGCTCTCGGCATGGATCGTCGGTGGCCTTTTCATCCAAGGGTGAGAAGGAAGATGAAAATGGTAGTCCTTTGATGGACGAATCATCTTTCTGCACCGAAGCTGAATGGGTGCAAGTTCTTGGCTTGATGTCAGACCATCTCGGGTTGTCATCGGACCAGGAGTCTCAGCGCGATCCGCGGATGTCAGAGCATGCGGCTAGCCCTCTGTCAAGTGGCTCTTCCACCATGCCAACTCTTCCCTTGGACACTCAGACTTCTGACATGTTGGAAGTCGCGGCGTACCGTTTGGTTCAGCCGGAGTATACTTTACCCAAGGCCCCTAAGGGGATAAGGAGTAGGGTTTGCTTTCCAGAGCAGGCCTAACACCAGTCTGCTTGTGTTCCTCGGCTTTCAGTCGGAGAACGAGAATCGCTGAATAGGTCGTTAGCTGGGAAAGCCAAGGGTCATTCACGACCCTTGGTTTTCCAAGCTAACAAGGATCCGTTCAATGAGCTAACTCTTATTGAAGATGCGGCTATGGCTGCTCTCTCACATGGATGCACCGTCCTGCAGGGTATGCTGATCTGCATGGCGGAAGGTGGGGATGTGCCAGAGGCTGCTCCCGTAGTTGTCCGGGACTCCATGCGCTTATCTCAAGATTGCCTGGCCAGGGTGATCACTAGATCATTGGCGAAGCAGAGGAGAATGGTTCTCAATTGTGTAGAACCGGGACCAGAGATGAGTGCTTAGTTATCTTCTGCGCCCTTCATTGGTCCAGGCTTGTTTGGCGGCTCGGCAAGACAAGCTCTCTTCAAGGTTGCATCCATGGTTGCAGAGCAGGAGGTTGTCGGCAAGTCGTTGAAGTCACCGAAAAGAACTCAGCCGCAACAGTCCTACAAGCAGCATCGACAGGAGCAGCAGAGGCAGCGTCACAGATCGCCATTCCATCCTTCTGGCCGTGATGCCCATCGGGCATCCGGTTCTCAGGGACCTGGCTGTTCGTCTTTATACAAGCCCTCTAATAAGAGGCCGTATGAAGATGATAGGAAGGGTGGCGGCTCGGGTTGCGGTGGCTACTGTAAGGATAGCCGTGGTGGCAGTCCTGGGCCATCATATTCCAAGAAGCCGCATGGTGGCCGTGGGGAGCGGTCCTGACGGGTTTCTAGTGAGACCCCTTCCGGTGGCGCCAGGAACACAGGGATTCAAGAATCTTCACCCAAGCGAATTAACGTCTTATCGCGCAATATCGACCGCGAGCTGTGTGCAGATTCCTACCATCGGAGGCAGACTTCAGCTGTTCTCAAGCCTTTGGGAATATGTCGTGCAAGATTGTTTAGTCTGTCATTGGCTAAGAAACGGCTACAAACCGGACTGGTTTATCCGTCAATCGTTAGCTCCATTAACATTGACTCCAGTATGGACTCCCGTTCCAAGGGAATCTGATCATCTAGATGCCATTTGCTCAGAAATAATAGATCTTCAATAGAAGAATGTGATTCATTTAGTCCGCAATCAGTCCTCCCTGGGCTTCTATTCGATAATTTTGCTCTTCCGAAACACACCGGAGGTTGGAGACCGATTCTCAACCTCAAACCGCTGAACAAATTCATTCTTTCACCAAAATTTCAGATGGAGACTAGCAGCGATGATGACAGGGCTGAGAAAAGGCATGTGGGCAGTGTCGATAGATCTGAAGGATGCATATTTTCATATTCCAATGTCAATTCCTTTTCAGAAATATCTTCGCTTTGCATTCCAAGGCAATGTCTGGGAGTTCAATGCGCTACCTTTCTACTTCGAATAATACTTACCAGATGTACTATTATGATAATGTCTATTATCTAGTCTAGCTCAAAATAAACAATTAAAACTCCGCACTCTCCTGGTCCTGCCCATACTGTGTCCGGGAATACCATAGCCGCAGGTACCGAGTCAATTCCCAATCACAGTCAGATTCGTCTATTTTGCGCTTTTTCAAAGTCGTGTTTTTTAGAGTGCTCAAATTTTGCAATTTAAGCAGTTAATCAGTTGTGTTAGTCGATTACATCGCTGGATTCATGGAGGAACTTGGGAAATCATCACAGGGGCAGGTTGTATCAATCTAGAATTTATACATTCGTGCCATAATGACTGTTTGAAATTTCCTTAAATTGGCACATTTTTTATAATGTTAGCCATTGTTGGAGTCGCTTCTGTACCCGTTGACTTTTAGTTTTAATTCGGGTACTCGGTTAAATTTCTCTTGCGACTCGGTTCCTCTAAGATGGATGCGTCCTTGGCCAAGATGGCGGCGCCCATGAATTATGTCGTTCTTGCCTTGGTGTATCCAGGCACTCTGTTGTCGCCGATTTTAGCTCTCGCTTAGTTGTCGAGGCTGTTTGTAGTGATCGGCGATTTATTCTTGGTTATTTAACGTTAGTTAAAGGCTAAGTTGTGTTTTTTTAAAAATTTTCACTCAAAAAAGTTTCAAATATTTCCTGCCTAAGACTTGTTATCATTAATTTAAGAGAAAGTTAATGTGTTTAAGAAATCTTAACTATCAAGTCTATTGTGCGTATTGCTCGTCATTACTTGTCATGTGCAGCGTTTTAATTCTTCTCTGTGTTCGCAGAAACCGAAGAACCCAGATACGTTGTGCCAGAAGTGCAACAGGTTCATGAAACGGAAGTATCTGGGTCATCACTGTGTGGCGTGTGCGAAGTGTAAGG
Source organism: Chaetoderma sp. LZ-2023a (assembly GCA_034401795.1). Classification (NCBI taxonomy): domain Eukaryota; kingdom Metazoa; phylum Mollusca; class Caudofoveata; order Chaetodermatida; family Chaetodermatidae; genus Chaetoderma; species Chaetoderma sp. LZ-2023a. The sequence goes on from CM067367.1 coordinate 69,156,098, forward strand.
TCGGAAGCCCGTGTGATGTGTGCGCCAAGTGGTCGTCGGCAATGGTGGCGGAGTTTGACAGGGATCGACGGGCGAGGCTGGAGCGTATAGAGAAGGATAAGGCAGTGAAGCGGCAGCAAGCGTCGTTGGTTGGACTGGAAGGTCGGCTGAATGAGAGGATGGATTCAGCACTGGGCGTATGGGCGGCCCAGTTCAAGGCCATGTTTGATTCATTACAGTCCACGGTCCCGGTGAGGCAAGCTGGTGCAGGGCAACCATTAGGTGGTCCGGCTAGTTCTGCTGAGGGTCATGCACCTGACCCTTCTCTGTCCTCGGCTCAAGAGCCGTCGGTAGAGGAGGAAAAATTCCTGTTGATGGAAGATTCCGGCATGCCGGATCTTTCAATGTCGGCAATGCCTAGTACGTCCCAGGGGTCTCCCTCGGGATTTGTACGGGTTTGCCAGGCGGATGGTGATGTCGACGTTCCGTCGGGCATTTTTCATCCGTCATTTGTGCAACCGGATATGCCGGCGGAGCCGTGGTTTGCGGTTCCGACGGCTATCCCGACGGCGTTAGGCGCGGCTCCTATCGGAGTGACAGTGCCAGCCGTGATTGAGGCGGTCGTAGTCCCGGATCCCGTGTTGGAGCCGATGGACTGCGGAGAATCCGTATCCGGCGATTCGTTGGATACTGGTGCCGCTGGTAGTCGCGCTATGGATGCGCTCTGTCCTGGCAGAGACGTTTATCGTAGCGTTCAGCAAGGATCGTCGGTGGCCCTCTCATCTAAGGGAGAGAGGGAGGATGAAAACGGGAGTTCTTTAATGGACGATTCCGCTTTCTGCGCCGAAGCTGAATGGGTGCAGGTCCTTGGATGGATGACCAATCGTCTCGGGTTGGCATCGGATCTAGGATCTCAGCGCGATCCGGCGATGGAGCGGATGTCAGAGCGTGCGGCTAGCGCTCTGTCCAGTGGCTCTTCGGCCATGCCTACACTCCCCTTGGACACGCAGACTTCTGACATGTTGGAAGTTGCGGCATATCGTCTGGTTCAGCCAGACTATGCGTTGCCCAAGGCCCCGAAGGGGATAAGGAGTAGGGTCCGTTTTCCGGAGCAGGCCTATCATCAGTACGCCAGAGTTCCACGGCTTTCCGTTGCGGAACGTGAGGCGCTGAATAGGCCGTTGGCTGGGAAGGCCAAGGGGCGGTCACGTCCCTTGGTTTCTCAGACCAACAAAGACCCGTTTAATGAGCTCACGCTCATTGAGGATGCGGCTAGGGCAGCCATGGCTGCGCTGTCGCACGGGTGTACCGTCTTGCAGGGTATGCTGGACTGCACGGCGGAAGGCGGACAGGTGCCAGAGGCTGCTCCCGGAGTTGTTCGGGACACCATGCGCCTGTCTCAGGATTGCCTGGCCAGGGTGATCACAAGAACTTTAGCAGAGTGACGGAGAATGGTTCTCGATTGTGTGGAACCAGGACCGGAAATGAGGGCAGCGTTATCTTCCGCGCCTTTCATAGGTCCAGGCTTGTTCGGCGGCTCGGCACGACAAGCGCTTTCTAAAGTTGCATCGATGGTGGCGGAGCAAGAGGTGGTCGGCAAGTCGTGGAAGTCGACCAAGAGGACTCAGCCACAACAGTCCTACCGTCAACACAGACAGGAGCAGCAGAGGCAGCGTCCTAGATCGTCCTTCTGCCCGTGATGCCCATAGGCCATCCGGAGCACAAGGGCCTGGCCGTTCGTCCACATACAAGCCCTCTAGTAAGAGGCCGTATGAGGACGACAGGAAGGGTGGCGGTTCGGGCCGTGGCGGCTACCGTAAGGATAGTCGTGGCGGCGGTTCCGGACCGTCATACCACAAGAAGCCGCGGGGCGGCCGTGGGGCTCGTTCCTGACGGGTTTCCGGCGGAATCAATACCGGCGGCTCTGGAAACAAATGGAGTCGAGAATCTTCACCCAAGCGATGTAGCGTCTTGTCGGCTAATCTCGACCGACAACTGTGTGCAGATTCCTTCCGTCGGAGGCAGACTTCAGCTATTCCTAAGCCAATGGGAACAGGTCGTGCGCGACTATTTAGTCTGTCAGTGGATAAGAAACGGCTACGATCCGGACTGGCTCATCCATCAATCGTTAGTTCCGTTAACCTCGACTCCAATATGGACTCCTATTCCAAGGGAATTAGACCGTCTAGTTGCCATTCAGTCAGAGATAGAATCGCTTCGTCAGAAGAAGGCGATTCACCTGGTCGCCGATCAGTCATCACTGGGCTTCTATTCGATTATGTTCCTAGTTCCGAAGCGTACCGGAGGGTGGAGACCAATTCTCAATCTCAAACCGTTGAACAAATTTATTCTTTCTCCCAGGTTTCAGATGGAGACGGTAGCAGCGGTGATGACAGGGCTCAGGAAAGGCATGTGGGCGGTATCAATAGATCTGAAGGATGCTTATTTTCATATTCCAATGTCAATTCCCTTTCAGAAGTACCTGCGGTTTGCATTCCAAGACAGTGTTTGGGAATTCAATGCTCTTCCATTCGGCCTGACCACGGCTCCGAGGGTCTTCACCAAGGTGGTTCTCGCCATGACTTCTTTACTTCGCAGGAGAAACATAGCTGTTCACACTTACATAGACGACTGGCTGCTAAAGGCGGGGAATCCAGTCACTCTGCGCAGCAATCTGAAGGTAGTCCTAGACTTATTGAAGAAGCTAGGATGGATTGTGAATCTAGAGAAATCAGAACTGACTCCATCCCAGGAGTTTGTTTATCTGGGAATCTCAGGGACGGCGTAGCTTTTCCGGCGGAGAGCAGAGTCAGAAGCCTGATTGCAGTATTGGAGTCAGTTTCTCTAGGAGCCTATCTGACGGCGCGTCAATTTCTCAGAATACTCGGTTTACTAGTATCTCTGGAGAAGGTGGTGCCATATGCGGCGCTCAGGCGCACGCCGATTCAGATGTATTTGATGTCGTTCTGGTCACAGAGAACAGATCCGTTATCTCTGAGAATACCAGTAAGAGAACAATTGATATTCCACCTTCAGTGGTGGTTGTCGGAACAGAATCTCCTGCGAGGTGTTCCTCTACAACCTCCTCAACCTCAGATGTCCATATTCACGGATGCGTCGTTGACAGGTTGGGGAGCGGTATTGGACAATCAGTCAGTGTCAGGGGAATGGGATCGGACCAATGCGCAGAAACATATCAATGTGCTCGAGCTATTAGCGGTGGTATTAGCACTGCAGAAGTTCGAGAGTCTAGTTCAAGACAAAATTGTCCTAGTAAGGACAGACAACTCAACAGTGGTGTCTTATTTGAACCGTCAGGGCGGGACAAGATCACCGGAGTTGTGTATGATGGTTTGGAACCTTCTGCTGTGGTGCCAAGAGAGGAATATTATTCTTCGGGCAGCACACATTCCAGGAAGATTGAACATCTTAGCGGATGCTCTCAGTCGGAGGACGGTTTGTCGTCCGACGGAATGGCAGCTCAACCAAGTGGTAGCGGAGGTTCTATTCAAACAATGGGGCAAGCCAAATGTCGACCTATTTGCAATGAAGAAAAACGCAAAGATGGTCACGTACGTGTCACCGATCCCGGACCCGTTAGCTCTAGCAGTAGACGCACTGGCGATAAGTTGGAAGGGAATGTACGCGTATGCGTATCCTCCAACAATTCTCATCCCGAAAGTTCTGGCAAAGATAAGAGAGGGGATGTGCCAAGTACTACTGATCGCTCCTTATTGGCCAGGCCGATCATGGTTTACGGATCTGCTGGACCTTCTGGTCTGCAGTCCAATCCCTCTTCCAGACACAAGAGATGTAATCTCTCAGAACAAGGGTCTGTACCTTCACGACAGACCAGAAATGTTCAAATTGACTGCATGGATGTTGTCAAGCAGCGTGCAATTGAGGGTGGCTTTTCTGAGCAAGCAGCGAAGTTTGTTGCTTCGGCCAGAAGAGTTTCGACCACAAAAACATATAATTATAGAATCAACAAATTTGCACAGTGGTGTGAGAGAAGAGATATTGATCCCTTTTCTGCATCTGTTCAACACGTAGCAGATTTTATCTGTCATTTATACGAAGTTGACAAACTTGTACCTTCTACCCTAGCAGCATATAAGTCTGCATTAGCTTCTGTCATTCCTAGTCTCACCATTGGGGGAGTGGAGAATGACACCTTGAATGAAGTTATCAAAGGAATGAGCAATCTGCGACCTAGACAGCCGATTCCTATTCCATCATGGAATCTATCTCTTGTTCTACAGGTTTTAGGGCATGCTCCCTTTGAACCGATTAGATCTATTGACATTAAACTGTTAACTATTAAATCAGTTTTTTTGGTTGCAGCAGCGTCGGCGAGAAGGAGAAGCGAGATTCATGCGCTTTCTGCCGAACAAGACCGTTTTGTCGTCACGGGTGAAGGTTTAAGATTACTTCCACGTCTTTGTTTCCTGGCAAAGAATCAGTCACTTAAATATCCAGGACAGCCGATCAATTTGCCAAGTTTAACTAGACATGACCCAAATTCTTGTGCTTGGTGTCCTGTCAGATGTCTAAAGATGTATAAGAAACGTACTTCTGAGTGGAGAGACGACCCGAAATCTCTGTGGTTATGTCTTAAAGCTCCCCATTTACGTGCTTCGAAAGATACTATTTCTCGTTGGATAGTTGACGCAATTCAGATGTCGCACAAGATCGCTACAGGAAAGCAGATTGATCGTGCGAATGCCCATGAGGTCCGAGCACTAGCAGCATCATCGGCCCTTTATAAGGGTGTCTCTTTAGAGCAGGTGATGTCTGTAGCACAATGGCATGCCGAGTCGTCATTCACTGATTTCTACCTTCGAGACATCTCCAGCACACTTAATCCAGTAGCCGTCGCCAATCTGTCGAACCTAAACTAAGCCACGTCCGACCACTACTTCGCACACATCACAAAAGCCTTCCGCCTACACTTACCAAGCGCTATGCACATGACTGAGTACGACCGTGGATTGGGCCTAGCTCCTGTGATGATCAAGAACAGATCGACCACTCAAAAATGGTGAGTGTTTACATTAATTAAGTGACTATAAATATGTTTACTTCCAGTCGAAATACCAGACTGAGTAAGTGAATAGTCTGGTACAAGAGTATATTTATCCTCTCATACAGACATGAGACTCATTCCAATTTGAAAATCTAATCGATATACTGATAGTTTTTTCAAAGATTTGAAGTTGTAGTAGCTTCTTTGCACTCTACTGGACTGCCCTAGCTGAGACTTGGGGCTGACACGGGTCTGGTGGGTGTTGCATCCCCATGGACATCCCTCTGGTTTTGTGCGGACAAAAGAGGGGGGGGAGCGCGGTCTAGACCATGGAAGTTTAGCACTCTATGAGTCAGATAGCAGAACCCAAGCGTATGCCAGGGTTTTAGTCTCTTCACAACCTTCTCTGTTGGATGGTTGATGAGTGCTGGTTCGAGCCTCACCTCCTCCCACCGGCATTTCCTGGCTGTCGAAATCCGGAGTTTATCATAATAGTACATCTGGTAAGTATTATTCGAAGTAGAATCAAAAAAGCATCCGCTTTTGTTTCTACGAGAATTCTTAATACTTACCAGATGTACTATGGCCCTGCCTCAGCCGCCCCGCTGAGGTGAGGCTGAGCTGCTTTCGCAGTTTGCCAAGGCAAATATAAGACGAATCTGACTGTGATTGGGAATTGACTCGGTACCTGCGGCTATGGTATTCCCGGACACAGTATGGGCAGGACCAGGAGAGTGCGGAGTTTTAATTGTTTATTTTGAGCTAGACTAGATAATAGACATTATCATAATAGTACATCTGGTAAGTATTAAGAATTCTCGTAGAAACAAAAGCGGATGCTTTTTTGATTCGGTCTGACCACAGCCCTGAGGGTCTTCACCAAAGTGGTTCTCACCATGACTGCTTATCTTCACAGGAGAAACATAGCTGTTCATACTTACATAGACGACTGGCTGCTGAAGGCGGGAATCCAGTCACTCTGCGCAACACACCTGGACTGCCCTAGCTGAGACTTGGGGCTGACACGGGTCTGGTGGGTGTTGCCTCCCATTTTGACAGCCCTTTCAAATTTGTGCAGACAAATGAGGGGGGGGGGGGGGGGGAAACGCGGTCTAGACCATGGAAGTTTAGCACTATGAGTCAGATGGCGGAACCCAAGCGTATGCTGGGGTTCTAGTCTCTTCACAACCTTCTCTGTCGGATGGTAGATGAGAGCTGCTTCGAGCCTCACCTCCTCCCACCAGTTTCTTGGCTGTCGAAATCTGGAGTTTATCATATTAGTACATCTGGTAAGTATTATTCGAAGTAGAATCAAAAAAGCATCCGCTTTTGTTTCTATGAGAATTGTTAATACTTACCAGATGTACTATGGCCAGCCTCAGCCACCCCGCTGAGGTGAGGCTGAGCTGCTTTCGCTGTTTGTCAAGACAAATATAAGATGAATCTGACTGTGATTGGATATTGACTCTGTACCCGGGGCTATGGTATTCCCGGACACAGTATGGGCAGGATCATGGAGAGTGCGGAGTTGTTAATTGTTTATTTTGAGACTAGATAATAGATATTATCATAATAGTACATCTGATAAGTATTAACAATTCTCGTAGAAACAAAAGCGGATGCTTTTTTGATGCTGTTGTATACAGCAACAGCAACATTGTTTTCAAAATGGACACCATTACTTCTACTGACAATTAGGTTTTTGACATGAGCATGACACAGGGTAAAGGTTTAGATATGGGGTGATAATCTAAGATAGAGACGCATCATTTCACTTTCACATTATACACGCATTCATCGAGACCAGACATAAATTTACGCCGGCGTCGCCATTGGCTAATGACGTAATAGCCCGCCATTACACAAGTGAAAAATGCTTAAGACGCGCACGTGTACTTATTGGGCGGTATAGCGTTTTCGTTATTATAAGCATAAGACCCTGCAGAAATCTGAAACTCGGGCACAATGGATATCGACGTAAAATACAGAAAAGGTGGTAGAAATTCATGTGCGGTCAATGGGTGCACAAAGCACAAATGATGTCAGAAAACTAAATATGTGTAAGAATGGCTTGAGCGTTTTAATCATGTAAAAATTCCACGTTATGCCTTCAGAAAAAATTAACAGACTAGCGTGAACTAAAGGTATTAATTGACGAGTCTTACCAAAACAGGTATATATGTTTTCAGAACATTTTTGGATGGTAAATCATCCGAGAGAAACCAATATCCGAAGTTAAGATAAGGTTACGAAAGATGTGTCACACCAGGTCGACGTAAGGTGGAAAGAAAAAACATTAAATGTCTTAAAAACTCAACATCTCTGACGTTTCTGCGGCCACTAGTTAATGACAGCACTGTAATAAACTCTGATGATATAACTGATTTGTCAGAGACAGACTTTAATCATGGTGGTGTAGATACTAATGAGACAGGCACATAAAAAACAATGAATCCATCCAGTATGATGACATAGGTACACAATGGCAGGAATCTGACTTTTGTGCAAATAACCATGCCTAAGGAAAACCATGAACAGATTGTAAAAGTACATTTACTTAAACCCTGAAAATACAAAAAGCAGAAAAAAGGATGTCAATGTGAATTTGATGGAGGAACAATGTCGGCTCAGAAAAACCTCGCTACTGATCGCGATGCATTATTGTATATGGGTGTGACAAAACAGGTATTTTTCACTCTAGTCTGTCATCACACCATTTAATACATTCACATTTCAAAACAGCACAGAAGATCAACTTTTGCTTGTATTAATGCGTCTGAACTTCATTTAAAATTTGATGATCTGGCTGTCGTCGTTTTGGAATGTCTAAAAGCTTAGCTAACAAAATATTCATATCATAGCTTCCAGATTTTACAGAGCAATTAAAGGGGTTAATAATCTGGCTTCCCAGAGAAGCAATTAGAGTGTGTTGAGAGAGAGAGAGAGAGAGAGGGGCGAGGGAGGGAGAGAGAGAGGTGGGGAGAGGGATGGGGTGGGGTGGGTGGGTGGTGAGGGAGAGCAATTAGGAAATTTAAAGTGTTTAAATTACTGAGTAGCACGGTACCAGTCGCATGACTGAAAAATTTTGATGACATTCTCATCATGTGCTCAGCACTTATAAATCTTAGGGCTGATCTGATACGTGATATGCTTGCTGATTGACTATAGGTACGGATAAATTACTAAGGGCGGGTGTACGAATCATGCAGGGAACGAAATACTTACAAACATTCGTACGCACGAATACACGCATGCACCCATACATGTATACACTATGTACCTCTATCTATATATCTATCTGCCTGCCTGCATGCCAACCTACCTACCTAGCTAGCTACCTATTTATCTATCTGTGGATTGATTAATATGCGGGTGGATGTAGGGAAGTACAGATGAATGAACACGCTGATATTATGGAAGAAACTGTATAAATCCCATTATGAACTGATGATGTTATCCTCTGCCCGTAAAAAGATGAGGATATTGCGATTGGGTGCGTGCGTGCGTATCCAGCCCATAAGAAGACGAGGATATTGCAATTGGGTGCGTGCGTGCGTATCTTCAGGTATGATACTGTACCTAAAAAAACCTAGTGATCCAATTTAGCTCAAATTCTAACACAATGAAGGAACAGCACAGAAGGCCATATAGGATTCCCAAACGTTTGCCGTGATATAAGAACCGAGATCCGGATCGAATCAAATTCTGGATCTATGTATATCACGGAAACTGCTGGTATGATTTTGCTCAAATGTTAACACAAGAAAAGGCCTGACCATCCACTAGGATTCCACAATTTAAAAAATCGGACTACTTTACTATGTGACAAAAACGTGGGTGGAGCACAGGGCGAGAGTCTGCAATCTCTCACTGCTCTTGTATTATGACATAGAGATGTTCCATATATAGATGCACAAAAGACTGGCCATCAGGGTGGGTTGGACAGATGCTTGTGCGAGACCTATACTCTGGGCTCTGACTTAATGTGTAAACAATACTCCATTGCATCTTGGTTCAATTATTAAGGATAAACTACAGAATTATAAATATAAATTGATTATATTATCAGGATTGTAAAACATTAACCGTCATTTCGATGCACCTGTAGTAAATGATATTATTGGATATCAGCTATTATCGTATATTGTTGTCACTCGCACCCCACCCCCACACACACCACCACCACCTACTCCCACACTGAGTTGGCTCGCCTGGCGTTACCAGATCAAGTACAAAACTATGTCCCCATCCCCAACCCCACCCCCACCTACTCCCACGCTGAGATATATATATATATATATATATATATATATATATATATATATATATATATATATATATATATATATATACTGAACCAAAAAGGTTTAGCAACACTGAGAATATTACTGTATAAATGTTATTTAACAAAAACAATAAATTGATTCAAATATATTATTTAATTGATAGGTCATTTTCCAATTTGAACAACAGTCTCTTGTTACTGTAATGCTAGCATCGCGCCTTTAACACGGCATCATTCAAGGGAAGGGTCCAATTTAAATAATGACACTGAGCTGTCAATACCGGTTGTGAGCTCTGCGCGCATTAACCACCGCCGTACATCGCTTTCTCATGCTTCAAATTAAGCACCTGATGTCACGAAGAGGAATCGCATCCCATTCCTGGAGCAGTGCAGCTTCCAGCTCCCGCACGTTGTGAAGATGTGGATGGTTCTCACGCACCATACGGCCAAGAATGTCCCACACGTATTCGATAGGAGACAGGTCCGGTGATCGCGCTGGCCAGTCCAACACCGGAATGTTGTTAGCCTCATTTCTGTGATGCCCGGGTCTATTGAAATGGCGTGATACTGGTGTGTCGTATCTTTCATGTTTGTAGAGGTTTGCGATGGAGCGTAGATGCTCTTGGATCCTGGTCTTGAAAGGTCTCGGGGGGTTTCTCCTACATATTGTTTGCCACAAGAATTGCAGCTTAGGAGGTATACTACATTTCGAGTTCTGCAGTTTCCTATGATTTGGGCTCTGTAGGAGAGGCCCGTGTGCTTACTAGTGAAAAATCTTGCCTTAACCATGTTTTTACAAATGTTGCAATTCTTGGAGGAGGGGGTTGCGATGGATATCTGTGTTGTTGTGGTCTGTGTGGTAGTTTCGCCCTGACTATGGTGTCTTTTATTGTTTTGTTCTTTTTGAAGCCAAACTATGGTGTGTCTGGGAAAGCCAGTCTGCAGCGCTCAGTGCCATGTGGAATTGGCCAATATTTGACAATTGTCTTTTAACATCATCCCTGTGCGGTTGAATTCGCAAACGAAGATTTGTCTCTGATTTGTATTGGTTGTTTTTGGCTTGAGAGTGGGGTTGATCCAGGAATGTCGCTCCTTCGAGCGGGCAGTTTGGCGAGCTTTTTGTAGGATTTTTAGAGGTTAACCTCTGGCGGTATAATGGTTTTGCATTGCGAGGCTGTCTTTATCGAAATCTTCGGTTGATGAGCATATTCTCCGTAGTCTAAGGAAATCTAATGAACTTTAAAAAGTATACCCAAGCCCAGTGAACACTCTTGGACAATGGTCAAGTGGGAAGGACACATAGGAATTTCCTAATTCCCCTTTAAACGAATGAACAGGATTATCGGTCAGGATATATATATATATATATATATATATATATTTATTATATATATATATATATATATATATATATATATATATATATATATATATATATAATGGGACAGTTCATTCTAATTAATAGGAAAGACATAATATACAAGACTGAAACATTAAGATTCTCAATTTACTGCCGGCTACACCATGAACTCATGATAATGGCAGTAATGGATGAATCCACTTTTAAGTCCTGCTCCATTCTAACTAAATTCCGCCATACTTTGCCCGTGTTGGGATCGATTGAACCCTGAATCCCCCTAATCCCAATATGAAAGTACGGTAACTATACAGGTAAGCAGTTGAAGATTTTGCAACTAATTTCTCTGCGCTGGCAACAACAGCCCCCAGTCAAATTAGTTTCAAAATTTTCAACAGAATGTTTATTAAATAGTAAATCCATCAAAGACATACAATTCGTACACTTGACAGACTATTCCAATGTCATGACGGAATATGTCTATCAATTCTGATTGTCACGTCAGCTCACATGTGACATAATTGATTATGGCGTTATATACTTGAGTGACAGATCATATTCATCCATTATGTCGAAAATAGTGATAATTATTTTATATATTTGAAAGCAATGATTTGAATCTGACTATATTTTTATTATGCCAATATCTGAAGATTTCATTCTCTAGCAGAGTGTAGGCATGGTGTAGGCATCATAAGTTATTTGAATGCTTACGTAGAAAACAACTGGATCTAACACTTTTTTGGTCATAATTTGTCAAGAAAATTTTAATATTTGCTTAGTGAATGTCTATTTGCATTTTGAAATGCTACCACTGAAATCACTGGTTCTGTCGAGACAGTCATTCCAGTGATAAATTTTGAAAAATAGTCATAGTCTTAGTTTGCAAATGGACATTCCTCAAGATTAAGCCTTTTTTTGTTAGATTGCATGTTAATAAACCTATTTATGGCATTAATTTAAATGATTTTCAAAATATTCAGCTGATTTCAAATTTTGTCTTTTGTCAACTGTGCCTCGAAGTGCTCAAAATTATATTTTTCAAGCGCGCTGGAGATGCTGTTTTGGTCGGTTTGACAATTAAATGGTTAATGGTCATGGAAACCAAAATCTTTTTGCCTCATTCAGTGTCAATTTAATGACCAAGAGAAGACGTTTTAAAATTTACCACTGGAATGACTGGCTCGCCAATGATTCCAGTGATCAATTTTGAAAGATAGTCTTCTCTTGGCCTGCAAATGGATATTTCTCAAGCCCAGCTTGAACATTACATGGTTAAGTTAACGATGATAAGAGTGGTTATCTCCCCTAAGGCTTGGTGTGCTGGTTGGGGTTAACTCCCCTAAGGCCTGGTACGCTGTGAGCTGTATCATAGTTATCTATTAATGAGAAATGTGTTCAAGTTAATCCCAGGGAGTGTATGCCATAAATGATGTGCCATTATCATAATTCTTCCATTAATTATTCATTGTTATTATGAAATATAAAATGATTACATTGTGTACAAACTTGTTGATTTATGTTATTAATAATAAAGAGTTTATTAATTATATTGTGGTATGTTCTGTGTGTTTTCTGTCTCCAAATCCTAACAAATGGACCTTTCCAGTTTACCCATCCATCATATGATGTCATAATCAGCTACATGACGTGTAGGATGATGTCATAATCAATGACATCATGAATGACATAGATAAGTACTTCACGAATGCATAATTGAAGACAAACTAAGGGTTGTTGTACGAATTATATCTCTACTATTTAATAAACATTCTGTTGAATATTTTGAAACTAATTTGATTGGTTGCTGTTGCTGCCATTGGGACTAATGGCCATTAAAGTTTGTTCAAGGGAAGTTGATACGTAAAAAAAACATGGCCAATCAAAATGTAGTGTTTGGTGATCATTTTGAATTTTTTAATTTGATGGGTTTTGAAGCCAAAATTGGTTTTATATAGGTTTTTGGGGTATGCTGATTACAAAAAATTGCCACTCGAAACTGTCTGATAAACGGTTTGGTGGCCATCTTGGATTATTTTCCTGCCAAACACTCCTATACTAAATCAATGGGAAATTTAAAATATCTTCTCAAGAACCACTGGGTCGATTTCCATTACATTTGGCAGAAAGCATCATTATGGAATAAAGATTCAAATTTGGTAAAACGAATCTGATTGGTCAATTTGGTTGGTGGCCATCTGGGATTTTGGAGTATATTTGGCCTAAACAGGGTTCCTACAGCCGGCAGGGGTCTTCATTCAAGGACTTTCAGGGCCACAATTAAAAATCTTTCAAGGGCATGATTCAAAGCTGGAATGGGGTGGGAAATGAAGGGGAGGGCTGGGATAGGGAATCCCTTCACAATACAACTTATAATGGACTCGCAGTCAACTAATGCAAAAATTCTACCATTAGATTCTACGAGTAGGCAACTCCTTAAATTTTACTGATGATTCATGGCAACACTTTTGGACTAAATGAATATAATTTGGGTTGAACTCTTAAATTCAAGGGCTTTTCAATGCATTAAAGCAATTTCCAAGTACTTTTCATGGGATTTCTAAAATTCAAGGCTTTTCAAGACACATGTCCAAATTCAAGTACTTTCAAGTTTTATGAACCCTGCTAAAGCATCCCTATGGCATAAAGACAGGCTTGTTCAAACGATGGCCGGTGGCCATCTTTGATTTTTATCCGATATTTTGAAATATTCTCCCTGAAACCACTTGGGGGGATCAATCCTAGAGCACCAGCTGAACCAAGTTTGTTCAAGCTTGAATGGGCAGCCGTCTTGGATGACCTAGTTTTCATGAAAACAACTCCAGAACCGCTGAATGGATCCGGCCGAAACTTGAGAGATATGATTGGGGAATAACGGCCATCAAGGGAAGATGATACATAAGGAAACATGGCCACTCTCATCATGGTAAAATTCTGGTCAAGTCCATAGGCTTCATAGGGTTCCACTTGTAGTCAATGGCCTTTCTAGTTGAAATGCCTATGTTCCAGGCGAAGATATTCAACAGAATAAGTTTTATATCGTACAGAATTTACGATATCAGCGATTTGTCTGTGAAATGGTTAATAGCTCTAAAATGTGCATACCAAAACCTGCTTGCATTCTCAGATCTCACTCCATAAAATGTATATGTTATATGTGGTGTGAATGTTAGCCCAATCTTGATCAATGTCATTCAACTTATGATATCTGAAAATTCATCCCATGAACCCGCAGTTTGTATGATCAATGAAGGTTTCCTTTAACCTAGTTTGTTAAGATCACAGAATGATAACTGTGTAAATGAACTAAGGGCATCAAAAAGCATCCGCTTTTGTTTCTATGAGAATTGATAATACTTAACAGATGTACTATTATGATGTCTTATCTAGTTGAGCTCAAAATAAACAATTAAAACTCCGCATTCTCCGTGGCCATGCCCATAATGTGTCCGGGAATTGTCATATCCTCCAGGTATTGAGTCAATGCCCCAGAACTGTCAGATTTGTCTTATATTTGTCTTGACAAACAGCGAAAGCAGCTCAGCCTCACCTCAGCGGGGCGGCTGAGGTGGGCCATGGTACATCTAGTAAGTATTATCAATTCTTGTAGAAACAAAAGCGGATGCTTTTTTTATTCTACTTCGAATAATACTTACCAGATGTACTATTATGATAAACTCTGGATTTCAACAGCCAGGAAACTCCGGTGGGCGGAGGTGAGGCACGAAACGGCTCTCAACTACCAGCCAAAGGAAAGGGTTGTGAAGAAACTGAGAGCCCCACCATACACTTGGGTTCCGCCATCTGATTCAATAGTGCTAAATTTCCATGGTCCAGACCGCACTCCGAGGCAACCCCAACCAGACCTGTGTCAGCCCCATGTCTTGGCTAGGGCAGTCCAGGAGAGTGCAAAGAAGCTACTACAACTTCTAAATTATGAAAAAACTATCAATAATTTGATTAGATTTTCAAATTGGAATGAGGCTGTTGTTTGTTACAATAAATAATATACTCAAGAATCAGACCTTCCACTTAATCATTCTGGAAATTCGACTGTAAGCGAAACAAAATGATGTCTTATGTTCCATGGATGAACGCAAGTGTGTTTTACTAGTTCTCCTAGATTTGTCTGCCGCATTTGACACTATAGACCACGATGTCATGTTATCTAGATTAGCAGAACTGGGCATTTTAGACACTTCTCTTGCTTGGTTTTCATCATATCTCAGAAAACGCCATCAAATGATCATTGTGAATAATATCAAATCAGAGGAACATGAATTAACATCAGGTGTGCCACAGGGCCTGGGACCGATCCTTTTTACAATCTATACAGCACCCCTTGGAGTGCTATTGCAGTCTCATGGCATAAGTTACCATTTCTATGCTGACGATACACAGCTATATCTCGCATTCTATGCAAATGACCAGGTGAATGCTCGTGAGCCTGTTGAAGACTGTGTTCGTGACATTAAACTATGGATGTTAAGCAACTTATTGCAGTTGAATGATAAGAAAACTGGAATTCTGTTAATAACCTCACCGCACCTAAGACATAAGGTTGACATCACCAGTTTGCACATTGGGGAGGCTGACGTATCTTTCAGTGCAAGTGCCCGTAACATAGGCGTAACATTTGACAATTCCCTATCGATGGAAGCTCATGTTACCACTGTCTGCCGTTCCATATTCATGAACATTCGGAACATGCAAATTTGCAGCTTCCTGGATGAAAACGCGGTCAAAACTCTCGTACATGCTACCATCACGTCACACCTGGACTACTGTAACTCTCTGTTAATAGGCATACCATCTAGCCAATTAGATCGTTTACAGAGAGCGCAGAATACAGCAGCTAGACTGATTACACACACCAAAAGATTCGATCATATCACACGTGTCCTATTGGAGCTGCACTGGTTGCCTATAAGACAACATATATGGTACAAGGTGGCTTTGTTTGTGTTCAAGTGCCTAAATGATCTGGCCCCACCGTACTTAAAATCTTTAATCCAGCAAAGAGCAGCACCAAGGTCTCTTAGGTCTAGCACACAATTACTATGTACCATACCAAAATCAAACTTAACTACTGGTGATCGTGCATTTTCTCGAGCCGGTCCGCGATTCTGGAATTCTCTTCCACCTGAAATTAGAAACTGCTCTAAAATTGACTCATTTAAATCACTACTAAAAACATATCTTTTCCAGAGCATTCTAAATTTTGTAAAGCGCTTTTGAGCAATTCAGTTTGGAATTGGCGCTATATAAATCCGACATACATACATACATAATATAATTAATATTATTATTATTAGTCACTTAAACCAAGAAACACTTCACCATTCTGAGTGCTTGGTCTTGTTCATCGCAGGAGCTCGCTCATCCATGGTTGTTCACTGGTTATATCCATCACCTGTGTCAGTGCCTGTGGGAACCCTTATGATGTTTGAGTTGGGAGTGGTCGGATGTGGCCTAACTGAGATTCGACAAATTGGCGACGGTTACCGGATTAAGTGCGCTGGAGATATTGCGAAGGTAGAAATCAGTAAATGATGACTCGGCATGCCAGTGTGCTACAGACATCACATCCTCTAATGAGATACCCTTACAAAGGGCCGATGCTGCTGCTAGTGCTCAGACTTGATGGGTGTTCGTGCGATCAATCTGCTTTCATGTTGCGATTTTATGCGACATCTGAATAGCATCGACTATCCAACAAGAAATAGTGTCTTTCGAAGCGCGAAGATGGGGAGCTTTGAGACAAAGCCACAGAGATTTTGGGTCATCTCTCCATTCATCTGTACGATTCTTATACATTTTCCTCTGACAGAACACCAAACAGAAGAGCTTGGGTCATGCCTAACTAAACTTGGCAAATTGATCGCCTGTTCTGGATATTTTAGTGACTGATTCTTTGCCAGGAAACAAGGACATGGTAGTAGTCTTAAACCTTCACCAGTAACGACAAAAAGGTCTTGTTCGGCAGAAAGCCTATGAATTTTGCTTCTCCTCGCCGATACAACCAAGAAAATTTACTTAATAGTTAACAGTTTAATATCAATAGATCTAATTGGTTCAAAGGGAGCATGCCCTAAAACCTGTAGAACAAGAGACAGATTCCATGCTGGGATAGGAATTGGCTGTCTAGGTCGCAGATTGCTCATTCCTTTAATAACTTCATTGTGTCATTCTCCACTCCTACTAAGGCCAGACTGGGAACAACTGAAGCTAAAGCAGATTTCTACGCTGCTAGGGTTGAAGGTACAAGTTTGTCAAACTCGTATAAATGAGAGATAAAATCTGCTACGCGCTGAACAGTTGAAGAAAAGGGATTAATATTTCTTCCCTTACACCACTCTGCAAATTTGTTGATTCTATAATTGTATGTTCCGGTGGTTGACCCCTTCTGGCTGAAGCGACAAACTTCGCTGCTTGCTCAGAAAAGCCACCCTCAATTGCTCGCTGCTTGATAACATCCATGCAGTCAATTGGAACATTTCCGGTCTGTCGTGGTGATACAGACCCTTGTTCTGAAAAATCATGTCCCTTCTGTCTGGAAGAGGGATTGGATTGCATACCAGAAGGTCCAGCAGATCCATAAACCATGATCGGCCTGGCCAATGAGGAGCGATCAGTATTACTTGGCATGTGCCCACTCTTATCTTTGCCAGAACTTTTGGGATGAGAATTAATAGTGGACACGCGTAAGTGTACATTCCTTTCCACTTATTGTCAGTGAGTCTACTGCTAATGCTAGCGGGTCTGAGATCGGAGACACGTATGTGACCATCTTTGTGTTTCCTTTCATCGCAAATAGATCCACATTTGGCTTGCCCCAATGTTTGAATAGAACCTCCGCTACCATTTGGTTGAGCTGCCATTCCGTCAGACAGCAAACCGTACTTCGACTGAGAACATCCGCTAGGATGTTCAATCTCCCAGGAATGTGTGCTGCCCGAAGAATAACATTCTTCTCTTGGCATCACAGCAGAAGGCTCCAAATCATCATGCACAACTCTGGCGACCTTGTCCCGCCCTGGCAGTTTAAATAGGACTTCACTGTGGAGTTGTCTGTCCTTATCAGGACAATCTTGTCTCAAATTTTCGAAGTGCTAATGCCACCGCTAATAATTCGAGAAGATTTATGTGTTTCTGCACATTGGTCCGATCCCATTCCCTTGACACTGACAGATTGTCCAATACTTCTCCCCAACCCGTCGCTGATGCATCCGTGAAAATGAACATCTGAGGTTGAGGAGGTTGTAGAGGAACACCTTGCAGGAGATTCTGTGCTGATAACCACCATTGAAGGTGGAACATCACTGGTTCTTTTACTGGAATCCTCAGAGTTAACGGATCCGTTGTCTGAGACCAGAGTGACATTAGATACATATGAATCGGTCTGCGCCTTAGTACCGCATAAGGCACCACTTTCTCCAGAGATACTAGTAAACCCAGTATTCAGAGAAACTGACGCGCCATCAGATAGGCTCCTAGAGAAATTGACTTCAAGACTGCTTGTAAACTCTTGACTCTGCTCTCCGACGGAAAAGTCCACGAGATAGAAAAGAGTTCCCCGACATAAACTCCTGGGATGGAGTCAATTCTGATTTCTCTAGATTCACAATCCATCCTAGATCCTTTAATACGGCTAGGACCACCTTCAGATTGTTGCGCAGTGATTGGGTTTCCCCGCCTTCAGCAGCCAAGTAGGAACAGCTATATTTCTCCTGCGAAGGTAAGAAGTCATGGTGAGAACCACTTTGGTGAAGACCCTGGGAACTGTAGTCAGGCCAAAAGGTAAAGGAATTGACATTGGAATATGAAAAGAAGCATCCTTCAGATCTATCGACACTGCCCACATGCCCTTTCTCAGCCCTGTCATCACCGCTGTTACAGTCTCCATCTGAAATTTTGGTGAAAGAATGAATTTTTCCAGCGGCTTGAGGTTGGGAATCGGTCTCCAACATCCGGTGCATTTCGGAATGAGGAAAATCATCAAATAGAAGCCCAGGGAGGACTGATCGCGGACTAAATGAATCGCATTCTTCCGCAGAAGATCTCTGAGCGAATGACCTCTAAACGATCAGTTTCCCTTGGAACGGCAGTCCATACAGGAGTCGAAGTTAACAACTAATGATTGACGGATGAGCCAGTCCGGTTCGTAGCCAATGACAGACTAAACAGTTTTGCATGACCTGTTCCCATTGGTTTGAGAACAGCTGAAGTCTGCCTCCGACGGTAGGAATCTCCACACATCTCGTGGTCGATGTTGCGTGACAAGACGTTGAGTTCATTTTGGTGAAGATTCTCGACTCACTGCGTTCCTGGCGCCACCGGTACAGGTCTCGCTAGAAGCCCGTCAGGACAGTCCCCCACACGGCTTCCTGGAGTGATGGCCCGTATGCTCATTGAAGGCATTTTTTTTTGCCTGAGAAACTAATGGTCGAGAACAACCATTAGATTTCCTAGCCAATGTCCTATTCATGGCCTCACATTCCTTGACTGAGAGACGAGGAATGCGGGCGTACTGATGGTAGGCCTGCTGCGGTAACCGGACCCCACTCCTTATCCCCTTAGGGTCCTTCGGGAGAGTATTCTCCAGCTGAACCAAATGGTATGCCGCGATTTCTAACATGTCAGAAGACTGAATATCCATAGGCAGAGTAGGCATGGCCGAAAAGCCACTTGACAGAGCGTTAGCCGCATGCTCCGACATCCGCTTCATCGCCGGGTCGTGCTGAACCCCTCGGTCTGATGCCAGCCCGAGTTGGTCAGACATCCAGGCAAGGACCTGCACCCACTCAGCCTCCGTGCAGAAAGAGGTTTCATCCATTAAAGGACTGCCATTCTCATTCTCCTCACCATTGTATGAGGTTGCCTGCTGAGAGCTATGAACCAAACTTCGAGGTGGGTCCGTTGCTCGGCTGCTCGCGGCACCAGTGTCCAATGAATCACCGGACACGGAATTGCCACAATTCATCGGCTCAAGCACAGGAGCTGGGATCACATCTGCTATTACTGCAGGACGGGCGGCTCCGAGAGGAGTCAGCAATCCCCCATCCGCAACACCACCCAGAGCTGTGAAAGACGGCCCGGATGAGACAAAATTTGTATGGAATATGCCTGACGGAACGTCGACATCCCCATCCGGCAGGAAATCCTGTACGTATCGCGGGGGAGACCCATGGGATAGCCTGGAATCTACCATCTGTGAAAGCTCTGGCATGCAGGAGTCTTCCATCAGGAGAAAATTTTCCTCCTCCACCATCGGCTCATGAGCCGCCACGAGAGAAGTGGTGGGTGCATGTTCCTCCGCAAGCCCAGCCGGACCACGATTGGTTATCCTGCACCAGGTTGCATCGTCGGAACCGTGGACTCAAACATGGCCTTAAACTTGGCCGCCCAGACACCCAAGGTCAAGTCCATGCTCTTGTTCAGTCCATCTTCCAGACCTCTGAACGACGCTTGATCGACCTTGGCCGCCTTGTCCCGCGCGATTCTTTCCACGCGTGCCCGACGTTCACCATCAAACTCGGCCACCAAGTCTGATGACCACCTAATGCAAACATCGCACTTTACACTTGGCACAGGCAACAGTGATGACCCGCAAACTTCCGCTTCATGAAGTGGGAACAGAGTGTCCGGAGCTTTGCCCTGCCCCCTGACCTTCTGTGAACACCGCATAAAAAATAAAACGCTGAACAAGGCAACATAAAGACGAGCACAATGCACAAGATCTTGATTGCAATCATTGATTACTTAAAAAACTAACTTTCTGTTAAATTAACGTTAATCAAGATTTAGGGAGGAAAATATTTGGAACCTTTTTGAGTGAAAATTTTATAAACACAATTGGAGACTAACTATCATTAAGAAATCCAAGAAATTAAGACCGATCGCTACATACACCCTCGACAATGAAGTGAGAGCTAAATAACTTGATTAAACTGAGTGCATAGATAGGCCAAACCAAAACACGTTAATCATGGGTAATGCCATCTTGGCTAAGGGCACATCCATCTTGGAATGAAACGAGTCACAAGCGAAATTAACCGAGTACCCGGATAAGATAAAAATGTTAACTGGTAATGGAGAGGCTCCAACAATGGCTACCATTTTAAAATAACGTGCCAATTTAAGGAAAATTCAAACGGCAATTACGGCACGAATGTATAAATTCTAGATTGATACAACCTGCCCCTTCGACGATTTCCCTTTTCCTTCGATGATTGCAACAACGAATCAGTTAGAAACGGCTTAAATCCTCAAGAAATGGCAAAATTGAGAGCTCTAAAAAACATGCGACTTGTAAAAGCGCAAAATAAGCGAATCTGACTGTGATTGGGAATTGACTCGGTACCTGCGGCTATGGTATTCCCGGACACAGTAGGGGCAGGACCAGGAGAGTGCAGAGTTTTAATTGTTTATTTTGAGCTAGACTAGATAATAGACATTATCATAATAGTACATTTGGTAAGTATTATTCGAAGTAGAAATGATGCTCACCTGGACTAAATTGAACTGTGTTAATGTCAATGGCTATTTAATACCATGCTATCCTCCCCATACTATGCTCAATGGAGAAACCTGATCTGTCATTCAATTATATGATGTCACAATCAATTATGTCATGTAGGCTGATGTCACAATCAAAATTTGTAATGAATTATGTATCTATCTCCGTGATGAACATTTAAATGTCTGTCAAGTGTATAAATTTTATGTCCTAAGTATTTACAATTAAATAAACATTCTGTTGAATATTTTGAAATTAATTTGACTGGGCGTCGTTGCACCCACAGTCAAATTAGTTTTAAAAATATCCAACAGCTTAACTGTAAAATTACCTTGAAATTTGGATTCTCTGAACTCGTGGTTCAAAGTATATAAATCAATCCCAACACGGGAGAAATGGGTGAGGCATAGCTAGAAATGGATGCCTCTATTGATCTGCAGCTTTTAAGTTGCAACGCACAACTAAAATTTACGTTAGTCTCTCAGTCTATCTGTTGAAATTTGTACATTTGCCAAAGCTGCCTACGTCGCATAACCCCAAGTCCATCATTTGCAAATCGCCATGCCACCTGTCATAAATTAATTTATACGAAGCGAAAACATTGCTAGCGTCACTGGTCTGAATAAACGTTGGACCTGATCATAGCACCCATTTATTTATATAAGCCGTAACTGAACCTAAACAAATAGCATTTCGAAGTATCTTTTTGGAGATGATTAAATGTTTCTAAAGAAAATATCACAAAATCCTCTCACACCCAGGAGTAACATGGGTACAAGTATAAAATCTGGGGTGCTTTGGATGGGAAATTAAGCAGTTGGGCCAATTCCATATGGCATATGTACTATCTGGGTGTAAAGCAGTCTCACTCTCACTCATGTAGCATGTAACGTGAGTGCTGTGCTACATCATTGAGACAAATACATCTAGGTGTAAGCGTCCAGCAAAAACATGCACGATGGCATGCACATACACAATCCAAGATGGTCACTCACCAAATTACCAATCAGCTTCATTTTGAACAACTTGTTCATCAATCTGATTCAAAGGTGTCAAGTTCATATCACCCACTAAAACCTATATGTCATCATTTACACTGTCAACGTACATCAACTAATAAAAGCACAATTTTGCTTGCTCGATGGGGTATATGAAATTTCACAAACCAGCTTCCACTAAACAAACTAATATGTCGCTAGGTACCAAATTATCTTTGCAAATATTTTGGGCAGATCCCTTCATCAGTTCCTGTCTAAACTAGGTCCTTCATGATGACTGCCAGACAAATCAACCAATCACGTTATCGTAATTAATGCTAGATTTCTGAATTGGCCAAGTGGTTCTGGAAAATTTGGCTAAAGAAAAGTTGATGGATGGAAGGTTGCATAAGCTCATTTGACTATTCTGGCTATGGAAGCTAATAAATAAAACAAACTACAAATTTAATTTAAAAATAAAGTTTATTGAGGTATTAACCAATGGTGAAACAATTCACGCCATGTAGAGTGTATGTATGTGTGTGTGTGCATGTGGCACAGTGACAACTTTACTGTTTGGAAGGTATTCATAACTCTGTCTACTTTAAAATCAGTTGCTCGAGAAAATCTCAATTTTTATTTAACCCTCTAACCAAGAGAAGCCAAATTTTTTAAATTTACCACTGGAATGACTGGCTCGTTTATCGAGCCAGTCATTCCAGTGGTAAATTAAACAAAATTGTATTGGTCTGCAAACGGACATTCTTCAAGACCACTGAAGACGCCATTTTAGGCTGGTATGAGCGTCAAAGGGTTAATCCTCACTCAATCTAAACCATTCATACTTGTCAAATACTGTGTTATATGGCAAGTATGTTCAGTAATATTCTGTAGTGGAATTAGGCTTTTTTCATACAATTTTGTCACGCTGACTACCATGAGACGATAACTCAACATCTATTTAACCCTTTAACAATCAAGCTGCTCAAAAACAGATTCTTCGGTGGACTTGAGAAATATCAATCTGCAGACCAAGAAGACTATTTTTGAAAATTTACCACTGGAATGAATGACTCGATAATCGAGCCAGTCATTCCAATGGTAAATTTAAAAAAATAGCCATCTTTGTTCTTCACATGAACATGTTCTATTGAGATAATTATTTTCTTGAATAAATTTGTGTGTTAAAGGGTGAAATGATTGCGTAGATATGGTCAGAGCTCGTTATTTATAAATCACAGATTTATTGTAAAAAGTGAATATCAAGTACAAATAAATAAACGTTTTCTCCAAAATGCACTCAAATTACAGAATAATGATAATAATACGAACACCTATCTGAAATTCAAACAAGCGTCATTTCAGAAAAGCTAAATATGAAACTTGCTGAATGTTCCGAAAACAAATTGACTGAGTGCAGATGTCCAAGAAAGCAAGAATTTTCAGTAAAATCATTTTCGAAATATTAAGAAATATTTTCACAAGTGCATGTATGTGCTGTAGATATCATTAAAACCATAGATCCTGAAATGAGTTAATTAATGAGTGATACACTTTAAAGTTATCCTAAAATAATAAGATTAGAAAATATTTAGAAAGATTCAGTGACGATTGTTTTCTTTGGAGCCGCCATTTTGGTTTGATATTTGTAGCCGCCATTATTTGGGATTCTATTGTTTTCGCTTTTGCACACTGCTCAGTATAAAACCATTCCAGTAATGCTAATGGTAGTCATTAAGGTGGCTCTGTTCATCACTGGTAGACTTTTTAAATACAACCAATATATATCTAAATATTTCATAATCTTATTGCTTCAGGATAACGTTAACTAACATTCAATTTTATAATTCCCAATATTCTAGTATGGCAAATATGAACTGACAGATGTGAACACGGGCAGACAATCATGATTATGCATCACACTCAACACCTTTAATCAAATTTTGGTCAAGAAATTTTCTTATAGAACATGTCCATTTGCAGAGCAACAGGACTATTTTTTTAATTTACCACTCGAATGTCTGGCTGGGCTATTGAGCAAGTCAATAACCACGCCAGCCGTTCCAGTGGTAAATTTGTTTACCTCCTGCAAATGGACATTCAATAAGCAAATATTTTGATTTTCTGTACCAAGCTTGACCATTAAAACATCAATCTCTCATGTATGTATGTATGAATGCGTAGTTATCATTTACAACTATACATATGTATCTATTGTGCGGACAACAAGGATGACCGGTCTATTTCACACCGGTTATATTAGACTCAGAAAATACAATTATTTTTATTATCATTATCTCTATCTACTTAACATCTCTACATTTCTTTGGAAATGACTGACTTGTATACACTAAACCTTTCAACACTGTAGTCCCAGAATGCATCTCAACTCTCACAGCATGCATACAGTTAACCGTTAAATGACAAAATCTGCTCAAAGAACATCAATATATTTGTTCATTGAACGGCCATTTTCAGGCTGGGAGAAGACTGTTTTTCGAAAATTTACCACTGGAATGAAGTCATTCCAATGGTAAATATTCAAAAATAGTTTTCTTAGCCGGTAAATGGACATTCTTCAATACCACAGCAGATGATTTCTTTCCAAAATTTTGCCATGAAAGGGTTACACTGTAAGCTAAATCTGACTCATTCATTCACTCATGAGCTAGCTATGTAACAAACTCGTGCTATTATTATTATTATTATTATTATTATTATTATTGACATAAAACCGCATCATGACTAATGTATTATTAACAAGTTATAATTGACCAGATTAAAGTAAGGTAAACAATTAATATACATAAACAATAAAGGACTTTACAGATGCTTGCCATTGTACT
This sequence comes from Chaetoderma sp. LZ-2023a, assembly GCA_034401795.1. NCBI lineage: Eukaryota > Metazoa > Mollusca > Caudofoveata > Chaetodermatida > Chaetodermatidae > Chaetoderma > Chaetoderma sp. LZ-2023a. The sequence continues at coordinate 69,181,087 of CM067367.1, forward strand.
ACCATGGAATGATAATGAAAACACGAGGGACGGTTGTGGTACCTTTAGAGTTAAGTGGACTGATTTTGAACAAACTTTCAAATATAAATGTTTCATGAAAACCTGACATGAAAATTTTGTCTTGAAAGTATATAAAGTTATCCCTAAAACATACCATCTTCAAAGTACCACAGCCATTAACTATAGCATATTAGCCCTTTTAACACTCACGCTGGCTAAAAATGGCTTCTGCAGTGGTCTTGAGAAATGTTCATTTGCCGACTAACAGAAAACCATTTTTCAAATTCTACCACAGGAATGACTCTCGATATCAGAGCCCGTAATTCTAGTTATAAAATAATCTCTTTGTCTGAAAATTAAAATTTTCCATGAGAAAATTGAAATTTCTTAAATGAATTTTGAGTGTTAAATGGTTAATTAATTAACGGTCAAGATTGGACAAACACTCCAAACTTTTTCTTAGTGAATATCTACCTGCAGGACAAGAGAAAAATATTTTTTTACAATTTACCACTGGAATGACTGGTGTTATTAGTGTTAAATTTTCAAAAATACTCTTCTCTTGGCGTTCTAATGGGCAGTTCTTTGCCAACTCTGTAGAAGCCATTTCCCTGCCTTAATCATGAAATGGACAAGGACAACAGTTCTAAAGCATAGATGAGTTCATGTGTTTGCTTAACCATCTGTCTGCTACAAGCCACCAATGGACAATAACTGTACCTGCTGAATACTTTGAAAACAAGTTGACTGAAAGTTGTTGGTGGCTTAGCCACCAACAACTTTCAGTCAAATTGTTTTCAAAATATTCAGCATATCCAGAGTTAAACGACCATGAAAAATGTAGTCTGCAGAAATTCACTAGTCAGTTAAAAGCACAGACGTCTTATTGTTCACCGAGATCGTAACTAGCATGGTAATAAATTCACCGCCATTCGCCATCATATTTATATATACATATACATTTATAATACATAATGAAAACAAATACATAATACAGGTGTTTATAAATATACACACTATTACTACAATAATCAAAATATCAACATTTAATCGACATGGCGGAAGGAAGAGTGACATATCTTTAGGAAGCTACTGCTACCAAGTGTTGCCAGCATTCATACAGTATGGAATAAATATATACCAGTTTGATCAGTGTTTATATAACTGGAATAATGATTCTCACGGGAGCAAATTACCAATTCTCAATGACCAAAATCTGGCTTCTGTGTGGGGGTCGAGGGGGCTTTAATATACTCTCTGGTTCGAGGGGACTTCTCAGGAATGTGGTACATTTAAAAAAAATAGTATTCCTTTGGCATGCGAATCAAAAAAGCATTTGCTTTTGTTTCTACGAGAATTCTTAATACTTACCAGATGTACTATTATGATAATGCCTATTATCTAGTCTAGCTCAAAATAAACAATTAAAAGCTCTGCACTCTCCTGGTCCTGCCCATACTGTGTCCGGGAATCACCATAGCCGCGGGTACCGAGTCAATTCCCAATCACAGTCGGATTCATCTTATATTTGCCTTGACAAACAGCGAAAGCAGCTCAGCCTCACCTCAGTGGGGCGGCTTAGGGAGGGCCATAGTACATCTGGTACGTATTAAGAATTCTCGTAGAAACAAAAGCGGATACTTTTTTTATTCTACTTCGAATAATACTTACCAGATGTACTATTATGATAAACTCCGGATTTCGACAGCCAAGAAATACTGGTGGGAGGAGGTGAGGCTCGAACCAGCACTCATCTACCATCCGACAGAGAAGGGTGTGAAGAGACTAGAAACCTGGAACACGCTTGGGTTCTGCCATCTGACTCATAGAGTGCTAAACTTCCATGGTCTAGACCGTGCTCCCCCCCCCACCCCCCTCATTTGCCGCACAAATTCCAGAGGGCTGTCAAAACAGGGAGCAACACGCACCAGACCCAAGTCTCAGCTAGGGCAATCCAGTAGAGTGCAAAGAAGCTACTACAACTTCTAAATTTTGGAAAAAAATCAGTATATCGATTAGATTTTCAAATTGCAATGAGTTTAATGTCTGCAAAAGAATAAGATGTTCTTGTCCAGACTATTTACTTAGATAGTCTGGTATTTCGACTGTAAGTAAACTTAAAATTAGTCACTTAATTAAAGCAAACACTCACCATTTTGAGAGCTTGGTCTTTCTTGTTCATCGCAGGAGCTCGGCCCAATCCACAAACGTTCTCGGGTCATGTGCATGGCCATTGTTCAGTGCAAGTGGAAGAAACTTGTGATGTGTGCGAAATAGTGGTCGGATGTGGCTTAGTTCAGATTCGATAAATTGGCGATGGCTACCGGATTAAGTGCGCTGGAGATGTCGCGAAGGTAGAAATCAGTGAATGACGACTCGGCATGCCATTGTGCTACAGACATCACCTCCTCTAATGAGACACCCTTATAAAGGGCCGATGATGCTGCTAGTGCTCGGACCTGATGGGCATTTGCACGATAAATCTGCTTTCTTGTAGCGATTTTGTGCGACATCTGAATAGCATCGACTATCCAAAGAGAAATAGTAATTTTCGAGGCACGCAAATGAGGAGCTTTGAGACATAACCACAGATGCAGACATATATGCTGCTATGGTTGAAGGTACAAGTTTGTCAACTTCGTATAAATGACAGATGAAATCTGCTACATGTTGAACAGATGCAGAAAAGGGATCAATATCTCTTCCCTTAAACCACTCTGCAAATTTGTTGATTTTATAATTATATGTTTAAGTGGTTGACCCTCTTCTGGCTGAAGCAACAAACTTCGCTGCTTGCTCAGAAAAGCCACCCTTAATTGCACGCTGCTTGATAACATCCATGCAGTCAATTTGAACATTTCTGGTGTCGTGGAAAGACCCCTGTTCCGAGAGATTAGATCTCTTCTGTCTGGAAGAGGGATTGGATTGCAGACCAGAAGGTCCAGCAGATCTGTAAACCATGATCGGCCTGGCCAATAAGGGGCGATCAGTAGTACTTGGCACATACCCTCTCTTATCTTTGCCATAACTTTTGGGATGAGAATCGTTGGAGGATACGCATACGCGTACATTCCCTTCCAACTTATCGCCAGTGCGTCTACTGCTAGAGCTAGCGGGTCCGGGATCACCGTCCTTCGACTGAGAGCATCTGCTAAGATGTTCAGTCTTCCTGGAATGTGTGCTGCCCGAAGAATAACATTCCTCTCTTGGCACCACAGCAGAAGGTTCCAAATCATCATACACAACTCCGGTGATCTCGTCCCGCCTTGGCGGTTCAAATAAGACACCACTGTTGAGTTGTCTGTCCGTACTAGGACAATCTTGTATTGGATTAAGCTCTCAAATTTTCGAAGTGCTAATGTCACTGCTAATAATTCGAGAACGTTGATATGTATCTGCGCATTGGTCCGATCCCATTCCCCTGACACTGACTGATCGTCCAATACCGCTCCCCAACCTGTCGTTGATGCATCTGTGAAGATGGACATCTGTGGTTGAGGAGGTTGTAGAGGAACACCTCACAGGAGATTCTGTTCTGATAACCACCACTGAAGGTGGAACATCAATGCTTCTTTTACTGGAATTTTCAGAGATAACGGATCCGTTCTCTGAGACCAGAATGACATTAGATACATCTGAATCGGCCTGTGCTTGAGTGCCGCATAAGGAACCACTTTCTCCAGAGACACTATTAAACCCAGTATCCTGAGAAATTGGCGCGCCATAAGAAAAGCTCCTAGAGAAACTGACTCCAGTACTGCAATCAAACTCTTGACTCTGCTCTGCGCCAGAAAAGCTACGCCGTCTCTAAGGTTGAAAAATATTCCCAGATAAACAAACTCCTGGGATGGTGTCAGTTCTGATTTCTCTAGATTCACAATCCATCCTAGATCCTTTAGTAAGGCTAGGACTACCTGAAGAATGTTGCGCAGAGTGACTGGATTCCCCGCCTTCAGCAGCCAGTCGTATTTCTGAAAAGGAATTGACATTGGAATATGAAAATATGCATCCTTCAGATCTATTGACACTGCCCACATGCCTTTTCTCAGCCCTGTCATCACCGCTGCTACAGTCTCCATCAGAAACTTTGGAGAAAGAATAAATTTGTTCAACGGTTTGAGATTGAGAATTGGTCTCCAACCTCCGGTACATTTCGGAACGAGGAACACCATCGAATAGAAGCCTAGGGAGGACTGATTGCGGACTAGATGAATCGCGTTCTTCCGCTGAAGAGCTTCGATTTCTGAGCAAATGGCATCTAGACGATCGGATTCCCTAACGATTGACGGATGAGCCAGTTTCTTAACCACTAACAGACTAAATAATCTCGCACGACCAGTTCCCATCGGCTTGAGAACAGTTGAAGTCTGCCTCCGACGGTAGGAATCTGCACACAGCTGGCGGTCGATATTGCATGATAAGACACTAAATCACTTGGGTGAAGATTCCCGACTCCCTTCGTTCCTGACGTCACCGGAACTGATTCCGCCGGAAACCCGTCAGGACCGACCTCCACGGCCGCCTCGCGGTTTCTTGGAATATGACGGCCCGAGACCGCCACCACGACTATCTTTATGATAACCGCCACGACCCGAACCGCCACCCTTCCTGTCCTCCTCATACGGCCTCTTATTAGAGGACTTGTATGAGGACGAATGGCCAGGTCCCTGCGATCCGGATGCCCAATGGGCATCACGGCCAGAAGGACGGAAGGGCGATCTCTGGCGCTGCCTCTGTTGCTCATGCCGATGCTGTTTGTAGGACTGCTGCGGCTGTGTCCTCTTAGTCGACTTCCACGACTTGCCGACTACTTCCTGCTCAGTGACCATTGACGCGACCTTGGATAAGGCTTGCCGTGCCGAGCCGCCGAACAAGCCTGAACCGATGAAAGGCGCAGAAGATAACGCAGCCCTCATCTCAGGTCCTGGTTCTACACAATCGAGAACCATTCTCCTACGCTCCGCCAATGATCTGGTGATCACCCTGGCCAGGCAATCCTGGGACAAGCGCATGGTGTCCCGGACAACTCCGGGAGCAGCTTCTGGCACTTCCTCACCTTCCGTCGCGCAGGTCAGCATACCCTGCAAGGTGGTACATGAGCGTTAACTCATTAAAGGGACCCTTAGTGGCCTGGGAAGCTAAGGGACGAGAACGACCCTTCGATTTGACAGCCAACGGCCTATTCAACGCCTCTCGCTCCCCGACGGAAAGCCGTGGAACCCGGGTATACTGATGGTAGGCCTGCTCAGGAAAACGGACCCTACTCCTTATCCCCTTCGGGGCCATAGGCAACGAATAGTCTGGTTGAACCAAACGATACGGCGCAACCTCCAACATGTCAGAAGTCTGCGTGTCCAAGGGGAGAGTCGGCATGGCTGAAGAGCCACTTGACAGAGCGCTAGCCGCTCGCTCTGACATCCGTTCCATCGCCGGATCGCGCTGAGATCCCTGATCCGATGCCAATCCGAGATGGCTGGTCATCCAGTCAAGGACCTGCACCCATTCAGCTTCGGTGCAAAAAGAGGACTCGTCCATCAATGGACTACCGTTCTCATTTCCTTCTCACCCTTGGATGAGGTCACCGACGATCCATGCTGAGAACTATGGCCCGCACTTCTTCCAACATGAAGCGCGTCCATAGCCTGACTACTAGCGGCACCAGTGTCCAATGAATCGCCGGACACGGATTCACCGCAGTCCCTCAGCACGGGAGCCGAGACTACAGCCACTTTCACTATGGTAGATGACAGAAATCTGAGAGGAACTGCACCTAACGCCGCCGGGATGCCGCTAGGAACCGCAAAACATGGCTCCAACGACAACGCGGGTTGAGCGAAATCCGGGTGAAAAATGCCCGACGGAATGTCGACATCACCACCCGCTTGGCAAACCCGTACAAAACCCGAGGGATATCCCTGGGATGTACCTGGTTGAGCGGAAGATCTTCCTCCTCCGCCGTCAGCTCTTGAGCCAAGGTCGGAGAAGGGACAGGTGCTCATCCCTCCGCAGAACTAGCCGGACCACCGAAAGGTTACCCTGCACCAGCCTGCATCGTCAGGATCGTGGACTGCAAGGACTCAAACATTGCCTTAAACTGGGCTGCCCATACGCCCAATGCCGAGTCTATTCGCTCGTTCAGACGCTCTTCCAGTCCCTTCACTGACGCCTGATCCAGCTTGGCTGCCTTGTCCCTCGCGATCCTCTCGAAACGCGCACGTCGATCACGATCGAACTCTGCCACCAACTCCGACGAGCACTTCGCGCACACGTCACAAGGCCTTGCCACTTTGCACTTCGCGCAAGCCACACAGTGATGACCACTGAACTTGCGCTTCATGAACCTGTTACACTTTTGACACAATGTCCTGGTTCTTGGTCTTCTGCGAACACAGAGAAAGAATTAAAACGCTGCACATGACATACAATGACGAGCAATACGCACAATTGACTTGATTGTAAGATAGAATTACTTAGAAACATTAACTTTCTCTTAAATTAATGATAATCAAGACTTTAGGCAGGAAATATTTGAAACTTTTTAGAGTGAAATTGTAAACAAAATTTGGAAATTAACTAACGTTAATAAAGCCAAGAAATAAATGGCGATCGCTACAAACACCCTCGACAATGAAGCGAGAGCTAAAGATTGGCATAAAACAGCGTGCATAGACACGCCAAGAGCAAAATGAAACATTAATCATGGGCGCCGCCATCTTGGCTAAGGGCGCATCCATCTTGGAAGGAACCGAGTCGCAAGAGAAATTAACCAAGTACCCGGATAAGATTAAACAGTTAACGGGTATCGGAGCGACTCCAACAATGGCTACCATTTTAGAATAATGTGCCAATTTAAGAAATTTTCAATCAGTCATTACGGCACGAATGTATAAATTCTAGATTGATACAACCTGTCCCTGTGATGACTCCTTTTCCTTCCATGATGCCAGCAATGAATAAACGAGACCACGCGTAAATTCAAAAATTTGAGCAAATTTTAGACTAGAAAAAACTTTCCAAGTCAGCAAAATAAGCGAATCTGACTGTGATTGGGAATTGACTCGGTACCTGCGGCTATGGTGATTCCCGGACACAGTATGGGCAGGACCAGGAGTGCGCAGTTTTTAATTGTTTATTTTGAGCTAGACTAGATAATAGGCATTATCATAATAGTACATCTGGTAAGTATTATTCGAAGTAGAATGGACATTCCTCAAGAACACTGCCCAGATGGGTTTTGGCTTGCTTCACCATGAACAGGTTAATGTGACAGATTGTCAAGTTAATATTGCCATATGTATAATCTCACATAGACTGGACGGTGATACTGAGAAAGTACCTAACTAAAGCTGGTGACTAATTTATTAATGATATGTTGTCAGTTTTGAAGATCCATTTTGATTTGTAGCCATTGTTTTTCTCCCAAATGACATTGTTATAACCCATTGCATGTAGGCAACAACATTTTTCCGAATGACCGCTTCCAAACTACACATCCATCTTTCTTCCACCACATGGTACATAATCTATGGTACAGCTCAGAAATAACTTTAAATGTTTCCATTACGAAATAAAACGTACTCTTGAATACGTTGAACATAATTGAATTGGAAGACATTGCTGCCTAAGGCAGCAATGTCTTCCAATCCAATTTTGTTCAGAGTATTCAACAGAGTATTTTTTTCTAACTAAAATGTCTGTGTTTATTTTGGAAACATTCTAGCATCTTTATGAGCTGTATTGTGGACATTCATGTGAAAAAGGTATTTACATAATAAATAATGCTCCCAAAAACAAACAATTACACCACTCATGATGCTTATCAGATTCTCATAACTATAGTGTACTGGCAATTTACTTTTTATTAAAATATTGAACATTTTAAAATTTGATGTCACATTCATTAAAATAATACAATGCTTAATACAGAGTCAGACACGTGGGATGATTCTAGCATATCCAATAAATGGATAGATTTCTAACTAAGCCCCACTCATTTCTACCTAAGATCCTCCCACGTTATGCGAATTCTCAGGATCTAAATTACAAGGTACCTATATAATTAAGCTGTTGAACATTTTGAAACTAATTTGACTGGGGGTTGTTGCTGTCACTAATATGCTATTAACAATTCTACAATCTACAGCAACATTGCTTTCAGAAATACACAAGTTCTCATACAAGAGATCGATAAGTCAACAGTTATGCAGTGCCGCAGCGCAAGAATCTTCCTGAATTTAAAGAGAAATGTTTAAAACTTAACCCCCAGTGGTTAGTTGTTCATTTAGGCTAATTTCCAGCCACTGTTATCTGTCACAGATTAGGCCCCCTCCATAGTAAAATCTCTGCCTGTCATAATTAGTTTTGAGAGCACAGGAATAGGATAAATACAGTTGAGCAGGAAGTTTGTAATATCATATAAAACACACTTACAATACTAACCCTTTAGCCCTAAAATTTGTTTTAAAAAATCTCAATTTTCTCATATAAAATGTCAATTTGCAAACCAAGAGAAGACTATTTTTGAAATTTTATCACTGGAATGACTGGCTCGATTATCACACCATGTGTTTTAGTTGAGACTCGCAACTAGTATAAGTCGGTCTAATTTCTTTACATTTTGGCAAGGCTGCCTATATTGCCAAACCAATACCGCGCTTGCAATCATTACTAGAAATGAGAAATGGCGCCACGAATGATATGTATGAATAGTTTGATATGTGTAACATTCCTAGTTAACTCTCTGATGGTGAAGCCAGATTTATAGCTTTTACTGTCATCCCGAGCAATGTCCATTTGCACACAAAGCTAGAAATATTTTAGACTGCTTACCACAGCAATGACGAGCATGGTTAGCGTTCCAGTCATTCAAGCATTAAATTTTCTATAATTTTCTCTTAGTTTGCAAATGGGCACACTATGAGGCAATGTCTACCGTATATTTATGACCAATTTTGACCACCGACCCTTAAAAAACTAAATTTAACAAATTGTTTATAATGTAGTGAATATTTTGATGAATATATTTAAATTAATGGTTGGGAGATGTCAACAGCAACAGGCTCCAGTTGAATTAGTTTCAAAATATTGAACAGCTTTCCTGTATATAGATGTCATGAAATTAAGACACGGAAATTTGAAGAATTAAAGGACTAATCAGCTTCTGAGAAAATGTTCTGTTGACATCCTATTTACTGGCTAAAGAAATGCTATTCAAATCAATAATTCCTAATACTGGTTGTACAATAATTATACAACAGTTATTTAGAGTTGGTCCCACCTCCTCGTATGTCGTATCTATTGTCCAAAGATACAGTACAACTCAGAAATAACATAGGTTGCTTCCAAACCAAAAAACAGAAACTTGTTAGTTAATAAAAAATGTTCTGTTGAATATTTTCAACATCAATGGATTGGAAGACATGCTATCTTAGGCAGCAATGTGTTCCAATTCAATTATTATCACAATATATTCAACAGTATGTTTACTTTTGTTTTGGAAACATGTTAAGTTATTTCTGGGCTATACTGTATTATATGGAATGTTTTCACTTATGGTGATAAGACAGGCTAGCATTACTGGTACTATTCTATTAAAAAATTCATTCACAATTTCCATTCCATACACTAGCAACACTGTCCATGCACACGTATGTTTGTGCAAAAACATGGTAATCCATTACATCCTGTGTCAATGGAAGACATTATAAGCCATAATTAAATGCTGCATAGTACATAAAATAAGATCACATAATCATAGTTTTGGTGCTGGGCTGCGTTCACATGTTAGACTGCTGTGCCAGGAACGTACGGATCCTCTGTAATAACTCCTTCTTCACATTGTCTGGTACCAATGCTGAAGATAAGCATAGAAAATATGCTGATCACTCAATCACACTTGAACACACTTGAATTGCGTGATTACGCGATTAAATCGAAAATCACGATTATTTTTTAACTTATGATATTGTATGATTAAAAATTAAATAATAGAATAATCGTGAATAATTCCTACTACATAAAATATTTTAGTGGGTTGGTCTGTAGTTTTATTAACCGCTATAAAACACTTACCATTCAATCACTACTTGCTAAATCAACTACTCTGCATTTAGCCACCAGAATAAGATTTTTATGTTTGCTTACAAACCCCCATATGCCTATTCCATTTCTATGTATACCCGCAACCAGGCTACTGGTAGGGTACACCCCCAGCATATGACCTGATAGAGACTGGCACCAGTCTGTACTCACCCCTTGGTGACACCCCTGTCACTAAGCATGCTCGTGCATGCGCATAGGAGTCCAAATAGGAAACAGATTCGCCTTTCTAAATTTAAGTGCCAAATATTACAAACAGATTCTCAAATCATTCCCACGCGGGGTGGTTGAGACCGGGTCGTAGTGATTGAATGGTAAGTATGTTTTATAGTGGTTAATAAAACTACAGACCAACCCACTAAAGGGAGTCTGTTGGGGGTTGTGATTACACCAGAAAAACATCTATACCGTTCAATCACTACTTGCTAAACCTGTAGATTTGGTCAGTGCCCCACTTAAAAACCTTTGGTGGGTAGATTTGAGAATCGCTAAACAAGGATAAAAATTAACCAACTCATATCCAAATGTTAATAACTTAACATAATAGTGCATCCATAACAAATCACAGTGATTATCAAACAAGGAAAATTGTCAACTCAATGAAATAAACAAAACAAGAGAATATTCTCACCATATCTGACAGACATACAGACTAACGAAATAGGCCTTGTCTTGTTTTGATAAAATTGTTATATTTCTAAAAAAGGAGGCCACTGGGCTTTGATCCTTTAAATAGAAAGAGGTAAAAGTCGATTCAGATTTCCAACCTGCGACTTGCATGACGTCGTCCAATGATGAGTCAGCGAAAAGAGCGAAGGAGGAAACCATACCACAAAGGTCGAGAGCCTTGACATGGGCTAAATTGATCTCACCTGGGGATGCAATCTCATGGCATAATTTTATGGTCTCGCAGATCTATCTGGCAACTGTGACCTTAGAAACTGGTCTAGCTGCCTCGTACGCGTACGGAACCCATAAGTGTGAAGAATGGGATCTTTTTAAAATTGGTACAATGTTTATAGACTTTTAAGTCCCTGACAGGACACCAGAATCTGTCCGATGGCGAAAAAGACGTCAAAGATTTAAGAATAATAGGTTTGGCTGAGTAACGGTTAGACTGGGTCTTCGATAAAGATATAAAACTAGACCGTCCCAAGAATCGATAAATCTGTCTTTTTCTGCGGAAAGAGCATGAATTACGGATCTTCTCCTAGCTGAAGTGGCAGCAACAAGGAAAACAGCCTTAAGAGTCAATAGTTTGAGACCGATAGATCCAATTGTCTCAAAATGGTGACCTGCCAAAACTTGAAGAATTAAGGCCAAATTTCAGGAAGACAAAGGCTTAGCCACTGGAGGACGAATATTGCCCAATCTTCTAATAAAACCATTGAGAATCCTTGATATCAACATTCAAAAGACAAGGAAGAGAAGCCAAAGAAATCTATAACCCCTAACGGTCATAGCTGATGAATGAAATGAATCGAATAGATACGATTAAAAAACTAACACCTAGGAAATAGAATCGGAATCAGGCAAGAAACCATGTTTTAAAACCATTCTCCAAAGATTTAATAGTCGACCTTTGTACAAATTCGACAGGTAGACTCCCTCCTGGCAGAGACAATGATTTCCTGAAATCTTGAAGAAAAGTTGATCTCACAGAGACTGGACACTTGAAAATTCTCCAAACACACGGGATGAAGAATTCTGGATTGGATGAAGATGTAAGCCCCTTACTTGAGCGAGATCTGATGATACTGGGAGAAGGATAGCAAAATCTTACCAGAAGATCGAGAAAGGCTACCAATCAGATCCTCTTTGACCAAAAGGGTGCTGCTAGAAGAAATTCTTTAAACTGGTCCATGACTATCTTCAGAACCATGAGAATCAGGAATATTGGAAGGAACATGAAATCAAACAATCCTGTCCAGAACTGAGACAGTGCGATCATCGCCCAAACCTGACTGTCCGAAAAGGGAGACATGAAAGATGAGATCTTGGCAATCAGACATGTCGCAAAAAGATCTACATGGGGAAGACCCAGAAGCTTGAAAACGCTTTTGGCAACCAACCTCCTAAACTGCCACTCAGTGAGTAAGAACTTGCTAGGACTGAACTACTGGTCCGCAAGAAATATCCGTCTGACTGGAACATGACTGGGAACTAGAAAGATTTGGATCTAGTGACATCCCAAGAAAAGGATCTAAAATCCGCATATAGAGAAGAAACAAAAACCTCGTTCCTCCATCTGAAAATGAAAGAAAACCCCGTGGCATTGACTGATCGAATCGAGATCTTGATGCCTATCACTCGATCTGATCAAAAGTGGAGAGGCTTCTTGACAAGTCACACCTCCACTATATTGATGTGAGAAAATGACTCCTCCAGGAACCAAATACTGGCAAAATCAGGGAGTCCCAAACTGCTCCCCACCCCTCCTGTGAAAAAAACTTGAAATAATCACCAGAGGGGAGGTCTTGACTAATGGAATTACCATCAGAGGGAACTAGAATGTACTGACTGCTTCTAGAAGACGATCAGGAACATTAGAAATTCTTCTCATCAACGTCACCCTGGGAATGACATTCCCGATGCTGATCATCAAGCCTAGAATTCTAAGAAAAAATCTTGCCCTGACAGAAAGACGATGTCAGGGTAACCACTGTCAACAAGATTGCCTCTACCCTCGTCTCTGAAGGAAAAAACTTGACCCTGAAAACAGCTCGAGGGAGATGCCTAGATGGGAGAAACTTGAGAAGGAACTAGGCTTGACTTTATTGAAAAATAAAATTCAACCTAGGCTGAAAACGAACTGCAAACCTTTGGAATAAATCTTGAAAGAATTGAGAAAGACCTACCTTTTATTATCCGAACGTCTATAAAGACTGAAGAAGAATAAAATGACTGCGCAAGACACCTGCCACGGCTGAGGCGAGACATGTGAAAAGAAAGGCACCAAGGTCAGATCGAAGGGCATGGCTCAAACTGCCATTACCTATCCTTGAAAGCAAAACTCATATACCTTCGGAAGGAAAGGTAAAAATGGCACATGAACTAGGCATCCTAATGATCGATAAAAAAGGATCACATGCCTGAAAAATAGACTTTCGATAGGGGAGGACTTCATCATGAATTTAGGAGAAAGAAAGCAGACATAACTTCTTCAGGAAAATAAACGGACGCCAGCCTTCTAAGAATTGAAGGTAGAGCCTCTTCTATAAACTCCTTGACAATCATAGATAACCAGCACCCCCTCTAATGCTAATAGCTTCTGATTGGATGGAATGGAAGACCATTTGGAAGAGACTGCGGAGAAGGGTCCTAGATCCAAGAAGAACATCCGGCCCTTTTGATAAGGGCCGCCCTTAAAGATGGGGCAAACTTACTGGTTGCTAAAGAGGACTGCTCATAGAAACACATAGTTTACATATGCCATGATGCGCCAACCATAAAATCCTGGGCTATATCCTTATTCTTAGCCATCACTAAGGGAAATTTAATTTGACGATGCCATCGCGATTCTATGAATTGAATGCATGATATGGCCTGCTAAGTGAACTATGGCAATACTTTGACTGTCTTGGAGACTGGCATAACCATGGTTCAAAATATAAACAAAGCTTTGCCCTAGAAATTATCCTCATTTTGAAAAGAATTTCACAAAACACAGAAACTTTACAAAACTCAGGATAAGTGCACACACCATACACATTAAGGAAGATAGGTACAAAACCCCACTAATACCTGCACATCTACGATTCTCTTAGCTTTGCAACCAGAACCTAATCAAGGATGAAAAACACTTTATAATGGAATGTCCACCTTATGATCAGGAGAGACAATCGCTCTTTAAAAAGCCTAATGAGTTTACTTGATAGGTGTAGCCAATTTAAATTTTTTGTGTCAGAAATAATGGAGATAGTGATCAAATAAAAATTGTTATTGATTACATCAATAATTGCCTAGCAGCTCGGGCTTGTACTTTAAATCCTATGCAATGACACAATTCGTCAGATTGTCATCTTGTACATGAGGCAGGTTCATATAATGATTGCATAACTGTGTCCTATATCTTAATCAACGTCCATATCAATTTCATTGGGAAACTAACTTCATGATTCCTGGTAAATTCACCATACCTCACTGTATTTGATATATTGTTTAATTAGTACTCCCAAACAATCTGATATTTATGCCTAGTGGCAGTAAACTTAAATCATAGCCCTACTCATTAAACCTGTACATTTTTATTTATTTATTTATTATATTTATTGTCTTAGAACTAGGGCTGTGCGGTTTTGGTAAGAACACAACCAGTGATGGTGTTGGCCATAAATACAGTTTTAACCGGATATCCAGTTTATTGGCAGAAAATATTTTCAGTTTTCATGAAGAAAAAAAAAATTCGCAATACCACAAAAATAGAACGTTTTTAGTGGTAGACTTAAATCTGTAGCTAGTACATGTATAGTATCCGGTGCAATTTTAGAGGATATAGTGAAATCATTACTTAAATTGCTTTAAAACATTAGACTTTGCACTTTTAAATTCATCGCGATATGTCATTTCGAGTTCTTGCACAATCTGTCATATATTAGATTCCTAGACAATTAGCAATTCATATACCCCCCTCTAGGATAACGCAGAGATACATTGTTAAATTTACTGTGGCATTTAGTGGCCAATTCAAGCGGTTCATGGAGTAGAAAATATCTTTTTGGATGACTAAACTACAGTTAGAAAATTTGTAGAGTATTCCCTAAAGATACTACTCGATAGTTAGTCATTTCAGGTCTTGGAAACACTGAGCCGGTGATAAATTCTGAAAGATGGCAGACCTAATTAGACTGTTACACAGCCTCCATTTGGGAGACCAGTGAGATTCATGAGAAGCATTATGCAAATGTATATAATATAAAGACTAGTTCCCGATAGCCTACGCTTACGTCGAATTTAGTTACAGACATCGTAATACTGCCACGTGGTACAAATCTGCATATCGTATATGCCTCAACATGCGTAGTAAATCAAATTTATTGATCTAATTAATCGGATACGTGTAATCAAACTCGGCCGTATTATACTATTTACTAGCATACAGTTTCCGTGAAAAAGGAATTCATACATATTTTAATATAGATCATAAGCGCGATTTGGAAGGACCTGGTTTAAAACTGTATCAGTTGTAAGCTGTAAAAGTTGTTTTCCGGCACTAATAATGTATATCGTCCAATATACATCGAGCCAGCTCCTGAACATTCACGAGAAATTACTCTTGATCACCCGAGCGATGAGACAAATTCAATCTCAACTTACTTTCGCAGGTTAGATCACGTCCCGGATGCTCGTTCAGAATTCATAATATACATAGATATTAGAAACACTAGATCGCTTATGATATGCTTTCAAGCGTGTATTATAGAATTTAATAAAACGCTAGCAGATTATAATTTCTGAACGTATGTAGCAATACGATCTAGCAACATTCTCCTGTTACGATACTGCGTAAGTATCGTTTTATTTCAGATTTTATTTCGCAAATAGATAAAATTAAAGCAAATTTATACAATCAATGTTATATATTATGATATATCCTTAAAAAAATAACTATGTCACCGGATTTTAAAACATACACGGTTGTACGGTTGTCAAATTATGTCACCGGTTTTCGAATCGTCATGCTTAAAAATCTGGAGATGGTTCAAAATCTGGATAACCGCACAGCCCTACTTAGAACCTATATTTTCATCCGTGAAAATGTAGTTAAATGATTGTATCATGGCGTATGTCATTGTGTGTGATATGCCAATAAAAGGATTGATCGATTGATAATGAATCTCCAGGATCATCCCGAATGTTAGATACACAAAACACTGATTTTTGATTAACAACAAATGAAGAAGTCATAAATACGCATTTATGATGAAATAAAGTGAAATACACACTTCTGGGTTGAATCATGCGCAGAGACGACGATCGACAATTACCGGAAGTAGGAAACAACAAAATCTTTAATTTTATTAGCCGAGAGAACTGACGCCGAGATGTAAGGAAAGAACAATCTTTGAAGTAAATGGGCAAAATTAGAAGCGATCCAAAAAGATGAAAAATAATAGAGAAAAAGTAAGAAAAACCCTGAAAAGACAGAGGCGATATGAAACCAGGGCGAAATGACTTGCCGAAACCATGACGACAGAGAAGAAAACTCAGCTTTTATTCCTTCTTCCTTTTCCCTTTTTTGGGGTTATTTCTCCTTTCTTAGTGCCGTTTTATTCTAGTGGACATTATTCTTGGTGCCATTCTCTTCCAAATGTAACCTCTTCGGATTCTATTTTCTTTCACTGACTGTCAGATTTAGAATAAGAATTACCCTAGTCAGGGCAACAAACTCCGTTTGGTTAAAATAAATATGTCAACCTGCCGACATAAGAGGAAAAAAGAGCGAGAGAAAAGGCTGAACTGCCCGAAGGCAACTGGCCATCTAAAGTTGGATTAATGGACAAATTACGTACCTAGAGATAATACGTAGAATAAACCAACTTATCGGCTGAGTGAGACCATTCAAAATTAAGCGATGATATGCGCATATGAAATAAGCTGCAACAAAAAACACACACAACAACCAGCCAGAAGTCTTTAATTATGTTGAAATATTGCCACTGATAAAAGAACAAATGCTGAATATCTATATTGCAAGAGTTTTCAAGACTGGCAATGTCTCGGTATAAAACCAATTACGGAAATAAGACTAACTCTTAGGCAAAATGACGACTAGATCCTAGGAAAGCGAACATGCAAACCGGACCTGAAGAACAAACCTGGAACCCCAGGAAGTTCTCTATCACCGAAAATCCAAAACAGGAAGACCGGACCGGAAGTTAATCCACGGACACCAGAAAGATCCATGAAAACCGGAAATGACCCTATCCCCGGATGTACGAAATCCGGAAGTGGAAAAACAGGAAACGGAAATGCGCAAACCGGAAGTAGACTGAACAGGATCCTAAAGACCCGGATGTACATTAAAAAAACAGAAGTAGCATAGGAACCGAAAATACGCAAACTGGAAGAAAAAAACCGGAAGCAGAAGAGGAACGACCGGAAACGGAAACCGGAAGTAGCCCCATGTCTTGGAGACCCGAATCTACTAAGCACAAACCGGAACTGCTGGACAAACTGGAAGTTACCGAACTTCCTGACTGCAATAAGAAAGAAACATTCCTGGCTACCGGAATTACAAAAAACTTGACATTGGCATATATATGCGTTTGAATCGGGGACTTCCGTCGCCGACACCACTGCTTGAGGGTAATGCCCCTCCTCAAGACTTAGGTGGGTTTTGCCCGGTGACCAGCTCGAGATCACCTTTAGGGCTTCTTCGAGTCTTTGAATTTCGGTTTTGGGGACCGAATCTCTTGCCTGGACATGAGGGAAGTAGCCTAGTGGCATTTGTTATCCCCATATTTTGACAAAAACATGGGTATATTAAAATCGCCTCTGTCCATCCATCCATCTGTCCGGCCATTACGCTATCTCCACCCAAACCATTCAGCAGAATTCAAACAAATTTGGTATATAGGTTACCCATATGGTTGCGCTTTGAAAGATTGACATTTAGATTTGGTTCCGGGGGTGGGGTCAAAAGGTAAAATATCCTAAAAACTGTTAGTCACTATCGCCTCCAAAACCGTTGTGTGGAATTCTAACAAATTTGCAGATTGCGTGACAACATTTGCGTTTGGCTCCACCCAATGATGCGTCAGCGGGCAGGGTCTAAAGGTCAAATATCCAAAAAGCTGTCTGTTATATCTGCTTCAAATTTGGTATGTGGGTTACTCATTTAATTTCAGATTGCGTAACACCATATCTGTTTGCTCCGCCCCCAGGGGGTGGGTAAGTGGTCGAAAAGTCAAGAAATTGATTGCAATGCAACTCCTCCAAAACCAGTGGACACAGTTGAACCAGATTTGGTAGGTTAGTTACCCATATGATTGTGGAGGGAAAGAGGACGTTTACATTTGGCTCCGTCCCGGGGTAGGGCAGGTGGGGGTCAAGAAGCCAAAGTGGTGAAAGTGGGGATGTGTGATGATGCGTCATCGACCGAGCAATCTAGTTTGAGTTTTGAGAACAATTTGAATGAAAATTGTTGTTGCAGCACCGCCCAATAAAATTATTCTAAAAATAATCAGAACTTCTAGTTGAAACGTGAAGATTTAAAGTGCAAGTTGTTGCTGACTAACTTAAGGCAGCAACAACTTTGTCAAATTATTATCCAAATAAAGAGCTATATGAAGCTTTAAATAACAGTGAAATACAGTCAGCAGAATGAGGCAGTTACAATTTTCAGCAACACTTCAGAATTTCTGCAGTTTTCCATCTTCTGCCTCATAAACAGTAGCAACCGCAGTTTCCAAAATTATACACATTAACCCTTTCACAGATGAATTCCCACATCTTATTGTCAAACTGCTAATATTTTGTTATTAATTTCCCCTTAGGCAGCAGTGGCTTCCAGTCAAATTAATTTCAAAGTAGTCAACAGAATAGGTTTTATATCCTAATGAATTTACTTTTCAGGGATTTGTTGATGAAAGGGTTAATGTCATTCAAGAGGAAATTGAATGATATAGGCTCATAATTCTTATGTCTAACCCTTTAACCCTCAAATTTATTCAAGAAAATTTCAACATTCTCATAGAGAATGTCCATTTGCAGACCAAGAGAAGACTATTTTAATTTACTACTGGCTCGGTTATCGAGCTAGTCATTCGGATCATTCCAGTGGTAAATTAAAAAAAATAGTCTTCTCTTGGTCTGCAAATGGACATTTCTCAAGACCACTGCAGAAGCCATTTTAGGTTGATATGAGTGTCAAAGTATTAATGGCTAAACCAATCATAAGCAGCAACTCACCAACATAAATACCACATTATTCTCTAGTCATAAGTGCAATAGAACAATTCCCTCCTTTACATTAGGCACACCTGAATCGAGCTGAGTCAATGAATTAGAAAATAATGATTTTTTTTTTAATCGATAGCTTTCACCCAAAGCAAAAATCGCACTGATAAAAACATTAAATCTAGGCATGTAAATTCAAGGGAGATAACTATTTTTAAGCCAATACTTCCTGCGCAAGAATGTGAATCATTTCCCCTGAATCATTCCTAACCTTTTAAATTAAGTTTTCAACATGAATTACAAGTCTCTTAGGCATAAGGCACATGAACGCCACATTAAATTGATATATTTCCACTATGGACATCTTACCTACCAACATTTAATCATAATCTGTATCTAGGAAATCACACAAATCAATACAGAGCTATCACATTTCTTCACCACGGTTCTAGAAGCTTGCACGTCAGATCTATCAGCAGGGTAATGTGTTTTATTGGATCCAACAACTACACAATGGAACCAATAGGCATCAATCACACTTGAAAATGATAAAGGGTTGAATAGTGGATAGCGGACATCTAGAAATGTTTTCAGAGTAGTTTTAGAAAGCCTATGCTTTATTGAAATCTTATTTAAAGATTAAAATGTAGCTGACCGTGAGCACTAATGATTCATACGTACATACACTGGCATTATTTTTCCCTCTGTTCAATGGGACAAAAAATGATAATCAAAATTCAGTGGAAGAAATAGTGGTTGAGGTAACCACCCGAAACATTAACCCCACAACACATTTTCGGATATTGGGTACAGTACACCTGAGAAATAACTTAACATATTTCCAAAACAAAAAGAGAAACATGTTATTTAGTACAATTTTGAACTTGATGTAAGAAACGTTTTGTTGAATATTTTGAACATAATGGATGATTACAGTTTCTCAGTCAATCATATGACATCATAATCAACAATGTGATATATAGGATGATGTCATAATCAATTACGTCATGAATGAAGTAGCTAAGCTCGTCACAAACACGTAATTGATGATGGACTAAGCATTGTTGTATGAATGCTATGTCTTTACTATTTAATAGACATGCTATGGCTGCAACAGAACCCAGTCAAAGTAATTTCAAAATATTCAACAGCTTACCTGTACAGTTTTCTGTAAATTGAGAGTCAGAGTGCAGGGATCAATTGATCCCAACATGAGCGAAGTGTGGGTGAAGCTGAGCTAGAGATGGGCGGAGCATAGCTAAAACCAGATTCCTCCATTGGAGTAAGACATTGCTGTCTTAGGCAGCACATAAATTATTTCTGAGCTGTACTGTATGCAGCTGATTTCCAGCTGGTGAGAATCTGTTTCAGACATGCAGGCGTGGGTAGGATGGGGGGGGGGGGGGGGCCTGCACTAATGCTTACCTCTGCCTTTAGGTGTAATTTCATTAACCAGATCATCAACAGTAATATGCTCCAGACCTTTCTGCTTCACGATATCTGTTCACAAAATAAACAATCACTAGAAACAGAGCTTTAACCTTTTAACATACATATCAGCCAAAAACGCCTTCTGAGGTCTTCAGAAATGTCCGTTTGCAGACCAAGAGAAGACTATTTTTCTTTTAATTCACCACTGGAATGACTGGCTCGATGAATGAGCCAGTCATTCCAGTAGTAAATTTTCAAAAAATAGTCTTCTCCTGGTCTGAGAATGGACATTTTCTGACAAAATTGATACTTTTAAAACAAATTCAAGAGTTAAATGTTTAACCACTGACATTCCATTCCTGTCTCAATTTCAAGACCACTATGCAGGAAAGATGTTCAACATTTTGAAACCAATTTGACTGGAAATTATTGCTGCCATATGATGCAATAGCTTTACCTCAAATTAGTTTTCAAATTCTCAACAGAATGTGCATAAAAACTAAGTTGTTGTGTTTGGTCTGTAATGTTAACATTGTTAAACTATTCATATTGAGATTTCTGTAATCCTGCATTCGTAGTACTCTAGCATGAAGCTTAAAGGAAGGGAAGAGGGAAATAACAAATGATGTTTATTGGCAGTTTTATACAAGATTAAACAAGCATTCTGTAAGTATTGCTTCGCAATACATGTCCCCTACCTGGTGATATAAATCTTTAGAGATTGACAGTCAAAAACTACATTAAAAAATGACAGAAGCAGCTGAAACTCGAACGTGATCTGTAATTTCTCACAATATAGCAATAAACCAAGTTTCAGTTATATATGGTGGCGGAGAAGAAAATAGTCTTGAAAGCTGATATGTTTGTATTTCATAAATCGAAAGGGGACAT
This sequence comes from Chaetoderma sp. LZ-2023a, assembly GCA_034401795.1. Taxonomy (NCBI): domain Eukaryota; kingdom Metazoa; phylum Mollusca; class Caudofoveata; order Chaetodermatida; family Chaetodermatidae; genus Chaetoderma; species Chaetoderma sp. LZ-2023a. Next base: position 69,202,408 of record CM067367.1, read on the forward strand.
AACTCCTTCAAAAAATGATGCAAATGCCAGAAACTTGAACTTGGTCTGTAATTTCTCATACTAAAGTAATATACCAATTCTTAGTTGAATATCTCGAAAAGAATGAGAGAAAAAGGGCAGAAAACTAATATTTTTTGCATTTCATAAGTCGAAAGGGGGCATAATTCCATGAAAAACTGACGAAAATGTCTGAAACTCGAAGTTACTCTGTAACTCCTTATACTAAAGGGATGTACCAATTTTACCGTAAATATCTTGAAGGATTGCGAAAAAAGTGGGGAAAGCAGATATTTTTCGTCGAAAGCGGGCATAACTCCATCAAAAATTAACGCATACCCCCGAAACTGGAACTTGGTCTGTAACGTCTCATGACAAAGTAATGTAGCAGTTCTCAGTATAACATCTTGAAAGACTGCGAAAAGTGCGGAAAACTAATATTTTTTGTATTTCATAAGTCGAAAGGGAGCATAACTCCATGAAAACCCCTTAGATTAGAGTGATGTACCGATTTTTCCTTAAATATCTTGAAGGAGTGCGAAAAAAATGCAGAAAGCTGATATTTTTCATATTTCCTAAGTCGAAAGGGGGCAGAACTCCATCAAAAATTTACGCATACGCCTGAAACTCGAACTTGGTCTGTAACTTCTCATAACAAAGCAATGTATCAATTCTCAGTATAACATCTTGAAAGACTGCGAAAAGTGCGGAAAACTAATATTTTTTGTATTTCATAAGTCGAAAGGGGGCATAACTCCATGAAAAATTGATGAAAAGGTCTGAAACTTGGACTTGCTATGTAATTCCTTATAGTAAAGCGATGGCCCGATTTTCGCTTAAATATCTTGAAGGAGTGCGAAAAAGTGCGGCAAGCTGATATTTTTCGTATTTCTGAAGTCGAAAGGGGGGCATAAAACCATCAAAAATTGACGCATACGCCTGAAACTCGAACTTGGCCTGTAACTTCTCATAACAAAGCAGTATACCAATTCTCAGTTAAATACCTTAAAGGTCTGCGGAAAAAAGTGCGGGAAACCAACTGTGACAGACGGATGGACAGACGGAGTGCAAACCTATAGTACCCCTGGTTTTACCGGTAGGGGACTAATAAACTACCACCGGTAAAAAATGGAAATGCATCCAGAGTATTTGAGAAAAAGCATTTACTCAATCTAGAAGTGCTTAACTTGGAACCAATTAGTGACGCAGCTGGTGCTTCGCACGACACTGTGTCAACCGCGTATGAAAGTAGGCCTATACCACATACTCGAATATAACAAAAACAAAGCCGAATATAGTTTCGTAAGTGGTATGAATATGACTGGCTGTAGCGGGTATTATTTATTCACTCGGCATAAACCAGAGCACACAGCACCAGCTGCGTCACTAATTGGTTCCCTCCAGAGTGATGTAAATGCTATTTATTTGCTTTTTTCAACTTATTCTGATTTATTTCAGTTTTTTACTGGTGGTTGATTATTATCTAAATCTATCATTCAGGAGCATTTGTTAGTTCCCTGGTCCATTCCTTTCCCATTAAATAGAGCCACATTTACACGATATATACGACATGCATGTTAATTTTTGTACAATTTATCCAGCATGCAATGATACCCAGCAGGAAATGCAACACTGACTACATATTCATTGTAACTATTGGATGCCATATTAGCCGAGTCTACTGTTTGTACATCCAGGATTTCTTAAAGAAAGTCCCCGTCTGCATGTGTAACTGTTAATTTATCAGCCAGCTTTTGAAGAGCAAGCACGTATGACGTATTCACGGCAGTATGTTCCACATGCTATATTTTAATGCTGTTCAGTGCAGGTGTATCACATTTCAGGTGAAAACACGAGAAAGCGGTTGCATACCTGGGCAATGTGAGTGGAAGTTGTTGCTATCAATGACAGCAACAGCATTCAATCTAATTATTATCAAAATAATTGGTAAGCAATGTGAGTGCCAGTTGGAACAGATCTGATACAAATTTGGATGAAAATTGTTGATGCAACAGCTTTCAGTCTATATTCTGAATAATCATCATAGTTTTCAGTCATCATGGATTTGAAGAGCAATTTGCCTGCAAGTTGTTGATTACCAATGCACCAATAACATTGTCGAATTGATAGCCACACAATCAGCTGGCTATCAATATCTTACCGAGAATGTAGTGAGCATATGCGTATATACGCTTTCTCGCCAAGAATGAATGATTAGCACAGATGGCGTGTACGTTTTTTGGCAGACTGTACATTGGGAGAAATGTATTGATTAAACAGAAATGGAGATATGCTAACTTTGCTACATATTTCGTTCATTCACAGGAAGTGTATCTAGGCATATACTCACTCTACTTAGATAGCAATATTGAACTCCACCTCGTGCAAACGTGTCTCTAGTTATCAGGACATGAGAAGTTTAATAATGGTATACAGACTATATGTCATATAAAGAATTTGGTTCAAAATCATTGCTTTTCAACACATTTAATGCTCAAGATTCATCAACAGAATTGAAATGTTTGCTTAGTTAACTGTCTGGCTGCTGAGTTTTCGCAGAAGTCATATTTCAAGGGTTTTATCTCTGGACCGGCTAAATCTTTTGAAAACAATTTGACTGAAAGCCTCCAACAACATTCAGTCAAATTGTTTTCAAAATATTCATCACGTCAAGATTTTTGCCCATTGAAATTACTACCTGGTGGCTTGCAGCAGGGAGACAGTTAATGCTCATTTCCATGCAAGACGAGAATACGTCGGTAGACTAATTATTGATAGCAATGGAGGAAATCAGGCAATGGAGGAAGTACCGATAACAAATTAATTTGGGGGTTGGGCAGTTGTTCTTGCATTATTTATCTACTATATCGTACAAAGAATAATTCCAAAAATCAGTTTCGATTACATAACATTGTGGACTAAATGAGTGTAAAAACTAAACGAGCACTACATTTGATAATAATTAACTGAATGTCATATCTCTCGTAGGTATAGTCAGTAGTCTGGATTACAGCAAAATCCATGCGTACATTGTACAATCAACTTGTAAGCCACATAGAAAAACTGTAACATTTTAATTTCTTGCTGTTTTTAATTAGTGGAGGTCAGAATTCTATGTCACCTAACCATATGTATGTGTGTTGTCTAGCCAGTTCAACACACCAGACATATATTTGAAAAGATCTTGAATATTTAATTTTTACTGCATGTAGTGCTTATTTACTAAAAAACTTTAGATTCTTTCATTACAGTTTATTTGATACAAATGTCAAAAATAGCACAAAAGACATGTGTAAGGGGCTGGAAACTGAATTATTCTTCGATTTTATAACTTTACCTCGGTGTGATCAAATTTCTAAGGATTTTATGATTTCTCTTTAATATAAAATTGGTGGAAAGCTATGGATTTTTAAAGCAATCCGGATCCGGAAATAAATTGGAAAATTGGATATTAAACCTTATTACTAACCCTTGCAGTGTGCCTTTAGTTGATCCCTCCATCCACATTCAATCAGTCTGGTACGAAGCAGCTCCTTTAATCTGCACCATATACAAAATACAACATGTCATGTAGAGTTACCACACCTTCAGAATGCAATACAACATGTCATGTAGAGTTACAACACCTTCAGAATGCAATACAACATGTCACGTAGAGTTACCACACCTTCAGAATGCAATACAACATGTCATGTAGAGTTACAACACCTTCAGAATGAAATACAACATGTCATGTAGAGTTACCACACCTTCAGAATGCAATACAACATGTCACGTAGAGTTACCACACCTTCAGAATGAAATACAACATGTCATGTAGAGTTACAACACCTTCAGAATGAAATACAACATGTCATGTAGAGTTACCACACCTTCAGAATGCAATACAACATGTCATGTAGAGTTACCACACCTTCAGAATGCAATACAACATGTCACGTAGAGTTACCACACCTTCTTCAGAATGAAATACAACATGTCATGTAGAGTTACAACACCTTCTTCAGAATGCAATACAACATGTCATGTAGAGTTACCACACCTTCAGAATGCAATACAACATGTCATGTAGAGTTACCACACCTTCAGAATGCAATACAACATGTCATGTAGAGTTACCACACCTTCAGAATGCAATACAACATGTCACGTAGAGTTACCACACCTTCTTCAGAATGAAATACAACATGTCATGTAGAGTTACCACACCTTCAGAATGAAATACAACATGTCATGTAGAGTTACAACACCTTCAGAATGCAATACAACATGTCGTGTAGAGTTACCACACCTTCAGAATGCAATACAGCATGTCATGTAGAGTTACCACACCTTCAGAATGAAATACAACATGTCATGTAGAGTTACCACACCTTCAGAATGCAATACAGCATGTCATGTAGAGTTACCACACCTTCAGAATGAAATACAACATGTCATGTAGAGTTACCACACCTTCAGAATGAAATACAACATGTCATGTAGAGTTACCACACCTTCAGAATGAAATACAACATGTCATGTAGAGTTACCACACCTTCAGAATGAAATACAACATGTCATGTAGAGTTACCACACCTTCAGAATGCAATACAACATGTCATGTAGAGTTACCACACCTTCAGAATGCAATACAACATGTCACGTAGAGTTACCACACCTTCTTCAGAATGAAATACAACATGTCATGTAGAGTTACCACACCTTCAGAATGAAATACAACATGTCATGTAGAGTTACAACACCTTCAGAATGCAATACAACATGTCGTGTAGAGTTACCACACCTTCAGAATGCAATACAGCATGTCATGTAGAGTTACCACACCTTCAGAATGAAATACAACATGTCATGTAGAGTTACCACACCTTCAGAATGCAATACAGCATGTCATGTAGAGTTACCACACCTTCAGAATGAAATACAACATGTCATGTAGAGTTACCACACCTTCAGAATGAAATACAACATGTCATGTAGAGTTACCACACCTTCAGAATGAAATACAACATGTCATGTAGAGTTACCACACCTTCAGAATGAAATACAACATGTCATGTAGAGTTACCACACCTTCAGAATGAAATACAACATGTCATGTAGAGTTACCACACCTTCAGAATGAAATACAACATGTCATCTAGCGTTACCACACCTTCAGAATGCAATACAACATGTCATGTAGAGTTACAACACCTTCTTTAGAATGAAATACATGTCATGTAGAGTTACCACACCTTCTTCAGAATGAAATTATATAATTTACAATACATTTTCCAGAGATAATTTATAAAATTCCAGATCCATTTTAGGTCCCTTTCAGAAATGGCATGCAATTTTTGCAGAAAACTGTCGGAATTAGTAGCCAAGAGAAGTTAATGCTTTAAATACTATCTATTTTATTTTTCAAATGAGAATCATATCTGACAATAGTTTATTTTTCCATACGTTTTCCAAACCTTTAGCAGAAAATGTTGAGCCAGCCTTGAGTTCAGTAGTGCAAGCAATAGGTGACCGTTTGCCTATTTAGTATTTATCGTTTATGTTCAGTGTTAGTGGGGTACTATTTTCCCCACTCAAACAGACTGTCACGCGCACCTTCGATGAACGTTCTTTTATGTCACATGATATTTGTTCTACGTTGTGAGGTCACAGAATTTGTTCGTCAGGCCTAAGTTTGGTCCAAAACATTTTTGTTGGTATTTTATTACAAAGTTATATTTTATAAATTCCAAATGTTTTTAAAAACTGTATGCTTATTATTTACCTATTAATTAGCATATTTTACTAATTATTTTATATCTAAATCAATGTAAATTATAAACTTTAACTGTTTTTCTCAAAAAACACCTACTGTACAAAAAGATGCAGAAAAATTAAAGTATTCCAAATATTAGCTTCAAATTTTCAGTGACTACAGAAAACAATGTTCTTTCATGCGCTATAAAAAAAGCATAAATTACCATCAAGCAAACTTTTACTACTTAGTTAGTGAACAAAAAAGACAAGTTACGTATATTGTATCATATCAAATCATTTAGAAACCTATTGTACTGTTCCAACAGTGATATTATGTCGCCATGTTCATCTCACAAGGCCGGCTTGACCATAACTAAAGTAAATTATTTGATAAACAGTTGAACACATCAGAAATATTGCCTATACGGTAACATGTAGATTCAAACATTTTCTATTCAATACCATAGCATTAATAGAGGAAACATTATTTCTGCCATAGGCTTCAAGTTTCAGTATGAAAATAGTCTGTTTTATAAGTTCTAATCCAATAAGCTATAGATACAGTATCTCTGTTTACTAGAGATGCACAATTTTTCGATATATCACATTCGATACAAGATCACAATATTTTACAGTGCTAAACTGTGAAATTCAGAAAATCGCCAAAGATTTACTGTGACATGTTGAATATTTTGAAATTGCTTGGACTGGAAGATGTTGCTGCCTAAGGCAGCAACAGCTTGCAGTCAAAGTAATTGCAAAATGTTCAAGTTTTTTAAAAGCTGATTTTCATTGACACTACATGTATATTACCAATTTTTATAGGTTTGAGACATAAGGGATTTTAAATGCAGTATAAATCGCGATATTGTCTAGAGCAATATCACTCACCCCTACTGTTTGCATATGCTTTTTTAAGGATTTTTCTTAGTATACAACCTTTCAAAACACATAAGTATTGCATAAATACTTATGTGTTTCAGAAAGTTCAGTGTCAAATTTCATTTCAGAAATCATCCACGCTAAGAGTATGATGTATATATCTATATATTCCAAAAAACAGCTTATGAGCATTCTGTTACTGCATAGAGCAATGATCTATTCCTCAAGATACAGTTTTTTTACAGAGGAATAAGAAAAAAATGGAGTTATTCTAATTTGTCAATTTTCGTAGGTGTTATAAAACAGTCAGTGTGGCTGTCAAGCTGCCACCAATTATATGTACAATCAATTTACAATGCTAGCCTAATTCCATGAGCTATACAATCTTGTAGCTCATGAGCATTAGAAATAGGTCACTAAATGTCTCTATGAGATGTTTTCTGACTGCATGACAGACTGCTAATGTTGCCTTGTCAAAGGATTTGGGCAGAGGGGACAGCTTAACCTTGCTAGACATAAAAAGGTACACGATAAGTATGATACATGTATGTTTCCAATAACCTTTGTTGGCTGTATAAGTTCATCTAAATACACATCATTCAAGCAAAGAAACCCAAATAAAAATACATCCAGTATTAGGCCTGTAATCAAAGCAGATATCAGAGGTTGAAATTTGTTGACGGTGGGGACACCGGGACATATACGTCTTTTCACAATATAAAGGTGTATATCTTCTGAATTCTGCTACAAAATAGAAATATTATGTAACTATATTATAGAGCAAAATCTCCTCTATGGTATATAACATGACATGTTGGCACCAAAAAGGTCTATACTAATTATGCACTTAAAAACACCAAGTATCAAACCCTACAACCTTCTGACATATTACCATTTAGGAGGTTGACTATGTCAGATGCAATACATTATGATGTTATATTTATTAGCTTATAATGAATATCAGGATCTCAGTGACAGTCCACAAACATTGGGTAAAGACTAACATAGAACTACGAGCGCTAAAAATGCATTGGTATGCATCATTTAAGTTGAGATTGATAACCAACGTGTCTCAAGTGATGACTCCGTATATTTTGCCCCCACCTTGGTTTTCATGGCGAGTCACCTACCATCGCTCGCCACAAAACATACGCCATGAACAGTTAGCGATTCAGTAAGTACCATGTGACCAAAAGAATGTTCGACAAGCATAAAATATTCGTCTTCCTAAACACACCCCAGTATTCTAGGCTATCCATACACTTACCTGTCTCTTTCGCCTGTCTCGATGAGTTTCTGGTTAATAGTGGCCCGCATCTGTGAATCACGCAGTCGCTTTTCTGGTAAACTGGTTAAAAAGAAAAACAGAAACTTAAATTAACCCATCATGTGTCAACAGCGCCTCAAAGTGCTCAACATAACACTCATATTAAATAGCTCTTTAATGGTAAGGATTTTTCAAGAACATTTTAATTTGTGCAACTGAATTTACAAAAACAGCTTTCTACTGTCTTGTAAATTTTATGGTCATTGTTGCATTCTGCTAAGACCAGAAAAGATGTCGCTTTGGCCACCTTAGCCAAGAAATGGGCTAATGGGTAAGAGAATTCAAGTGTGTGCTTAGCAAGTATCCATTTGCATTTTTTTTTTAATTTACAACTAGAATGACTGGCTCAGTTAACCTTCATGAACATTCTTGAAGATGACTGCAGATATCATTTTGTCACCTTGACCATTCTAGTGTTCACACATGAGGGTATACGGGTGAAATGCAAAGCTCTTAAATTGCAATATGCATAACAGGCTCAGAGCAGTAGCGTAGCCAGGGGGAGTAGGGGAGCGACTGCTCGCCTGAGCCATTTTCCCAAATGTGGCACCTAAATCATGTCCGTAACACATACAAGTTTCTGGATGTCCCAAATTCCAAGCCACCTTTAACAAGTTAATCTACATTGAAAATTAGAACTATGTGAATTTATAACGCTGTTAATGTCTTCTTGTCATGCTTGTTCATCGCTATGTTGAGAATTTTTGTTTCAATTACGCTAGATCAAGACAAAGAATAGTAGAATACACGCTACTTTCTCGGTAGAATAAAATAATTGGCGACACTGGGATGCTAGTTTCTCTTTATTATAGAAATTTAAGCAGATTCCGACACCTAATTGGTATGCGGGGTGGGGCCTTTTTAGTCCTCGCTCAAGTGGGGTGGCGCCTTTTTAGACCTCACTCCCCCTGACGTGATGTACATCAAAGTCAATGCATGTAACAATAAGCATGTAAAATTTGTTCGCCTAACACGATATATATTTCGACACATTTACTTTTTAATACTCTAAACGAATACAAGAGGCCCAAAGGTCCTGTATCATTCACCTGGAATTATTGGCCACTGGCAAAAACAGAACAAAGTGAGATGACCACTGGAAGGATTTACTAATCTATTTTCTGTAAAGTCGGTTTAGCCAACTTTTACTAAAATTTGCCCAGTGGTTAATATTAAAGTAGTCTTTTATATGATCTCAAAAATTTTGATTGAACCACGGCAGCCATGTTCTTTGATGTATTAACTTCCCTTGAACAAATTTTAATGGCCCATTCTGTTCAGTGGTTCTGGATAAGAAGTTGTTTTCATGAAAACTAGGTCATCCAAAATGGACTGTGAAACATTAGACCAATCAAGCTCCCTTGAACAAACTTGGTTCAGCTGTTGTCTCAGATTATGTTTCATGAGGTTTGAATCGATGACCTAAGCAGTTTCGGAGAAGATTTAGAGTGAAGTTTAACCAAGCATAAACTTTGTATTTTATGCCATTTCCACCATTTTATTCAACTAGGTGACAAATCTGTTGTAAAACCAACATTCGCCATTTGCAAAAGGGAAATCCTAAAGCTCAAATCTAATTGGCCGAAACAGAATTAGGTCTAGTCACATTCGCCTAGTCAAATATAGTTAACTATAGATGAGAATTTTACAGTCGAACGCACCATTTTCGGATGGCAAATAATCAGATACAGTTATCTATAGATCGCCAGTTGAACACGCCCTAGATCTGTGTTTCCAGTAAATATAGCTGTCTGATTGGTTAAGATTCACTTTGACAGTAGGATACGGCCAGTTATGGAACAGGCTAGTAATTGTATTTGTAATTTTCTAGTTTTTACAAGGAATTTACCTTTTATTCCATCCCAATCACAACCACCCAAGGCCAATTAAACCTTGTCTATGCTTTGACATCGATGTGATCATAGAGGTGTACCGCGAAGGCGTGAATATAACACATTCCACCCCACCCTAAAAGCTGAAATGTGTACTGTCGAGATAATTAGTCCAATTTAAACTGATTAGTTTTGAAAGTAATTTGATGGAAAGTTGTTGTCACAATAATAAAATGTTTCTTAAAATTATTTTCAAAATAAACAGCTGGTTTTGGGGCCGTTACATTTAACGCATTCAGCATAACAGTGCCTGTGGTTGTCGAATGATTAATGCTCCCAAGCACTGTGTATTTTAGGGGCATGCGTGTTGTGATTAGCGTTGAACAGATGCTAAAATTGAAAGGTCACATTTGTCGCTTCTTAAATTCTGATATATTTACATTGTAGGCATATTCTTTATGAACGATTTTTGTCATCAAATCATGAAGTGAGTTTATTATTACTGGCTGTTGTTGACCTTGTAATTCCGTCATCTGATTGGAACTCGATCACAGTATTCCAATTTTTTTATTCGGACCTGTTAATTTGTTGTTGGAAGGCCAGAGAAATTAATAAATTAATTAATGATTATTACTGATAAGAATGCACTTCGCGCAAAAAAGTGAACAAATTCTTTTAATTAGCCTCATAGGACAGGGGGGTGGTTATAAATGTATCAGATATATCTTTTCTTGCGGTAATATTTTATAATTTTGGCCGGTTATCTATTAGAAAATCACAACTTCAAATGAATATTTTGCGTCGTAATATTTTATCTCATTGATTACAAGAGCCTATTAGTGCAGTTTTGTAATAACCGGCCACCCAAGTAAAGAGGAGCCGATGAAATGAGAAAAAATACTCAAACCCAGAGAGCTGTAATCGCTTCTTATGGTGGCATTGGCTAGATGAAAGCGCTACGGTCCTAAGTCGCCTACATTAATTGGCGAGTTCATATTCTCAGCAGTTTTGTCTATTTAGTACTGTTATAATGGCTAAGTTGTACCAATGCGTGAAGAACTCACAGCTCGTGGTTTAGTAACGATGTCATCAGAACGGCATGATGAAGGGAATTTCCGATTTGAAAAATGAAAGCGAGGCTAAATGTAGTCTATCTATCAAAATGGCTTTAATTTTATATTTCACAGCAATAGTAATAATCTGTTGATATGCCAGCATTTATTACCATAAAACATGGAACAAAAACAGGGAATAATAAAGATAGCAGGAAAAATATACGCATTGATACGACGCACGGCCCATTACAGAGTAAGATTAAGTAAATCATTATAAACTGTTTGAATTGACGCCTGTCACTTCTTAGGACTTCTTAGGATTTAACTGTGGACTCAGGCTATTACTTAGCCTCTATGTGCACCTCAACTTGTGTATATGTTTCACATTCCTGTATTCCTGGCTTCCGATACTCTGACGTGAACTCAAATTTAATATCCTGATTTCCCCAAAATCTATCAAGGCCTACTTAAAAAGCAGCATTTTACAGTATACAAATTTTGAAATATTTTTGATAAAAAGTCGCTAAAAGTTGCAAAATGCTTGTCAAATTTAGTAAGGAAGCGAGATGCGTTTGCGTTGGAGACTGATTTCCGACATAGCCCATAGACATATATAGCTATAGAGCACATATCTTCATACCTTCCTTCACTATGGGACAAATGACCGCCGGTGACGTGAGTTCAGTAAGCGCTCTATAGATCAAAATTCTAAAAGCTAGCGATGCGCACATGCGCTAGCGGCTTCCTTCTTCTGATATAATAATAAACTGTTACAGACTTCAGTTTTGAGTTTGGACACCAGTCGGAAACTCGCAATATGTATCAAGGGTATTCACGGTCGTCGACATATTGCTCGTAACAGACTCTCTTGTAAATCTAAATTCTCCTATAGGGGGTTATGGCTATTGATCATTGCCTCGTCATTAGCTAGCGTTATGATAAACTTTAAAAATACAAGTTTATCTAGGCTGATTCTGGTCGATTTAGACAATGTTTGTCTCGGAAACTGAGTTATATCATCGCGAATGCTAAACACCTGTTAGCGCATCCCCCAAATCAAGGCCAACAGTATAGTTAGCCATGCCACGGCGGCGTATAGCACTTGATTCGCGCAAGCAACAGATTTAGAATGGCATGTCGCCAAGATCGACGCATGCGCGAGAGTGTTCTTGAGTACTCTTCTCCAAAGTCGGGAACAGACTTTCTCGCCAGATTATTGGTTAATAAATATAACTATATAGAAAGCAACCAATGACTGGCAAGGAAACTACCGACAGTAAAGAAAATAAACAATATTTCCGAAAAAGTTGGTCCCGATCCCAGGATGATTCATAATAAGGAAAATTTAGTTACCTCTCCGGGATGTACACTCAAACACTCAAACATTGTTACACTCAAAACAATTTCTACACCCCGGAGAGGTAACCAATTTTTCCGTATTATAAAAATAAACAATGTTTTACGCAGTAATTTTATGAATGACGTAGTAATATCTAGGCTTGCATGATTATCCGATATTATTAAAAATCGCGATTTATTTTTCCAGCCACGATTTTGTACGTGATTTTGAACAAATTTAAATATCGCAAAAATTTTGTCACGTCGTATTCTGCCTATTTGTCATGTGTTTGTAGCGTAGCCTTCCGGCAAGCTGTTCAATTTATTTTCAACCCAACATCTTTGCTAGAGGGGTGGGCTTATATTAGGAATAGGTCAAGAAAAAGTTGAAGTTCATTCTTTAAAATTGTTTTAAAAGATGGACAATAATACGAAAATTGAACGCAATTTACCGGTACAATTTCTTGCCGCTCTACTGTATACCTCAAAACCACGATCGCGTGAATAAAATTATTACTTGGAATGGTATAAATATTGTATATTTCTTAATAAGCATAGTTTATAAAATCAAAATTAATCCTAAGTTTAAATGGCAGCACGAAAATATATAAATCATGTGATATTGCTCGCTCTCATATTTTTTGGAGGCGAGAGGTGGTGCGTTCACAAATGTGATATCTAAAGGAGACAGTATATTCGCTTTAGCCTGCCAGGTGAAGTATCCGAGATGTTTCTAAAGGCTAACTATTATTAGTAAACGGGTACTCGGTAAATGCGGATCAGATCTAAACATTAGATATCTATGGATCTAAAGTGCATTTCTAATATCACGTGATTTGTATATTTTCACAAAGACGACATGAAATGTCAAATTTTTGGATTAATTTTGATGTAATAAACGATGATTATAACAGAGCACACACTATTTAGTTTGTCCACTGTAATAATTTCACTGCCGCAATGATGGACAGGGGATACATTAAGCCATGCCTGTGACTAAGCCAAAGTGTAAGGCGTAAAGAATTTACACTATTTTCGTGTTATTAACGATCGTTTTTTAAACATCTTGGCGACTGGATTTAAAGTTTTTGTTGAAATTTACCGATTAGAAGTCATATTTGGTTAAAACTGATATTCAAACTGATAGCGAGGCCGACATGTCTACATAAGCCAAACCGTGCAGGGCAACTCAACCCAAGACCAATTCACCCCATAAATTCATATACAGTAAAATAGGTTATACGATATATCAAAATATCGCAATTTTCTCACGACGATATATCGCGATACCTCCTAGGACAATATCGTGCAAGCCTAGTAGTATCTCCATATATAGCATTCGTAGTATTCGTAGTAAAACTAGTAACACGTGTTTCCGAAAAAGTTGTTCACGATCCCAGGATGATTCATAATAAGGAAAAATTAGTTACCTTTCTGGGATGTAGAAATGGTTTGAGCGTAGCTTTCGTGACCATCTCGGTCACTTCTTCAGCACTAACTGACCGTCACTGGCAACGTCACTCTGGTAAGATCTTGTGGAGTCACGTGAAAGCATGGACTGGTAGACTGCTGGTATACGGTAGCCCTCATCTCTGTTCATGGTTGGTTGATGCTTGTAGATTTCTATGGCCTCTTTAACCTTCTGTTTGAATAAGTTGGTCTCAATGTTGATGACCGAGGCACTGCTGGAGGGGATGACGTGACCAGTGGATTCTGTATGTTCTGCCACAGCTGAGTTGGAATTGATTTTAAGATGTTCTTTGACTCTGGTGCGGAGAGGCCTTTTGGTTTCGCCTATGTATGTCCCCTCACATTGGTCACATTCGATCTTGTAGATGACTCCAGAGCGTTCATCTGTGGTCAGTTTATCTTTGGGTCTTACTAGTTGTGATCTTAAGGCATTGACGGGCTTGTGGTAGGTTTTGATGTGGTGTTCTTTGAAGCGTCTGCCAAGGTGTTCTGATAGGCCTTGGATGTACGGAAGTCTGACTAGTGGAAGTTTTTCAACATCTGGTGGTTTATTACGAGGTGGGGGAGGTGGTTTTCTCATCCACGAAGTGTAACCGTTGGCTAGGAGAGACTGTTGGATGTGATGATGTTCTTCTTTTCTGTCTGATGTTTCTGTGATGATGGAGTCTGCGCAGTGAAATAGAGTTCTGACGACTGACCTTTTGTGTTCCAAATGGTGATTAGAGTGAAAATTTAGATATTGATCTGTGTGTGTGGGTTTTCTGTACACAGTAAGTTTGGTGGTTCCGGAATCACTGACATGTACCAAGACGTCCAGGAAGGCAATCTGGCAATCTTCTTCGACTTCGCTGGTGCCGGAATCACTGACATGTACCAAGATGTCCAGCAAGGCAATCTGGCCATCTTCTTCGACTTCGACAACAGCATCGACCAATGCATCCAATTCACCAGCAAAGTCGAAGAAGATGGGCAGATTGCCTTCCTGGACATCTTGGTACATGTCAGTGATTCCGGAACCACCAAACTTACCGTGTACAGAAAAAACCCACACACAGATCAATATCTAAATTTTCACTCTAATCACCATTTGGAACACAAAAGGTCAGTCGTCAGAACTCTATTTCACCGCGCAGACTCCATCATCACAGAAACATCAGACAGAAAAGAAGAACATCATCACATCCAACAGTCTCTCCTAGCCAACGGTTACACTTCGTGGATGAGAAAACCACCTCCCCCACATCAAAACCTACCACACATGAGCCGATTGACACACACTGATCACAGTAAAACTTTATCATTCACTATTTAAGCCAGAGAAAACAACCATTAGTAATTTTTAAATAAAAATTGTTAACTCTTTCAACTGAAGTAATAGTATCGCAGAAATTCAATTTCATCTTAATAAGCTGTTGAATATGTTTTTAAGGGGGACCTGTTGCTCACAGCTGCCATAGCCTGCAACAGCTTCCAGTTAAGCACTAACACTATTCAGCCTTCTTACATTGCATTGAATGGTGTATACTTTGTTCAGCCTACCAGTTGAAAGGGATATGTGATGTAGGTTGGCAAGTTACAAAAATATATGTTAACCCTAGTCAATGAAATCACAGTATTCATGGAAGGTACATTATTGATTTTTTTGAAAATAATTTGACTGGGATGTGTTGCTGCATCATATTATTGAGAGTACATGGTTTGTTTACAA
Organism: Chaetoderma sp. LZ-2023a; assembly: GCA_034401795.1. Classification (NCBI taxonomy): domain Eukaryota; kingdom Metazoa; phylum Mollusca; class Caudofoveata; order Chaetodermatida; family Chaetodermatidae; genus Chaetoderma; species Chaetoderma sp. LZ-2023a. The sequence continues at coordinate 69,217,756 of CM067367.1, forward strand.
TTTAGGCAGCGATCGAGGTGCGTAGCGAGGCTTTCACTGCCGTCCGCACGCTTATAGTACAGCTTGAATAACATATACTGTTGAATATTTTGAACGTAATTGGATTGGATTTCAACCCAAATTGTGTTCAAAATATTCAACATTCAACATAACGTTTCTTGTATCGTGTTCATATGGTTCTAACTAACATATTTGTGTTTTTGCTTTGGAAGCATTTAAACTTATTTATGAGCTCCACTGTAAATAAAGATGACACACTAGCGATGTCTGAACATCTGTCAGTTCACCTACCTATTTAAAATTTGTTCATCCGTTACAGTTTTGCTTTTTCATAACATTAAATATGAGTGTATGCTACTTCCTTGTATAGAAGAAGTTGGTTTGAAAACAATATAGTTCATATGGTTGTCGTGACACCCCCCCTTACACACACACCAACGTACATGTTGACCGGTACATGCCTCTACATTATTATTATACAAACACATTGCCAAAAGCTTATAGGTAAACAATTACATTCTAATCAGTAATTACGGGAAATTTCACATAGGACACACTTATTGTACATTCGTAATCTTCAGAAAAGGTTGTAACTGCACTCTGTAGCCTATACATTTAGATATGAATAATAGTACAATTATAGCCATCGTCACCCTCTCCCACCCACCTCGATCATCATGCTCACATCCATCCATCCCAGATATTACATAGTACACCCAGTCCTTTCAAGAATGGTAATGGATCTGCAACTAGGCCTACTAGACTATAGAGTATTTGTCACATGCATGGAAATATTGCCGATTTTCAGCATTGCCCATGGTTTACCGTAGTTATAGGCCTTTTATTATGCGAATATAGCTATCCATGAAACAATTAAAAATGAGTAAATGTCATAATAGATTTTTTAAAGATCACAATCTTTTATTTCTTGAAGACTTAGCTTCAACCGGAAATTAATTTATGTTATGGTAGGTGAAGTCTATCCTGTTAAACGCACGTTTTAAAATATGTTACCTTTGTACTACAGACACAGAGAAATATTGACCCAGCTCACAGTGCTGTTCCAGGTGTGACGCCACAGCGAGTGGTGATGTGATTCAGATTGAGGCGTCATTTAATCTCGTTATTTGGGCTGCCTAACATATTTTTTTCACTCCGAAGTGACGCCATTGTGTTTAAATAGTGTAGTAGACCATACAAATTAATTGAAACTCGCTATCGACCACAAGTCTTCACAAAACCTTTAAATGTAAATCGTACATTCTGAAAGCAACTATAAACTGCACCATAGGACAAGTTTACGCCGTTACTATCGTAGCTACTCAAAGCTACCGTCCATACTGGATTGTGCAGTATCTCCCCGGGTACTAACATTAGCGCCTTCGCGCTACTCGGGTAATGACCTAAACTCGTCCTACAAAGGGAGGCTATAAGCGGAATTTATATTTTTACTCGACGACATTTTATGTCAAATTTTGATGAAATAAACGATGTTTATTAAACTATACGCAATATTTAGGCAGTCCCAATTAATAATTTCACTCCCGCGACGATGGATATTATATATATATATATATATATATATATATATATATATATATATATATTTATATATATACTATATATATTATATTAAGCATAGACGTAGGATGGTAAGAATTTGTCGCATGAAATTGTGTTCTAATTTCGCACTATTTTTGTATCATTTATTTCAAATTTTTCTAGAAATTCCAAGTCCCAGTTTTGGTGACTTGTCATGTTACCCCGGTTTATACTTTTGGGAATTTGGACATATGATTTAATCGAAAATCGAGATTTCTTTTATAAAATCAATCGTGATGTTTCAAAGCAAAAATCGCGCAACCCTAGAATTCAGTATGAAGTTAATTATTCTTGGGAGAAAATGTATAGCACAGTACAGACTAAATTCTGTAGTTCACCATGCATGTTTGAATAATACCTCTGCTTTCATGCATCTGTGTTTTAAAAGCTTAAATTGTTTTTACAGAGTGGTGTTCAACCATGGCTTGGTTACGCATGTGGATATGATTATAGGGCAATTATCTTGTAATGTACTTCTATCTTGATCCATTTCATTCAGAGCAAATGATAGTCATTACTTTACTGAATACATGTACTATTGCTAAAATCCTGATGAAAACTTTGAACACAATTTGGTTATTTTGGGAAGAAATGCATTTGAAATCATTTAAACTAGTGATTTCAAAGATGTCATGGTTTCATAGAAAGGAAACCCTGTTTCAAGTGAATACAAGATTCAACAGGTTAAAGTTCATTGGCTTTGGAAATACAAGAGTTACACAAGATCACATACATGTGACAGTGTGATAAAAAAGGTAAATTGTCTGGAAATATTTAGGTAACTACATATTATGCATGAAGTTTATCAGATCTTTACTTTGTCCACTGACAGACCAAGAGATTAGTCTTGAATATTTACCACTGGAATGAGCCAGTCATTCCAGTGGTAAATATTAAAAAATAATCTTCTCTTATCCTACAAATGGACATTTCTCAACACCAATGTAGAAGGCAGGTTTGGCTAATTTTCTCATAGAAAATGCCCAATTGCAGGCCAAGAGAACACTAATTTTTATCGAGCCAATCATTCCAGTGCCAAATGAAACACAGTCTTCTCTTGGTCTGTAAATAGACAGTTCCCAAGACCACTTTTGGGTGTTAAAGTTTACGGGTTAACCTCTCATCAATGGAATTATCTGTATCTCTGTATTAAAGGCCTACAAAGATCAGTGTATTATACAGATAAAGTCAAATATTACATGTACATTAACATAGCCATCAGTAAATCTATTACAAATATGACTGGAATTGAAATGGAATTTATTAATTGCGGTCAATTCAGATTAGCAATTCCAATTCTGGTGTCTTAAAATTTGTCAATTCCAATTCTGAAATCCTACGAGTTATCAATTCCAATTCCAATCAGAATTGATCCCACCTGCAGCTTGAACAACACACTGGTCAGACTCATAGGTCTGTAATTTCCGGGATCAGATTTTATGCCTTTCTTGTAGATGGCAGTTACACTAGCGACCTTCCAGCTGTCGGGCACTTCACACTGTTTCAATGATCTGTTAAAAATAATAGTCAACTGTACACATAAACTTTCGGTTAATTCATTGAGAGCTTTTGGGTGTACTCCATCTGGGCCAGCTGATTTTGTCTTATCCATATTCTTTAGGAGTTTCTTCACCTCATCGGTTGTGAAACTTTTATCCTGGAATACATGCTCCACATTTACATATTCTCTCATTGCTAGTTCCCCGTCCGGTTCGATTGTGAAAATACTAGTGAAGAAATCTGCCAAGACGTTTGCTTTGTCTATATCCTCACTTGCAATTTTAGTGCCTACATCTGTTTGAATCGTAAGTTCTGCTATCCCTGTCTTGACCTTTCTTTTGTCATTTACTTACCACCAAAACTGTTTGGGATTTGTTTTGGCATTACCATAGTACTGTTTCGCCATAAATATGACAGACTAGTTAGGTGTTTTATATTGATTTTATTCATAAATACAACCTAGACAACTGACGATTTTGCCAATATTTGGAAATCAGACTAGGCTTGCATGATATTGTCCTAGGAGGTATCGCGATACATTGTGGTGAGAAAAATCGCGATATTTCGATATATCGTATAGCTTATTTTATGGTATATGAATTCAAGGGGGTGAATTGGCCTTGGGTTGAATTGGACTGCACGGTTTGGCTTATGTAGATATGTCGGCTTTGCTATGAGTTTTCATATCAGTTTTAACCGAATATGACTTCTAATTGGTAAATTTCATACAAAACTTTATATCCAGTCGCCAAGATGCTTAAAGAACGATCATTAACAACACGAAAATAGGAAATTTCCATGGTGTAAATTTTTTACGCCTTACACAGTGGCTTAATGTATACCTTGTCCATTATTGCGGGGATGAAATTATTACATTGAACACCCAAAATATTGCGTACTCTGTTATAATCATCGTTTATTACATAAAAATTAATTTAAAAATTTTGACATTTCATGTCGTCTTTGTGAAAATGTACAAATCACGTGATATTAAGAATGTGCTTTTTAGATCCATATCTAATGTTTAGATCTGATCCGCATTTACAGAGTACCCGTTTACTAATAATAGTTAGCCTTCAGAAACATCTAGGATAGTTCACCTTGCAGGCTAAATAAAGCGTGTTTACCGTCTCATTTAGCTATCACATTTGTGAACACACCACCTCTCGCCTCCAAAATCAGGAGAGCGAGCAAAATTACATGATTTACATATTTTACTACTAATAGGTAGCCTTCAGAAACATCACGGATATTTCACCTTGCAGTCTAAAGCATGTATACCGTCTCATTTAGCTATCATATTTGTGAACGCACCCCCTCTCCCCTCCAAAAACAGAAGAGCAAGCAATATCACGTGATTTATATATTTTTGCGACGCCACTTATTGTCAAATTTAGGATTAATTTAGAATTTATAAACCATGCTTATTAAAAATAATTTTCCAGGTATACAGTATGGCGCCAAGAAATTGTACTGGTAAATTGCGTTCAATTTTCGTATTATTGGCCATCTTTTAAAACAATTTTAAAGAATTAACTTCCAACTTTTCTTGACTTATTCCTAACATAAACCCACCCCTCTCACAAAGATGTTGGTTTGGAAATAAATTTAACAGCTTGCCATGATAGAAGGCTACGCTACAAATACATGACAAATAGGCAGAATATGGCGTGACAGTAGATTTTTTTTGCGATATTTCAATTTTTTCAAAACCATATAAAATATTGTGGCTGGAAAAAAATCGTGATTTTCAATAATATTGGATAATTGTGCAAGTCACAATCAGACGATAATCATAACATCACGATATTCTCGATATTATCGGTAAATCGCCCCGCTCTACTAGAAACTAGGGAATTTTTAAATCTGGGAGATAGGGTTGCACGATTATTCACTTTTCATAATCGTGATCATTTAAGAAAAATAATTGCGATCATACGATTAATCATGAACTATATTAACTACATCAATGCTGCTTAGAGAACGTTATTATGCTACTACAGATTGTAAGATTATGGGTTAGTCACATGGGTATAATAATAATAATAATAATAATAATAATAATAATAATAATAGTCCATTTGTAACGCGCCAAAATCCACGCGCAGCATGCTCTAAGCGCTTAGAAAGCTTATCTAGAGTATTCTAGAAAAAATACAGATCAAGGTGTTGGATAACATTTTTGAAAGTAACATGTCTTGAGTCTAGATTTAAATGTGCTCAGGTTTGGGGATGTTTTGATGTCCAAAGGCAATTTATTCCATAGGATGGGAGCTGAGTAAGAGAATGTTTTTTGGCCATATGTATTCATTCGGAATTTAGGAATGTTAAGTTGTTTTTTGCTTTCTGATCTGAGTGAACGGCGGGGAATGTAAAGTACTAAGAGTTCGGCGAGGTAGGCCGGTGCAGTACCTTCTAGGCATTTGTAAGTTAAGCAGAGAATTTTGAACTCGATACGTTTATCGACGGGTAGCCAGTGTAGATTACGGAGTATTGGAGTAATGTGATCGTATTTACTACATAGTGAAGCTCAGCTTTGTCTCGTCTAAGTGATGGTCCTATTAATATGGCTTCAGTTTTCTCATCATTTAATTTAAGCATGTTTGTCGACATCCATGACTTTACATCAGCACAGCAGTCAGTGATTTGTTTTGTAGCTGTTGCTGTGTGGACAGAATACGCCAGTTGCTGATTGCAAACAAAGGAATGTATCAAGATTTTTCTAGACGGAAAACGGAAGGTACCGTATTTCCTTTAATTGTAGCCTATGCTCTAATAGAAGTGCACCCTATAACTTTGACATAAGAGCTCCAATGATTTCTTAGCAATTTCAAAATGGCAAAACTCTGTATTAGAAGCACACCCACTAACTCAGCAGATAATTTGTAAGAATAGCGTGTATAATAAGAACAATTGTGTCAGAGGGTGTGTCTACTTCAGACCGATCTCTGCCCTGATACATTTCCGGCCCCTCTAGAAGTCAATACAGGCCTCGGATTTGTAAATCTCGACCACCTATTAGATTAATACTAATAGTAGTATGTTCAAGATATAATAAAGTTTATTCCACACTTTTGTAGTTAAAATGTGCTTAAAACAGTTTTGGCGTGATTAAATAGCTTCCTTATAAATATATTTTAAGACCAAATTTGTGTACCAAACACGTACGGGAGAAAATGTGCATCAATTTTGTAATGCCGATCAACATTAAATGATCCAAATTAAATTATTACGAACGACAATATAGCCGGCTTCTTAAGTTGGTGAGCCAGCGGCTCTTTTGAGATGGGAGGCGACGTGTTCTCTTGAGATAGTATACGCTAACGGGAGTTTATCAAACGGGTACCCGTTATTCAGATCAGTGTAATACTCAGTTCCTATCGCGCAATGATAATATATAGAAATTCCCGAGTTCTGAGTCCCTGATTCCAGAATATTTATATCCGAGTACTCGCTCTAAAATAAACTCTTCAATTGGAGGCGAATCACGTGATTTGTATTTTTTTTCGCAACGCCATTTTATATCAGATTGTGGATTAATTTTGATGTATAAATGACCTTTATTTCCATGGTATCAGTTCCAGGACATTTTTGGGAAAACCGTTAACGCAGCTATTCAGAGAATGGGGAATGCGGGATAAGCGTGTCTGATAACAATGACAAATAGTGACCAAGTGAACAATCTTTATTCATCTAAAGCTAATCATGAGTCAATACAAACAAATCAGTTATTTATTTATTTAGTTTATTTAATGATTCACACATTCGGCTGATAGCCGGATGTTTGTTTCCATGCTTGGTAACGCGAGCAGAGTTTCACAAGCGTAAAAGTGTCTTGACAAAAATTTCAACATGGTGATTATACGATTATTTCATTTTATAATCGTCCACGATCATTTTGAATTATATAATCGCGATTAATCGAATAATCGAAAAATCGTGCAACCCTACTGGGAGATTGATTTTGAGCCATTTTAGTTTTAATAGCACTATAAGACCTCTGATTGGCCATAAAATGCCACAGCATCTATCTCTGAGTATTTAATTAACTGTAAATCCGTTAATTAGTGTTCATAGCAGCCAGTAGGATTTCAATTTGGGCTCACTAATATGGGTGGATTTCATTTAGGCATGACACTTAAAGTCATAGCTAAGGGGTAATCTAAAGCTCTGCCTAATAGCGAACGCAGTGAGCGATGGCTTCGCGCGAAGCCATCGCCAACGAAGTCAGTGTATATAGATAACATGTATGTACGTGTAATGAGGAAAAATCAACAGAAAATGAGACAGGGAACCAGGCTAAAATACGCATACCATGCGACTGAGAAAGCTTCGTTTCCAGTCGCGAGCTTTTTTTTGCTTCCGGTTTCGGCTTATGATATAGCTTTTGTGGTTTCTTCATTAGCCCCCATTGCATTATGGGATATGGTTCTTCATTATGAGTATGTTCCCCTAGTTATTTTAGGGCAACCTACTGCACATTTTCAATGTCCAAAATTTGTGTGATATTGTTATCACGAAATAGCGTACATTTACTTCAGAATGTAAAACGGTTAAATCGTTTGATGCAGACCAGACACAGGGTTGGCATGTTTTGGACACGAGTGGTTTAAACCAGGTTTAAACCATCCGCCCAAAATAGGTTTTGAACACCTTAAAATGTCCAAAACTGTCCAAAACCTAGAATTTCCTTTGAAAATGAGATGTATGGAACTCTTCTTCTTCTTCTTCTTCAAAATAATGTGGATGACCCAATTACTATATCATTATTTATACAGCAAAATAATGTATGTATAATAGCAACTGTTGAATACTTAGAGAATAATTTGATTGGAAGATGTTGCTACCTCAGGCAGCAACAGCCTCCTGGCAAATTAATTTGAACAATTTGCTGTTTAACAGTTAAATGTAAGGAATATTGCCATTTCTGGTCACTACATGTATCATTCGTTTATTACAGGCAGTAACTCAATTGCACATCTGTTCCTAGACTGGGGACAGCAAGACCCTGGCTGGCTGGACTAAAAATAGGTTCTTTGTGCGTAAACAGATCTAAGTTCAGATAACCAGCAGCCACTTCTGTAGATGTTATGTTATAACACGCACAGGTAAATGTGCCTATAATTAGGTGTTAGTATAGTTAACTAATCCAGCTAACCCTTTCATCACTGTGAATTCCTATATACTAAATGGAATGAATCATAAAATCTGTTAAAGTTTTTGAACATAATTTGACTAAGCTTTTGCTGAATTTGGCAGCAATACCTTCCAGTCAAATTATTTTCAAAATACTCTATGGAATATTTCTTACTTGTAAAGTAATTGTTATACTTTGTGTCATTGAGAGGGTTTAAAGATACAGTAGAATGGTAGTTGTATTTAACTGTCATCCAAGAATTCTATTATTAATGAAATAGGTTTTGGACAGTTTAGGGCTGGTTTAAACCCTTTTAGACAGGTTTTGGACAAAGTCTGTTCAAAATTAGTTTTGGACAGTCCAAAACCCAACCCTGACCAGATACAAGCTTTATTTATTCCTATTTATGTGTCTGTAAATGCAATATGTTTGGTTGACTGTCTCGTATTATTTTTAATGCTCATGGCCGTGGAAAGTCGTTGTTGTCAATGTTGTATGTATTTAGCACTGATAGAAGGGAATTTAAGGCCGGGTACCACACGATTCGCACCCGTATGGAAAGTACATCCATGTATTTACTCGCAGACATGCATTACTTCCCTTTTTGTAGCGTTTGTCTGTATAAGCGCGATCTAAAAATTCTAGCAGATGACATTTCATTATGACGTCATAGTTACTATAGACTTGTTTGTATTTACCCAAATAGTGAGGAGCACTGCGATACGTCGGTACAAATTTTATAATGTAATTGGACTGGCGCACGTATTTAATGGTGCAGGTCCCGGTAAGATGCAATAATGCTGGCGGATATCACTGACAATGGGCAGGCGCATTGTTGTGAATATCGTGGACTGGATTTACCAGAATGCCTGCCATGCATGATTAAAAATTAGCCTCGAATGTACTATACATGGGTATACGTATTTAGGACATTTCGACCATATACATTCGTCCAATTTATTTAAGCAATAAATGGTGTCTGCGTTCGCTTATAGGCAATGCCTATATTCATATTATTATTATGGGTTATATCATTATTCTTAACCCTCACGAAAAGCGGTAAACTCGCGTTTATTTGTTATTTAATTTTACCGCTTTCTTCATATGGCGAAAAAAAGCACCATAGACGTATTGCCTTACTTATTAAAATGTTGTAGACATTGAAAACATTATAGATAATTTTATTTAAGCCTATAGTCATAGTGTTTTACCCAGATTTTGTGGTAAGCCGAAAGCCCATAGTAATGGGAGGGGTTAGAATCCATCCCTCTACCACATATTCCCCCTACTATATATAATATACACAAGGTATGAAACCTTCATCTGTGGGCACCATTGTCAGAAAGCTGATTGGTCGGTTTGTTGTCAAAATCCGCTGACATCACGGTTCTGACTACAAACCAACCAATCAGCTTTCTGACAATGGTGCCCACAGATGAAGGTTTCACACCTTGTGTATATTATATATAGTAGGGGGGATATGTGGTGGAGGGATGGATGGACGAAAATTCAAAGGCCTGTGGCGTAACCAAAGCTCATCGAAACTAGAACCTCACCGAAACTGGATACTCCACGATAAATGCAAATATCTGTATCTGTACTGATACTAGGCAAAATCTTAAAGGACATCACGCCTAGGTGCGGGCCTTGTAAATATGGCTGGATTAAAAATTAAAAATTGTTCATTGTTCAATTGAAGGTTTCTGTACACTATTTACATCGTCGCGTTCGGTTTAGAAGGTCGTCTCCCGGATGCAGATCTTGAATTGTTCTACATCCGTGGCGGCGATTGTGTCTGCAGCCAGGTTGTTCCATATTGGCACAGTTCTGGGTAGGAATGAGCTGTGGTACTGGCTGATTGTTGTTTGGTATGGCTGTAACTTGAGTGGGTGGCTGCGCCTGGTGGTGTTTATGTTGGCCCACTGGGGATGGTATTCTGATGGTATGGCTACTTGCCCGTGCAGAATCTTGTACATGAAGATGGCATTGGCTTTCATGCGCCGCTGTTCAAGGGTTTCCCATCCTAGCCGAATTGTCATTGCTGTGACACTCTCTCTTGGGTAGAGGTAGACTGGTCGACTTAGAACAAATCTTGCTGCCTTCCGTTGTACCGCTTCGAGTTGGTTTACCAGATCACGTGTTGGTGGGTCCCAGACTGTGGAAGCATAGTCGATTTTGGGTCGGACAAGTGATTGGTATGCACGCTCTTTCATGGATGTTGGGCATGATTTTAGATTTCTCGTCAGAAAGCCGAGTACTCGATGGGCTGATGATGTTGATTTGGATATCTGGTTGTGCCATTTCAAGGTATGGTGCTGCCTTGCATTCCTCCAACAGATCCCCGCTCATGGTGTAGTGTGTGCCGAGGCACGTTCTTCGTTGGGTGAGTTTGAGGATGTTGCACTTCGAGACATTAAATTTCATCTGCTATCTTTCCGTCCAGGCCATGAGGGTGTCTAAGTCTGCTTGGAGAGCGTGTTAATCCTCAGGTGTGTATAAAGGAGGCAGTCGTCAGCAAATAGTCGAATGATGGAGTCGAGGTCGTTTGCTATGTCATTGATAGACGAGAAAGAGGATTGGGCCTAAAACTGATCCTTGTGGTACTCCTGACAAGACATTGGTTGACTCCGAGCAGGCACCTTCTATGACGACCTTTTGTGTTCTTCCACTGAGAAATGATGTTATCCATCCCAGAATGTTGCCTTGTATTCCGTAGTGGTGTAGTTTGAGTAATAGACGTTGATGCGGTACCTTATCAAATGCTTTTGCGAAATCCAGTACGGCTATGTCTACCTGTCTGCGTTTGTCCAAGGCTAGGGCGAGATCATGAGTTGTCAGAATAAGTTGGGTTTCACAGGATCTGTTACGTCGGAAGGAAGCCATGTTGGTTTGGGTGGAGTATATCGTTCTTGTCCATATATTGCATTAGCTGGCTGGCTATGATATGCTCCATCATCTTGCATGTGACTGATGTTAAGGAAACAGGCCTATAGTTTGAAGCTGCTGTTCTGTCACCTTTCTTATAAATCGGTGTAACATTGGCTGTCTTCCAGTCTGATGGTATTGTTGAGTCATTCAGTGTCTGCTGGAAGATGGAGGCAAGGATTGGTGCAATTTGGCTTGATGTTTCTTTTAAAATTCTTGATGGTAGATTGTCTGGACCTGATGCTTTTGATGGGTTTAGGCGCTGTAGAGCCTTCTCTACTCCTAGTGATGTTATTTCTATGTTCTGAATGACGCTATATGGTGATGGTGGTAGGGTAGGCATTGAGCTGATGTTTTCTTTGGTAAATACTGATGTGAATTGTTCGTTTAGTGCTCTGGCCTTTCCTTCTGGGTCGGTGATGATTTGCCCATCTTGTCTGATGGTACTGATTCCTACATTATCCTGCCGTCTGTTCTTGATGTAACGCCAGAATTTCTTAGTACTCTGGTCATTCTCTGGGTCCAGTATTTTATGTATGTAGTCTTGGTAGGATTGCCGTAGCATGTGGTGTATTTTCACGCGTAGTTTCTTAAATTTGTCTTTGTCCCTGTCTTCACCTGATCTTCGTGCTGTATTGTAAGCCTGATGTTTTTGCTTAAAGGTCTTGTGAGGAGTTGCGGTCAATAACGAGTTTTAATTAATTTTATGGTCTACTACACTATTTAAACACAATAGCGTCACTTTGGAGTGAGAAAAATAAGTTAGGCAGCCCAAATAACGAGATTAAATGACGCCTCAATCTGAATCACATCACCACTCTCTGTGACGTCACACTGGGAATGGCGCTGTGAGCTGGGTCAATATTTCTCTGTCTGTAGTACAAAGGTAAAATATTTTAAAACGTGCATTTAACAGGATAGACTTCACCTACCATAACATAAATTATGGCAGGTTGAAGCTAAGTCTTCAAGAAATAAAAAATCATGATTTAAAAAAATCTATTATGATATTTACTCATTTTTAATGGTTTCATGGATAGCTATATTCGTATAATAATAGGCCTGTAACTACGGTAAATCATTGGCAGTGCTGAAAATCGGCACTATTTCAATGCATGTGACAAATACTCTGTATACTAGTCTATTAGGCCTAATTGCGGATCCATTACCATTCTTGAAAGGACTGGGTGTACCCTTTAATATCTGGGATGGATGGATGTGAGAGTGATGATCGAGGTTTGTGGGAGAGGTTGACGATGGCTATAATTGTACTATTATTGATATCTAAATGTATAGGCTACAGAGTGCAGTTACAACTTTTTCTGAAGATTACGAATCTACAATAAGTGTGTCAGTGTGTCCTATGTGAAATTTCGCGTGATTACTGATTAGAATGTAATAGTTTACCTATAAGCTTTTGGCAATATGTTTGTATAATAATAATAATGTAGAGGCATGTACGATTCAACACGTACGTTGGTGTGTGTGTGTAGGGGGTGGGGGTGGGCCGGCGTCACGCCTGTGACAACCATATGAACTATATCGTTTTCAAACCAACTTCTTCCATGTATGGAAGTAGCATACACTCATATTTCAATGTTATGAAAAAGCAAAACTGTAGCGGATGAACAAATTTTAAATAGGTAGGTAGATGGTCATCCGATCGCTAGCGTATCATCTTTACTTACAGTGCAGCTCATAAATAAGTTTAAATGCTTCCAAAGCAAAAACACAAATATGTTAGTTAGAACCATATGAACATGATACAACAAACGTTATGTTGAATATTTTGAACACAATTTAGGTTGAAATCCAACCCAATTATGTTCAAAATATCCAACAGTATATGTTATTTAAGTTGTACTATAAGCGTGCGGACGGCAGTGAAAGCCTCACTACGGGCCTCGACCGCTGCCTAAATTGTAAACAAACCGTGTACTGTCAAAAAATATGTCAATGTAATACACAAATAAATTAGTTTAGATTAGATTTATATTTACCCGACATTTTAGTTAACTTTAAACACATAGCTGGAGTAACTGCTATATTGCAATCATAAATTTATTCATAAGCCTACACAATGGTAAATTGCGATCGTACGTGCACTGAGCCCTGTAGGCCTACTTAACTATCATTTAAAAAGGTGTGTGATATGCATGCCTATCATCTATGCAAAATCTCTGCAGTCAATCCAGAAAGATAAGATATATAAGCATTTGTAGAATTGTATTCCAAGAAGTGTGTGTGTGGGTTTGATTAAATATAGCCTAATTCACGTACACGAAATCCGATTTTACTGTCATCTCTAACAGGCCTATACATTAGGAATTGTGATGTCAGGCACCGTGACCATGAGGTTTAATCAACAACAATATCATCAACTTCGATATTATTGAACCTTTGTGCATCTCGAACAATGTAGTTCCCCTGTATGAACAATGAATTGTCAAAGAATAGGTGCATAGGTGCCTAATACGCGCAGCAGTAGAGAGCCTATAGCTTTGCTCCCTGAGATAATAATCTAGACTATAATAGGAATTGAGGGCATTCCGGTGTGACGTCACAACTCTAGCGCGATAGCTAAAAACGTTTGGTTGTCAAGGTGGTTGCTATATGCTTATCTCAGCTTACGCTGGGTCGATTACAAAAAATTAAAAAGCATTTTGTTCGTCTAGTAAAGGAGAATCTGTATTATGATTGTCAAGTTAATCAGAGCAATTGGGTATCTAATCCTCATAACATCTTTAATTATTTTTTTGATGTTCTGAGTTATCCATAATAATCCAGGGAACGTTCTGATGTCTCCCTAGTTCTTTTTGGGATATATTTAATAAACCAATTACCAGTTTTTGTGACGGAATAAATTGACGATATTAATAATGAGTCTGTTGCACAGCTTCAGCGATTGTTGGACTATTTTTTGTCCAAATATAAACATTATGGTAGAATGCACTTTAGGGGTCCCAACTATATTTGCAAATACTACGGGAAATATATTATGACATCATTGAGCTCATGTTAGAGCAAATACTACTGAAATATATTATGACGTCATTGAATGACGTCAATGAATGATGTAATAATGATAATCACTCTGTAAATGATCATATATTTCAAGGAATGTAATCGATTAAAATATTAATTGTAAGTTTTATTCTAGAATTTTAACCGTGTCTTACTTGTTTATTGATGTCGCTCATGAAACGGTCGTCGGGGGGGGGGGGGGGGGGGGGGGGGGGGGGGGGGGGGGAATTTCCCCCAGGTTAAGAATATTTTTTTATTTCCGAAATTAAAATCGTGCCTAGGAAAAAGCAATGTCTAGAGTAGGGTCTATCGACCAAGCTCACTAACGACAACAAGAAGCACGGACCCCTAAAGTGCATGTGTCCCAAACATTATTTAAAACAAATAATCATGAATCTTAAAACAAATTTGTACTTACTCCGCCATTTTGATACATTTAGTCTTTCTACTCCTCCAAATACAAAAGAGTCACTGACACCGGGACGTTTTGTACCAAAACCGGTCACTGTCCCACCTAGCCGTTTCGTATCCAGGATGATTCAAGGGGCATTCGTTGCGGCATTGGATGATCATTCTGCCCATAGTGCCTTTCACCAACTTTCAAACCACGAAACTGAACACGTTAAAAACCTAATTTGTTATAAAAGTTATTTTGCTCTGCCAAAAACTTAGATATATCATACGAAAGAGTAAATAAAGAAATGGAAGAAGTTATCAACTGGTTCAAAGTAAGCAAGCTATCATTAAATGTTGATAAAACAAACTACATGCTATTTTCAAAGTCTAGACAATCAAGAAACAATAGTATTCCAAAAATCTAGATTAGTAAAAAAGAAATCGAAGAAGCTCCTTTTGCTAAATTCTTAGGAGTTTATTTAGACATGAACCTGACCTGGGGGCAAACAAATTGAGATAGTCACAGCTAAAGTAGCAAGAGGCATGGGGTCATTCAAAGACTAAAGCCATACCAACACAAGCTACCATTAAATCCCTGTATTGTACACCGATCCTTCCACACCTCACATACTGCAATGCCATCTGGACTAACACAAAAAAACCACAAAATTAACAAAATTGCAAAGCATGCAGAAATAATGCATTAAAATGTTCTCAAAAACAGCAAAGGGTCAAAACATCTTCAAAACACAAAAACTTCTTAAACTCACAGACATAGGCAAGTCACAAATGATCAACATTTCCAGAGCCGTTCATCACAAAATCCTACCTAAATCTATAACCCACAGCTTTGCAAACAACATCGAAATCCACACATATAACACTAGGAACAAACATTATCTCCACATTAGATACACACGAACAGACACAGGGAAACGTAGAATTTCAGTTGGTGTCGTCAAAGCGTGGAATAATATAGATAAACCCACACGCGAAAAAATACTAACACTAAAATCATACAAAGACATACTTAAAACCAGCATACTCAATACATACTAGATCTAGAAAACACAATACTAAGATCACACACTTCCTGTATCATTGCCATAGCTACTATCATAACAACCTCCTCCCACTACTACTACTACTACTACTACTACTACTACTACTACTACTACTACTACTACTACTACTACTACTACTACTACTACTACTACAACATCATAATAATGCACTATTACAGCTATCGTGACTACTGCTTCCTTCAATCTGACGCACCTCAACAAGTGCTACTACTAAATAGCAACATATGGGTTGAGCTGGGGGTAATTAGCATGTATGACACCACCCCCACCCCCCCCCCCCCCCCCCAACAAAATAAATCTCTAATCTCAATAACTAAAAGGAAAAACATAGATGTATTGTATGTGTTGTATCGTTTGTTCTTTTTTCTATGTCTAGTTAGTTTAGTACCGTATCTGTACATTCACAAGTATGCCTCACATCCTATGCTAAGCTGTGTGTGTAATTGTATATGTATGTTTAATGTTAGGTGTCCGCCACCACTATAGGCAATGCCTTCGGCGGACAACCTGTACTGAAAATCTGTAAATTGGTATCCAAGAAGCAAATAAATAATATCGAATCTTGAATCTTGAATAGAAGTTATAGAATTGCTATATGAACAATGATTATGTCTGACAAAAGAGATAGGCCTACAGAATAACAAAGTGTTACTAGACGTCTTTAGCTTTCAATCACTGGCTTGTTTATTCTGTTTTTCATACTAAATCCATTCTGTTCTGTTTGATAAATGTGTGCGTGTAAAATCTGCGGTAAAATTTCAATATGAATTCGGAAACAAGTGTATTATAACCGTGTAATCTGTTTTCGGGAATTTTGTTTCGCTGTTGCTATGTCAGTTAGCTAACAAAATAAGTGTAATCCTCAGTTTCTAACTACGAGATTCATTCTAAGATATGCTAATATGAACCCATAAAATGCATACAATATTGCAATATTGTTCATATACATATTATTAATAATCTATCCGTTGTCGCAAAAGGAACTTAAAGCTGAGCCACCATCTTAAATCTTAAAAAAATAAATAAATAAAAGATATCCACCAACTTCACTAAAATGTCAATGCTATTGTAGGCCGGTGCACTTTATACATCAAAGTATATGTATACATTAAAATATTGCGATCAGTTAGTGTTATGCGCGCAACGTTAAGGCTGAAACATCATCCCAAATCAAAATGAATCAGATCAAATGTAAACAACACTATAACCTATAGTAACATTATCTTGCACATGTGTTTTCTTACCAATCTTTCTATCCAACCTCTTCATTTTTTATGTAGTGTCATTCCTCCGGCTACCCATGTCTTTACTTTCCCTGAGGCATCACAGCGCAGAGAAATAACCCTCACATTTTCTACTAACACCTAAGGGTCTATCCTTTTTTGTATTGTCTTCTGCACGTTAGAATGGACAGTTAGGCATAATAGATTTAAATCTTACATCCAATCTGTTGTTCTCTAGAGCGTTCACAATGGTGTGCCATGATTGTAAACAATAGACAAAGACACATTTGAACAAAATCAGGAAGTTGACATCTCCATGCAAAGCTCACATGACATAACAAATAGCACGATTGAGACTCTAAGTACAAATGCAGCTTATTTTAAACCACTATCAGATGCCATTGAAACTGAAGATAAGATATTGAGAAAAATCTTAAGTGAAATAATGTCTCAGACAACAGCTAGAAACCAACACATACCCAAGAAATGTACCACCACCACCCCCACCCCCACCCCTCCTGTCTATGAAATCACTTGGAGTGACTAAAAACAAACCTCAAAGTATTAGAAATGCGACCAATGAACAAGTCGTAAGACCATACATTGTTAACACATCCATGGCCACAAATCAGCAGCAACCATTGCGGCATGCCAGAGCAACCTCTACCTTGACACATTCTGATTTCGGTCACAAACAAGGTGCAGCTATGACTAATGCTGCAAACAGAAGTAACACCAACAACCACAAAATCTCTGAAATTTCTGATAGAACTCAAACCACACACATAGATAGAAAATCTGAGCAACCATACAGAAGATACAGCGATATAGTTTCTGCTATCCCGGTCTATGTAACTAGCTACACAACACATGACAACTCACACTTCCCACCTCGAAACTACATTCCAAACCAGCCTGCACCAAACCCAACACGAAAAAATGTCCTCATTACTGGCAGCTCAACACTGACAAAACTGAGCGGCCAATACATGTCAACTGAACAAACAAATATAATGATCCGATCCTTCTCAGGTGTGCGAATCAGTGAAATAACTGACAAACTGGATTCTTATCTCTTATCCAATCATTATGATGCCATCATCACACATGTTGGCTCTAATGATATTGGTAACCGCAAACTTGAGGGGATGATTCAAGATTACAACAACCTTATTGATAAAGTCAAAAACATCTCACCTGACACACAGATCCTAGTGTCATCCTTGCTACCCCGTCCATCCTTGCAAGATACACACAAAAACGACCAAGTTTACCAATTCAATGCAATGATTTATTCCTTGGCAACCCACTTAAATAGCATGTACATTGAGAACACACACTTGTTCACTAGAGAAACAGGAGAGACAAAACACGAGGTGTATCGAGATCACATCCATCCCAACTATCATGAACTCTATTTGCTCTCAGACAACTTCACAAGTTTCCTAAATTCTAAACATTACCAAGGTCAGGATTTTTGGCAATGCCCGGTACCAGGAATGCGAGGGGTATAACATGCATAGCGTTTCCAAATCAGTTACTTTGTCAAGCCAGAGACATAACAAATCGAAACCGTTTTATGCTCCTTAAGGATGAATTAAACTAATCCAAAGACATAGAAAACCATTTCTTAATTGAACCTTCCATTACCTCAAATATCGATATAATGATAAAACCCAATCTACACATAGTCAGAAAAAGCCACTAAGAAACATTGGTCATTTGATCAACCAAATAAATTTTACAGACATGGAAAATACAAAGAGTTTCCCTGGCAGTAATTCAAACTCACAAATCCTAAACTAAAATGTATCTACGTCAACTGCCGAAGTTTAATCAACAAACTGGATGAACTAGAATTAAACACACACCTGTTAGAACCTGATGTGATTGGGCTCACTGAAACCTGGGCAAATGCACACCACTTAGACTCTGAATTGGCACTGGATTGGTTTACATGTTTTAGAAAAGACAAGGCAAATCATCAAGGTGGTGGAATAATGTTTTATGTAAAGGACAAATACAGACCGTTAGTATGGCTGGATTCTGAATTAAATTTCAATGAGATAGAATGCATATGGTGTGATTTGATGTGTGGGCCTACAGAAAAAATACTACATGGTGTATGCTACAGAAGCCCAGATGCTACTGAAGACTACAACAACAAGCTAAATAAAATTGTAGAGGAAAATAGTAGGAGAGGCCTGGTTTTGATCATGGGTGACTTCAATTACCGCAATATTGATTGGAAAACTACAATTCGAGTTCTTCCATGAATGCCAAATTTTTAGAGTGTGAACTCCAACTATCTACACCAACATGTTCAATCTTCTACAAGAGAATCCGCAATTCTAGACTTAGTGTTAACAACAGAAGAAAACATAGTTGAAAACTTAGAAGTGCGTGAGCACTTTGGAGGGAGTGACCATAACATTATAGTGTGGGACTTGGTGACAAAGACTACAATCGAGGAAAAAATCAAGCCTATTATAGATTATAACAAAGGGGACTACCAAACACTGAAAAACAAACTAATCGTCATCTCATGGGATGATTTATTCCAGAATAATGATTCCGAGGAATGTTGGGAAATTTGTAAAAATAATTACCATAGACTAGTTACTAAACATATGCCTACAAAAACTCCGGAAAAATCAAACAAACCTCAATCTATCAGACAAATATACAAACCAGACTGTGTAACAGAAATATCAGCCATCATTATCGAGGAAGCCCATGCTAACTTAAAGCCGGATAAGGGAGTGGAACCAGACAATATACACCCTAGGGTAATGAGAGAAGCCGCAAAAGAAATTGCTGACCCTGTATCCAAGATTATGATCAAATCGATTAGATCTGGAAAAGTGCCTGTGGATTGGAGACTAGCCAACATCAGGCCAATCTTTAAAAAAGAGGGAAAGGACCAGCCAAGTAACTACAGGTCAAGCAGTCTCACCTCATGTGTAGGGAAAATCTTAGAAATATTACTCAGAAATCAAATCATTGCCTACCTAGAGAACAACTACTTAATACACCAATCACAAAATGGGTTTAGGAAAGGCCTATCTACACTAACAAACCTACTCTGCTGTTTTGATCAAGTTACTACCCAGTTAGACAATGGGCACCCAGTTGACATAATATACTTAGACTTTGCAAAGGTGTTTGACAAAGTCCTGCATCAGAGGCTGTGCAAGAAAATTAAATCTCACGGGATAGACGGGGAGATACTCCAATGGATTACAAATTGGTTATCAGATAGGAAACAGTGTGTCATAATAAATGAATTCTAATTGGACAAGCGTAAAGAGTGGAGTGCCCCAGGGATCTGATCTATATAAACGACATAGACGAAAGCATTACAAGACAAATTGGTAAATTTGCTGATGATACTAAATTAGGTAAAGAACTTCTGAGCAAAGAAGGTACACTTAAATTCCAAGCAGATCTCCACAGAATTTGTAGCTGGTCTCAAGAATGGCAGATGCTCTTTAACTTAGATAAATGTAGTGTTTTACATTTAGGACACATTAACGTGTGCTATAGCTAAAAAGAATGGGGGAGAAAGATGACACCTCTATGCTGATCTCCTCCGTAAGTACCAACTTTGTTGTGAAACTAAGTCATCAAGGATTGCGGGCTGACATCCGCATACAGAGGCTCTGACTAGGTCTAACCTTCTAACAAGAAACTGTGATCGACATCCGCGGACAACGCAATCTTCCCAGGAGCTTACCATAGCTATGTGGAATGTACGAGGTCTGACTGCAACATCAAAGAGGCAAACCTTGGGTGCAGACTGTGAACACTATAAAATCGATATCACATGCATTCAAGAGACTAAAGTAGCTACACACTCAGAGCAGAAACTTCAGACAGGCCATAAGCTAGTACTCATGGAGCAAAAACAGGCCATTTACCATGGATTAGGCTTCGTAATCGGACAAAGGGTATTGGACAATGTCATTAGTTTTGGATACATCAGTGATCGCATTGCATTTATCAACCTGGCTATACCAGCACAAAAGTGTACCACCACTAAGTGTCGCATAGTCAATGCATATGGGCCAACTACCGAAAGGGCCAAAGAGAATCCAGCTATATTAGATTCGTTCTATGCAGAACTGAGCTCTGCCATTACTATCCCAGCTAGATGGCAACTGTTTGTGTGTGGCGATTTCAACTCCAAGCTGGGTAAGCTCGGCATTGCGGACAAAAGTTCAGGACTTGGCTCGTGCATGGGATCGTATGGAGAGGGCACACGCATCAGCAATGGAAATGCACTGGTGGCATTCCTTAGTTCCAATGGCCTATTTGCCACAAATATGGCTTTCAAACACCCATGCCGCCACCAGACAACATGGAATGCACACATTGCTGATCGCAAAACCCCAAAAGGTTCTAAGGCTACAAACAACCAAATAGATTTCATACTATGCAAGACAGCAGTAAAACCCCTACTTCAGAATGCTCGTTCCTATGGAGGCACATACCTCAATTCTGACCATAAGCCAGTCATTACACGGCTCCATATGAACCAGCTCTACCTAATGTATAAACGCCATACCAGGCAAGAGGCTAGGGTCACCTACAACTTACCCAAGCTCATCAGCGACACTGACACTCAAATGTTATAAAAAAGGCCCTCTGGGAGCAGATAGCTAACATCGACGTCAGCTCCGATCCAAACGAAGCCCTAACCAAAATACTGATATCTATGGAATCATCAGCTACTAGTACCATAGGTGTTCTAAAAAACAACAGAACTAGGTATACTGACGAACCTTTCGTAGTAAAACTGTCAGCAGAATAGAAAGTGCTACGTCTGCGCATCTATCAAAGTGGCCAAAGTGACGATCGCACCAAACTACGGCAGGAACGCAATAACATTCTGCGCCACATTAGCGAACGCTTAAAAGATCTTGCTATCCAACAAGCAGACACCCTAGCAGATGAAATCACTGACACGGATGACTGCCACAACATGTTTCAGGCAGCCCGAGCCCTGAGAGTTACTGACTACACACCACAAATCACTGTACACAACTCTGAAGGACACTTTATCGGGACTAGCCAAAGCAAAGCTGAGGCTATTCGAGAATGGTTCAAGGAACAGTTCACTGACCACGATGATGAGCCCTTGCACCCATTCTCAGGCGACCCCAGCCCATTACTAACACCAATTAATACAGCAGAGGTTGAGAAGGGACTTAAATCCCTGAAAAATGGTCGTGCATCTGGACCTGATGGCATGAGCAATGAACTATTCAAATATGCAAGTGACATTATCTCAAAACCGATCACGCACATTATCAATTCAGCTTTTATGCACCACCTTCCCATCGACGCTGTAGGCCAAGGCATCCTTATCACGCTACCCATGCCCAAGAAGCCACCTGCCCCCCCAGCCAATCTGCGGCCCATTGTGCTCCTTAACAGCATACAGAAAATCATATCCAATGTTACTCTATGTCACATCCGAGACAAGATCGACGACTTCACCGGATCATGTCAAAGTAGCTTCAAACATGGACGCAGCTGCGCAGACTTTGTATGAGCTCAACGCATGCTTGTGTCGGTAGTCATGTCCAGGCACTGGGATTTCCACAAAATGGGTATTGACATGTCACGAGCCTTCGACACAATTAAACGCTCAAAGATCCTAGATGTATTATGCCAGGCCAGTTGCAATGAAGATGAGCTACGACTAGTGAGACTACTGCTTGCAGACACCAAGCTGAGAGTATGAGTCAAGTCAGTGAAGTCTGTCGAGTTTGAGACATCAATCGGCTCCGTCAGAGGGAGATGATCTGTCCCCTGTGTTCTTCACCTGTTACCTGGCTGCTGCATTGAAATTCATGCGGGAAAACTCCACAAGACCAAACCCCCCGGTGTCAATACTGGGTATGCCGCTAGAGATGGAATATGCCGACGATGTGGACTTTATAGATGAGGAAAAGAAACCCCTTGACGAACTTCTCCCAATAGCTGCAAGCAAACTAAAAATTGAGAATCTCTTTATGAATGAATCCAAAACAGAGTTCACCCACATATACCTATCTACAAAGCATGAAACTAAAGAAAATGACGATCCACTCCGTGGCAGCGAACCGTGGAGGAAAAGTGCTTTGCAGTACTGCTGACATTGCTGGAAGCTATGGATTCGTAGATCAAAGATGCCCTTTGTAGAAAAGACTACGTTTATACAATGCAACCTGCGTATCCTTGATGATGTATAACTGTAACAGCTGGGCAGCTCCAAAGGCAGCTCTAGACAAACTTGATGCCTGCCACCGCAAACACCTATGCACCATCACTGGACACCGATGGCCAGAGAGCATTATTCCCAATGAGTCACTTTACAACATGTGTAATATGCCGTTGCTGTCTTTAAAAGTGGCCCAGCAAAGATGGTCCATGTTTGGCCATGTGCTAAGGATGCCCGAAGACACACCAGCGCAGAGAGCCTTGGAATTAGCCCTACTCGGAGCCAGCAAATACAGAGCCAGGAGAGGACATCATTGCATAAATCTGCTAAGCGTGCTACGAGGTGACCAAGAAAGCAGGATTAGGTACACTCAAGTCAAGAATGGACCTGAGGAAGCTAAGGTTTTTGGCTGAGGACAAGACACAGTGGGCAAAAGCGAAGAAGGACTGATTGCATCTGTATGATGTTTCTACTACTACAGCCACAGAATACAGTAATCATACATGCATAGCTATAAAATGGGAAGTAACACACTAGCAAAAAGCATTGAAGAAAAAGATTTGGGAATAACGATTCAGCAATCAATGGAAATGTCAAGACAGTGTGAAGTAGCATCAAGAAAAGCAAACCAAGCCCTAGGCCTGATATATTGTACAATAAAATATAAATCCCGACCTGTTAGTCTGCAACTTTACAAATCCCTCGTAATACCTCACCTAGACTACTGTATCCCCGCAGGATGACACGCATGATCCCAGGTTTAGCAAGTATACCTTATCGAACACGTCTCCAGAAACTAAATCTTACAAAATTGAAAACCAGGAGAATCCGAGGTGACATGATAGAAGTCTACAAAAAATGTTCTAACCAGGACCATATTAAGCCAAATGAAATCTTCACAATGGCATCTACACACACTAGGGGACATGCACTTAAACTTTACATACAACCCTGTCGACTTGATCTACGCAAGTATTTCTTCACAAATATAGTTGTTAATGTATGGAACTCTCTACCAACAGAAGCAATTAACGCTCCAACATTAAACACATTAAAAAACAACCTAGACTCATTCTTCAAGTCACATGGTTTTATATAGACCTAAGCTCGTCTAACTCCCAAAAATTGCAGTCACTTCTTCTACACAGAAGTATTTGACTGCAATCACTGATAAATCACTGGTATAAAATTTGTTATATAAGAAAAGTGGCATAGCTACTTTTGAAAAGGTTCAACTGCCAACCCTAAAGTTTTGATTTGATTTGATTTGATTTATTCTCTTGGTAAATATTACAAATTACAAATATGATAACAGGGCGCCCACTGGATGCTGTGCCTATTAGCTTGTGGATCCTGACATAGAATAACATACAAATTACACATGATTTGACATAAGTAGACATAAGGCATTATGACACTATATTATACATAGCTACAGACAAATAATATAGGATTTGACATAAAAAAAGACAAGAAAAAAAAAGACAAGACATTTGACAAACATGGTTCCCTTGTGTTTGGTTGTTTTTCATAATGGTGGTAACATATATTTCAACCATTGGAATGGGCTAGGAGATGAAGGGGGGGGGGGGCTGGAGTTCATCCTGTTTCTATTCTTCTTCTTCTTCTTCTTCTTCTTCTTCTTCTTCTTCTTCTTCTTCTTCTTCTTACTATTATTATTATTATTATTATATAGACTCGTCAGAACACACATTCATATTATCAGCGGGTAGAAATTTTCTTCCTTTTTTGGTTATGAGTAAAAAGTCAGACACTGAGGTAATGGGGTCACTTAGTGCATACTGGGATACATCTTTGCATTGATAATGCTGCAATGCAGAAAAGTAGAATCACCAAATCTGTAACATACATTGATACTGTGGTTGTCTAAATAGTTGAAGTTTGTTTCAGTAAAAAATTCAATGTCGACTTCATCTACGGTAGGTTCATTTAACCATCTGGCAGCTGCAAGCCACCAGACAACAATTTCAGTGAGTAAAAAGTTGCACACTCGCTGAATATTCAGAAAAGCCACCCGACCGAGAGTTGTTGGTGGCTTAGCCACCCACAACCCCCAGTCAAATCTTCTTCAAAACATCCAGCAAGAAGAGCTATGACCATTGGGATGTGTCGTCTGTAAGACCCAGCAGCCAGGCATTCACATAAAATATAATATAATAAAATATTTTAAATTAAATATGATTATGGTTAATGATACGGTAGAGATAACAATGGCCAACATGATTCTAGTAACAAACTGTTTTTGTTATGACGTAAGTAATCTTCTGCACACATTTGGAATAGAAGACATTGCTGCCTAAGGCAGCAATGTCTCCCAAAATTCCAATAAGTCCAGAATATACAGCAGTACCTTTTATTTTATGTAGATGATATGTCAAACCGGACCGGAGTGTAGAGGCAAGGCAAGAACAGTAATATCAATATTGTTAACAGGTGGTTCTTCATAATGAATTGCTGGTAATTGCTGTGGTGTCTGGGCGCATCACGGTGCAGAAACTAATGTATGAGTGAGGTCCAATTACTCGATTTAGTACTTATTAATGAACATTTGTTTAATAATATGTTTGTAGGAATTTTGCGTAGTGATCTGTGTACGTGTGTTCGTGTCTGTATTATTCCACAGTTTTGTAGCTTGAATGGAAGGTTTTTGTTTTGAGATTTCCATTCTATTGTATTCTGTGTGAAAGTTGTGTTTAGATTTGGTGTTGTATGAGTGTATTTCAGTGTTTAGGTTAAAGAGAGAAGACAGTGAATTTGGTAGATTACTTTTGAAAAAATCTTTTATTATCGTATATAATTGGAGATTACCAATATCTTCTAGTTTTAATAAATTTTCTGTCTTGTAAACGTTTTGGGCCTCTCCTGTTTGTGCAAAAGGTTTAATGGCTTGCTTTTGAAATGATTTTAGTCTTGCCAGTCTGATTTTATATGTATTAGTCCAAATAGTGTTGCAATAAGTAATTTGTGGGAGTATTAACGTGCAATATGTTAGGTGGTAAGTATGATTTAAGTCGTCGCATGATCCCAATGTTTCTTGCCACTTTAGATGTTACAATCTCTATATGTTTTCCCAGGTTAGATCTTTATCCAGGTAGACACCTAAAAATTTAGCAAACTCACTCTCCTATATTTCCTGATTATCAATGTACAGTTTTTCTTTAGTTTTCTAGATTTTGTTAAGAGCATGTAATTAGTTTTCCCGACATTCAGTGATAATTTATTTACTTTAAACCAATTTATTACTTTTTCCATTTCTTCATTTACATTGTTACATAGTGTTTCTATGTTCTTGTTGTGGCAAAAAGCATTGGTGTCATATGCAAACAGTATTAATGAAAGGTGCTGATAAACATTGGGCAAATCATTCATATTTATTAAAAACAGGAGAGGTCCAAGTATTGATCCATGTGGGCCACCACAGACTAGGTTTCCATTGCTAGAGCAAGCTCCATTGTATTGTACGCACTGTACTCTCTTTGATAAATAACTTGTTATCCAATTTAGGGCAATTCCTCTCACTCCATAATAAGATAATAATTTTTTATTAGAAACTTATGATCAATTGTGTCAAAAGCCTTAGAGAGATCAGGAAATATGCCAAGAATATGTTCTTTGTTTTCTAAAGAATTTGTTATTTTTTCAACATATCTATCAGATCCAGCATTGTGGAGTGATTTTGTCTAAAACCATATTGCGCTTTATTGAGAAAAGAATATTTATCTAAGAAATTTATCAGTCTATTGTAGAAAAGTCTTTCTAGAAGTTTAGAAAATAGTGGAAGTACTGAGAGAGGTGATTAGTGAAGTCATAAGAGTCCTTGGCTTTATATATTGGTGTCACCCGTGCTACTTTTAGTCGAGATGGGAATATACCCTGCACCAGGGAAAGATTACAAATGAGGCTCAGTGGGATTAATATTTGTGAGACAGTTTTTAAAATTGTTCCATTAAAATTATCAATGCCTGCACTTTTGTTCATGTTAATTTGCATTAAGGTTTTTGAAATTTCATCTGTGTTAGTAGGATTTAGAAAAACTGAGGATTGATAACTGCCTGTCAGATAATCTTCTATATTTGTATTAGAGGTTTTCCTAATTTTTTCCGATAGGCTGGGTCCAATGTTGATCAAATATTCATTAAATTTATTTTCTATATCTTGGTTGTCGGTTAAAACTTTGTCATTATGTATAAATCTTGATGTCTCTGATTTCTTGTTTTGTTTATTCAGTAGAGACTTTATTAACTTTCACGTTTCTTTGATGTTGTCTTTCTGATTGCTGAATTTATTATGGTAATAATTGATTTTGGCTCTCCGGATTACTTGGTTTAGTCTGTTGTGATATTTTTTTATATTGAGATTCATTGTACTTTGTAGGGTGCTTGATAAATGTTAAGTACAGTGTGTTTTTCTTATGACAAGCAGCTATCAATCCCCTAGTTAGCCATGGTTTAGTCGTGTTTCATTTAAATTGTTTAGCATTTTTTAGTGGGACGGCACGATCATATACATCTGTGCACGCAGTATGGAATGTGTTGTAGGCATCTTTACATGACTGACAATCAAGAATACAGTTTCAGTTTATATCAGACATAGCCTTCTTAAATTTGTCAATATTTTCCATTCCAAAGTCCCTACACATTAGATTTTCTTTTATAAATGACTTTTGTTTAGCTTCTGGTTTTTTCAGGTAGTAAATAGGCAAGTGATCAGACAGGTCTGCAGCAAAAATACCTAATTGAGTTTTCCATTCAACAATGCTATTTGCGAAGATATTGTCAATGATGGTCGCAGTTGTTTCTGTAATTCTAGTCGATTTTGTTATGAGTGGATAGAAGCCATATGAGCCAATTAAGCTTAGTAGGTTTTGTGTATAAATGCAGTTTTGTTTTAGTAGATCAATGTTGAAATCTCCCATAATATGTCCTATCTTATTTTCCTTTTGAATAGTTTGCAAAATGTTGTCGAAAGCTTTGATAAAATTATCATTATCCACTCCTGGGGCTCTATAAATAACACCAACAATTTTGCGTTTTGATTTACTTCTGGGTATTTCAATAAAAAGGCCTTCTATATCTGGATCCATCATGCACAGATCTTCTCTTATAGTATATTGAATCGTATCCTTTACATAGATGCCTACACCACCCCCCCCTTGTGGTTGTGTGTTGTACTGGTCTATGCTTTGCAATGAAGTTATAGTGATGTCTATCAATTAAGCTAAGTGGTGAGTCTGGTTTCAGCCACGTCTCAGTAACACTGATTAGATCAAATTCATGAGAGCTTGCATCCAGAAACATGTCTAGTTTACCGTTATTCTTCAGAAGAGATCTGATATTAATATGAAGTTGAGAGAATGTGATTGCTTCATTTACATTCTTAATTAAATTATCATTAAATTCCTTTTGAAGAATATAGTCACACTCTGGTGTTAGATATTTAATTTCTTCATTATCAACATCATCGTGAGATATAATATTTTGGTAGGAGTTGTTAAGCTTAAACGGATTAAAAAGTGTGTCTTGGTGGGTATATTGATACATGTGGTTATATCGTTCATTTATGTCCAGGATAGCTAACAGGAAATCAGTATCATCATCATAGTGATTGTAGGGAAATAAATCGTTATTGCGGTGAATGCACCACCATGACACCTCTGTTTTTTAGTTCTGCATATTCATCAGTGGTAAGCTTTGAGCAGCGTAAGTGTATCCAGACACCACAGCAATCACATAGTGCAGACGGCTTCGAGAGGGGCTTCGTTGAAACATATAAGATAATGAATGGGATTTATGACAGGCGCGTTACTGAAAATTTCTTTACAAACAACAGTGCTCCCACAAGAGGGCACAATTATAAAATTTATAAGAACCACTCACACTATATATATATATATATATATATATATATATATATATATATATATATATATATATATATATATATATATATATATATATATATATATATATATATATAATCAATCTACATACACTAGCACATGTTTTTTGCTTAAATAAAGGTGGCATGTGCATGTATAATTGTATATATGTATATATAGATAGGGTAACAGTTAGAGGAATGCAAACACAAAACATTCCGGAAGTTGAACTACTATATGATATTTTAAAATAAATTTTACAAATAATAGAGAACATAAAGGCATTTATGCCTGCGTTCTGACATCTACTTAACTTAACTTGTTATTTGATGCATGGTACTAAGTTTGATGATATATCAGTTATATAATTATATAACTGGTAACTGGTTTTAGACCACATATTGAATATGCTAATTTTGTCTGGGCCTCACATTTAAAAACCCCACATAAATGCTGTAGAAAATGTCCAAAGACGAGCCGGTGTAGCATGGATCGACCAGACGGGTACAAACCATCCCAGCTAAGCTGGGTACGGGACGACCACTCTGAGTACGTTCCAAGCACGCCCCCCCCCACCCTTAGTAGGATAGTACACATGTATAAAGACTGATGGGCGAGGTTTCGTTAAACAACATCATTCAGCACGACAGATTCGGTGGCGGCAGTGTCATGGTGTGGGCTGGAATCCGTGAAAATGGCAAAACAGATCTTATTGTGATTCGCGGAAATTTAACGGCTCAACATTACTGTGAAGAAGTTGTCGCCCCTGTTGTCATCCCCTTTTATGCAGCATCATGCAGACTTTATGTTCCAGCAAGACAACGCCCGTCCTCATTCAGCTAGGGTCACCAGTGATTTCCTTGAGGCTAATAACATTCCGGTGTTGGACTGGCCAGTGCGATCACCGGACCTGTCTCCTATCGAATACATGTGGGAAATTCTTGGCCGTATGGTGCGTGAGAACCATCCACATCTTCACAACGTGCGGGAGCTGGAAGCTGCACTGCTCCAGGAATGGGATGCGATTCCTCTTCGTGACATCAGGTGCTTAATTCGAAGCATGAGCAAGCGATGTACGGCGGTGGTTAATGCATGTGGAGGTCACAACCGGTATTGACAGCTCAGTGTCATTATTAAAATTCTGTTGAATGATGCCATGTTAAAGGCGCGATGCTAGGATTACAGTAACAAGAGACTGTTGTTCAAATTGCAAAATGACCTATCAATTAAATAATATATTTGAATCAATTTATTGTTTTTGTTAAATAACATTTATACAGTAATATTCTCAGTGTTGCTAAACTTTTTTGGTTCAGTATATATAGCACTCTTTGTTAATGGGCAAACTATAACTTTTCAACTTCCGTATAAATTATATACTAGCTGAGAGACTATCTAATAGACATTTCCTGAACTGCTTTGTTTCACTGTCCTGAGTGTGTACCGTGTCTACCCTGCCTGGAGAAGTCATCTTGCGAAGACCTGCCTGCGGAAATCAACTGCAGATATCTGCTTGCGGAAATCATGTCGACTCGCGCTATGAATATGTTAGCGCCTAAATTTCAGTAACATAGTAGCCTATTACGTGCATTGGTTAGTTGTATATGGCAGTTAGCCATCCAGTTCATATGCTTAGTTTATTTGTAAAAACTCTGGACCACAGTATGCTAGGAAATACTATACAGCAACGTTTATATCCGCATCACTTTATTTCCGGAAGCATCAATTTTACACTGAGGTCACTGTCCGTGCTCCAATTGTTTGAGCCCGGCATGTTACTGACTAAACCTGACTATTCAGCTCGATAGGATAGGTTAGAGTGGTTAGGGACAATTTCTTCATTTAGAGACATATAGTGTACGCCTCTTTTCCGGCTGTTGCGGTAATGTAGCCCCGCACTCTGGCAGGTTGTGTAAAATTGGCCAGTTACCTATAGGGCCTCATATATATATATATATATATATATATATATATATATATATATATATATATATATATATATATATATATATATATATATATATATATATATATATATATAATCTGGATTCCCCATCAGCACGTTGATCAGATCCGACCCTGTGAAACTATTGGAGGTTTCCAAGCAGCAGTGATGGTTAAAGTGCTGATTCACATACATCTACCCCATATCTTCGGATACTTGTTAGCTAGATAACCCAATGTAGGAAGCACTGCGAAAACACATAGTTAGAAATGTGAGTTAATTAGTTTGTTTACCGGCCCGCAGTGCATATCTGGGCATATTGGAAATTAATCCTAATGACAGGTCAACTGTTAGATCCGTAGGACTCGGTGACGGACGGGACACGAATCTCCATCTAGCTCGGTGCGGTGTCTGAGTGAGATCTTGGAATCCACCACCTCCTCATGGCAAGGACGCTCGCGATGGATATTCGTCTCTCTCTACCCACAATAACGACATGTTAGTGATCAAAACTTGCTTGTGTGAACTGTAGCCATTGTCCAGGTGGTGTTATATGTGGTTGTGTGGCAAGGTAGACAGATTTTCATCTAATTCTTGGTCGTAAACTACGCGCTCTGTCAAAAATAGCATTTAAGCGTGCGCATGCGCACTATGCTCTTTAACGAACTTAGTCGTTTTTATAACACGATCTCTCCCATAGGCTCATATATGCTTATGGCTCTACCCAGGGGGCGGGGGTGTTCAGGGAACGAATCCAGGACAGGCGGCGCGTACCCAGCGTGTACCGAGCTTGGCTGGTACCTATCTGGTCGATCTGAACTACACCAACACTGATGTTCCAGTGGGGCCGTGCAACCATTGCCGCCAAGATTGATCCACACAGTGTCATCCCAACTATTTGTGTCACCAGTGTGTCTATCCATACTAATTTTAGAGATATGGAACAATTATAGTTAAACAGTAGAAATATTAATATACTATACAAACAATGTGATTCGTTTGACAGTAAATGTGCACAATAATATACAACATAGAGCTATCCGGTGTCCCTTCCACGTGGTGTCGCCGGAGGTACCACACAGGTCCTTGAATCCGCAATTCTAAAATTAGTATGGACGACACACTGGTGACACAAATAGTTGGGACGACACCGTGTGGTTCAATCTTGGCGGCAATGGTTGCACGCCCCACTGGAACATCAGTGTTGGTGTAGTTCAGATCGACCAGATGGGTACCGGCCGTACCAGCCAAGCTGGGTACGCGCCGCCTGTCCTGGATTCGTTCGCTGAACACACACCGCTGGGTAGAGCCATAAGCGCATAAGAGTCCATGGGAGAGATCATGTTATAAAAACGACTAAGTTCGTTAAAGTGCATAGTGTGCATGCGCACGCTTAAATGCTATTTTTGACAGAGCGCGTAGTTTATGACCAAGATAGGATGACGCTTTTAATGTACCGAGACGGTACAATGTAATCCTTTTTCATCACCTGTTCCCGCCGAATCTGGCATTAATCAAGATCAGAATTCGACGGGCTTTCCAAATCTGTTAACCATTTCAAAATCGGTTAAGAAATGGCTGAGTTATCTACGGAAACCCCCTTTAGATTATCTTCAAAATATTGCCGTGACGTCATAACCACGTGTACGCAGAACTTCTAGAATGTTCTACAACATTCGACTGCGTTATTATTAGCTACGCGCTGATTGGCTGTTGCTCGACCGATGATTGGTTGAAGCTTGCACCTGTGATGTCACGAGTAGTATAAAAGGAGACTAGATCCAGAGCTCGAGAGCATCCTCGGCCAGGGGCCGAATAGGTTGGACCTGTGTCAGCTACGATCAGCACGACAGGCATTACGCAGATCACTTCGCTTTCTGTCGGTTTCTCTCCGGTAGCCAGCAGTAATCCAACCCACCACACTAAAAGCAATTTTGTAACTCCCGTTGCCTCCGGGAGCATTTTTGGAACTTTTTAGATATTGTTCGCGAATATATCAAGAACTAATTCGGAACACGAACTTGCAGTGAGGCCTTTCCCAGCCTGAAAATGTGATTCTACAGATGTATAGGCAGCGATGTTCTTTGGTGGATGACTCGCCGGATCTGCTGGCCACGCCAAAAAGTGGTTATTTAACCGTCCCCGCGCTGATGTCGTGCAGGTTTATCTAAACTTTTCGACTGCAGCATGTAAACTTTGCCCGGTATGTCTTCAGAGCTGGTTGATGTACCCCGCACCGCTAAGCTTAGTTATGTATCTTCATCCGCATTTAACAACCCCTGCTTATGATCGGGTTGTTGTCAACTTCCATCCATACCATCGGTGTACGGGAACTTTCGTCACAGCAGTAATGTTATTGTATCTCTTGCGGACTACTCGTTAGACATTCTATATTGTGATTACAGTCCCGAGTTCGATCTGCTCACGTCATAAGCTGCTTGTGGGAATCCTGTTTGCGGAAACCAGGCTGCGGGAACTTTCCCGTTTCCAGGTAATGCATCAACTCACGTCAACCGAAGAGTGACATATCAATTTCAGTCACATGATAGCTGAGACTTAAGAATGGCTACCGATTATTCAAGTAACTACACTTGACATTTTAATTATCCCGTTAATTATATCTTTGATAATTATATCGTATCTGTATAAATGGTCCCGATGACTAAAAGGCACTGTAACGGTCTTAGGACCGCTAGTTATAATTTCTGTATCTGTTTATAATTATTCTTATTTTCTGTAAGGTGTTTTTGCTAACCGCATCGTAGTAGGTTCCTTAACCTGTACTATATATATATATATATATTAATAAGAGGCCCTAAGGTAATTTGCCAATTTTATACAATATAGCCGGTGTGTGATGTTACATATCCACTACAGCCGTAAAAGAGGCATACGCAATGTGTCTCTTACAGACAGATTATCCCTAACTACTTTAAACCTATCCTATCGAACTAGAATAGCCAGGTTTAGTCGGTCACATGCCAGGTTCGAGCATGGTGAGCATGATCAGTGACCTCTGTGTAAAATTGATGCTGGGGGTAGTAGTGATGCGGATATAATGTTGCTGTATAGTATTGCCTAGCGTACTATGTCTTAGAGTTTATATATATATATATATATATATATATATATATATATATATATATATATATATATATATATATATATATATATATATATATATATAAACAAAACAGAATAACTAGGATGGCTACTTGCCATATACATAACTAACTAATACAGTGCTGATAGTATATCAGGTCATAAAACTTTACGCTGCTTGTTAGTTGAGAGCACACTGAAATAAAGATAATATATACAGTAAGAAACAGAAAGTATAAAAATGCGGTCTTTAAGACCGGGTAGGTACCTATTAGTCATCAGTACCTATTACGGAAATACTGAATAGTACCTGCTGGCCATCGGTACAGTAAGAGTTCATAAATCACGGAAATTGATATGCTACAGTTGAGCAGCATGAGATGGCACGATTCCGAATGAAGGGAAGATTTCCGCAAGCAGACTGTTGATGCGGCTCACTCTCAAGACCTTGAAGAAGTTATAGAAAGCTGTCCATTAGATAATCAGAATAACTGATACATAAATTTACACGGTGTGTTTTAAAGTTTCCGTCCGGCGATGGTAGTTTGAAAGTTGCCCATTAACAAGGAGGGCTACAGTGGTAATTAAATATGCATGTGCATTAAACTGGGTACACAGTGCGGGATACATCACATAGCTCTTGCGATGCACCAGGAAGAGTCCCACCAGACTGGTCGAACGGTTAATTAACACACACGACATGCTGCACAGAAGTTTGATTCCACTTTTCGCATTGTCCCGAAGATCAGGCGACTTATCCACCAAGAATCACCTTGGCTCTACATCCTGTAGAATTACATCGGGCCCACAAGGCCCATCCGCAAGAAGCTCCTCTGTGAGTGTTCCGGAAACTGGAGTTCTTATATTAAATTAATTTGCCTTTGGCTGGACATCTGAGAGCTTCCAAAATTCCTATCGCGGATGTCCAAGATAACTCACCGGCGCAGATCTCAATTCCGAATAACTCTACCACAGTCAGTTAGCAGTTCTCCCACATCTTGCACTGCGCTGGTCCAGCAGTCTTGCGGATTGTGTCGGCTTCCACGCCGATGTGCTCTCGATTCTCGATTTCTGGTTTCTTTTATACTACTCGTGATGTCAGAGGCAGGACGCTCCAGCCAATCAGGGGGTGAGCAGTAGCCAATCAGCATGCAGCTAGAAATTGTGACGTGGCTATCACGTAAACAGCGCATTCCCCATTCATTTAATACATACACGTGATTACGATGTCAAAGCAATATTTTGAAAATAATTTATGTGAGCCATTTAACTATACTTCAACGATTTTAAAAAGGTAAAAGGTTCTGAAATCCTCGTTTCATTCTGGTCCTGATTGGTACCAAGAACGATGCGAATAGTGTGATTGGACGAAATCACAAGTACCAACTCGGTACACTATAAGCATACACTCTCTCCCAATACTGACACGTGTTGCCAGGGACGCTCTTACAGACATAGCCATTTTAACGAAACCTCTCTCATAGGGCTTTATACACGCGTACTATCCTACCCAGGGGGGGGTGAACTTGGAGGACACCCGGAGCAGTCGCCCCATACCCAGCTTAGCTGGGACATTCCGTACCTGTCCGGTTGACCCGTGCTACACTCGTATAGACGTTCAGTTCCGTATACGAAGTACGGATCGTCATGATGGAGTTGTTGATTAGTTCTGGGGGTATCCCGTTTGTTGGAGGTGAGAGTCGGACGCTCCGATGATTACAAAAGCCGGTCTATTGGATTGGGGGAATGATCATGTTCCAGTGAGGTCGTACAGGCATTCCTGCGTGCATCATAGTTCACGACCACCATCTCATCCATGCTATTCGTAAGCCCCGTATGTCGCCCCGTATGCTGCAACTACATGATATCACTGATTTAGGTAGTTACCGGAGTGATGTACTTTGGCGCAATCTGATATGCTTCTGAAGGCTGGTTTGTGTCGGTTTATGCAGACGGTTGACTGGCTGGTTTAGTGAGAATGATATAAATCCTAGCCGCAGAATATCTTTCCTACGCTTACTTATCCTAAAGGAACAATGGAGACGGAAGGTTACCAAGGACTTTTACACTTATTATAGGCTATTTATATGATATATTTAAATACAACAAGAACCCTCCCTTAATAGGAGACTTTCATCGAAGCGAGAGGATGTGCCTCATGTGGGCCTCCATCTATATGTGTCTGTCCAACCGCAGTTGGGTAAAACAAAGTGTATTGGGAAGTGCTTGCATGACTTATATACGTGTTGTTTATGCTGGTTTACTGGTCAATCTTCACAGATACTGGTAAGGCCGAATCTCCATGCTAATTAAGTCAGGTGGATGCAGTTGTAGTTAGCAGTTCTTCGAGAGGATGCTAGCTAATGTTTAGTCAAACACGGATGTTAATGCCACTGAGGCCAATCACCCTAGCCTATCGATTAGATAAGGTTTCATCTGCTTGCCCAGGAAATGTTCTGCCCCCCCCCCCCATTTAAAATCATGGTAAATTATGTATGGCTTAGCCGAAGAAACTCTTGACAGACCATTGGAGACTTGTTTTGAAAGTGTGGAGGGCCCACTCGACCATTCTAAGTCACCACACAGTTGGTCTGCCTAGCCTGTCTTTTGCCACGAGCCAATGTGTCGGAATCAAGCTGTATAGACCTGATTCCTGGGAGTTAAAGGTTAGACCTGAAGTTAGGTTTACGTACAAGTTGCCCACGGTTCACTGCTAGGCCAATAATTAATGAGCTATTTCGCAGTGAATTCCTACTTTGGTAGAAAGTTATTATCCTAGAGATATCGTGAGATACAGAGGGAGGTGTGATGTGTAGCTCGGGCGGCATTTTGTCCCGTTTCTACCTCTTCCTGGTTAGTCAGCCTCAGTGATGCAGAGTGGAAATGCTGAACCACCGGTGTGTACAATTATTGACATCTACGGCTGGTGGAATGATCATGCTCCAGTGGGGCCGGGCGAGCATTCCCACCAACGCCGAACACCACTGTGTCTTCCCAGCTATTCGTGTAGCATGTGTGACGGTGCATACTGGTTTACTTAGGTCTAATATTTACCTATCTGATGTAGGTAAAAGCTCAGCAAGTCGAAGGTTGGCTTTTTAGTTTGGCAATGAAGGGACGAACCAAAGCTTATGGCACATACCCTTGTGAGTAAGGAAGGGGCATAGGTGCGCTGCCTGTGTATATCTCGCTTGAGATATCTAACTGCCCTGCATGACCTAATGTTTAATATAAAATATATATGCCTCCCGCTGGCCAATAAATTGGTTTTGCAAGAGGAAAGTGCCTTGAACGGGCCTCTGTCACAGGAAACAACCTCTACATCACAGCGGAGGAGTAGAGTCGGTATTAATGATCTCCTATTAACAATAAAGCAAGTGTAGTGAATTATATTTATGTTTTAAGTGATGCAAGCTGGTTTATGTGGCGACGGTGCACAGATTTCAACAGAAATCTGAGCAGTCGACTCTCTAATAGCTTGTTTAGCTGGTGCCACATTATTTTGGTAGTCCTTCTTGAGAAGCTAGACTAACCTTTAGTGTTACGGTCCAGACATATAATGGTTAGGCCACAAACGGCTTATGCCTACTTAACGATAAAATGGTTTGTCTTCTTGCGTAGCTCCCTCAAGCCCCCATCTCAGGTCTGTCTTATTGAGTGATGGCGCATACATGCATGTTGTCTGACCAACGAGTCCGAAGCCGATGAGCTACTTCTAACTACATGTCAGCACAACCATAAATAACAAGACAAAGACAGGACAGCACAAAAGCGTTGAATAAGCACCTTATCTAGTTATGATGAGGCCGAAGAAGCTGATGGCAGACTATGGTGACCTTCCTTGAAGGCGTGAAGGACTCACTTGGCCCTTCCAGTCACCGTAGTGTTAATCTGCGATCAGCGTCTTTTGTCGGCATCTAAGTGCCGAGAATGAGCCATATGAGAGCTGGGAGCTAACGTTTAACTGTGTTAGGGTTATGTAAATGCCCAAAGGTTCACTGATAGGCAGTTACAACTATAATTATTATATCGCAGTGAAATCCTACTTTGGTTTAAAGGCTATTCTAAGAGGTACAAGTGAAGGTACTGAGGAGGGTGCATGAGTCGTCCTCGTTTAGATTCTAGCCATCGAGGAACCTATGCAATTCCAAGGGTCGGCGCTAACCTAACCGAAGGGGGAGTTACCAAGTCAATGTATGGACATGTTGGCCGGAGGTTGGCGCAAAGAAAGACAGTTGCTAAAGTAATTAAATGGTCTTTATAGACTCGTGGCCTGTATAGTTGGTGGTCCACTGGTTACAATATGTGGCACCGAAAAGCTCGCTTTTCAATATGAATAGCCGCTTGGAGCAACTGCCTTGTCTTGCTACAATATCCTAACCGAGATATCTGAGCTAATATAATGTTAGGGTTACGGTGCCGTGTCTCCTGTTTATTGGTGCAGGCACGAGAGACGGTCCTTAGTGAAAAAGTGTTGTCGTTAAGAAAGTTAAGTGGTGCAGTTATTGAAAGTCTGAAGTATCAGTTGAACGAGTGCATATTTTCTATAAAAAGTTAACTAATGAACATAACATGAAAAGGTTCAAGATAAAAACTTCTAGAAACGGCACTCACTATCACAACTTATACAGTAAAACGCAGTAAGGACAGGCTGATCTTTTGGCGCTTACTTGTAATCAGCGCAAAAGAAATATAAATATTATTCAAGAAAAGGGTGCTTATTAGTCATCAGCGCGAAAAGTCCAGGAAAGTACAGTTAAAGAAGAAATGCGCAATTGATGTTGGCACCTCTTAGCCATGGTCACAAAGGAAACACAGTAGAAAGCTACTAGAAAGGATTTGCAGTAATTGAAGAATGGCTGGAATCTCCAGTGTGGATGTCCGGAGAGTAATACAGTAAGCATATAGATATAACTGTCACAAAACAATTGTCGCCACTGGCGCAGATGTGGCGATCAAAGCAATGTTCACAGTGAAACGGTGCGGTTCGAAACAGTTAGAGGATGGCACTAGAAATGGGTATTCAATTTAACCACTTTTTGGTGTGGCTCAGACAAGATTTGGCGAGATATCACTTACGGCCAGAAATGGCACACGGTAAAGTTTCTGGTGTTACAGTTCGAAATTGGCATCTGCACTAAGGTTCTTTACGTTGTGGCATCACTAGTAGATTTTTGCGCGGCTTATAAGAACCGGTGAGCCGGCTTTAAAACCATACTTTTTAATTTAGTTTAATAGTCCCCTGAGGGACAGAAAGGTTTTGCTGACGCCGTATAATATGGGCAAGGCCTCCAATCATGGCTTCAGTTGTATGTCAGTAATAGCGTTGGTGTAGATTGCCGAAGCTGGTCTGCGCAGTGCTTGGGAGAGCCTTATGGTAAAGATAACTATATTGGACTACCTCCCCATCCCGACTGAGGAATCGCAGGCGATATGGGCTATTTTATACTTTCTGTTGACCAATCAGCGGTCACCACAGGCAATTTCTCAACCAATCGAAGCATGGTTATTTTAGAGGAAAGGCTGAAAGCGCGTGAACGTGATGTCACAGTGAACTTCACCCTACCAGCCTCATGGCGCATGTGTAATACGGGCCTACACCACATTGTGAATCTATCTGACAAAATTTTAATTTAATGATATCTCATGCAGCCATCTCTTTTCCGATTGTAATTCTGTAAATTGATCCGTGTTTCTGAACCAATCCTGGTTAAGATTCATCCAAGGATGAGTGAAATGGGTCTCGTATTGACGATTACGCAATACGGGCGATTATATACACAAAAGATGCCATACCCTACACTGTCTTGAAACATAGACATGCTATCACGAATGGCATGCATGTGTAATGCACGCTGTTATGGACTTAGTTATTTCTCGTGTTTTAAACAGTCGCTTTAACAGGGTTTACTAGTGTAATGTGTTGATATTGAGAATTCTTAAAGGTACTATGTCACACCAAGGGGTGTTAAATGAAAAGTAATAGCAAACTTACAATTGTAGTAACTTAGCTACGTATAAAGGGTTACTCACCCAACAGAGGTCTCAAATCGGCCCGTGGAACCGGCGGCAGATATGCGCAGTTCAAGTTCCAAGGCACGACTGCTGGGCGTCCGTAGAAAGGGTGGGAATCAGCTAGCCCGGCAGCTGCAAAACGTGAACTCCGGGATTCAGCTTTTACACCTATACCAAAATGCACGGCTTCCTATATATCAATGCCTACGATGTCTCCCACATCAGCAGCATCGCCATCCCCCTCTATCTCCACACCTAACAAGCCGTCTTTCCTTTGTAAAACGGCAGTGGTAGGTTGTAGCACCTCCGCTGAAACAATGTTTTTACAAGCACCACGTCCCGCCACCAAGACACTGACTTCTCGGTGTCCCTTGGTGGTATGCAAAACACTGTCCCGCACAACATCATCTCCCGCATCCACAGACAGCAGCGACTCGGGAGGGGCGGTTCGCTCCGCCTCATGGATTCGTAAACGCCGACGTAGACGGGGAGAAACACGTCCCTGGCGGCGTCACTGTTTCTTCTGTGCTTCGCCAAAGCATCCAATGAAGCATTGCAAGAAATGGCCCATGCTAGTAGAGCTTATCCATCATCCTGTACGCACCACAGACGGCATCATTGGAAACTCTTCCAGCGGTACACCGCAAAGTGATATACAAGTGTGCCTGTCTCTTTAGCGGTGTTTCCACCAGTGCCACCGTTGACACTGGCGCTTCAATAACAGTATTCAACAAGCGCTTATATGAGAGTATCCCACCTCATAAAAAGCCTCCCCTTAAACCTACACACATTTATCTACAGACAGCTGGTGCAGTTAATCTAGTTATCCAAATAGAGGAGATGCAATTCATACAGCGAGTTGTCATCGCCTCTATTCATAACGATGCCCTCCGTGGCTCTGATTTTCTGTGCCAGCGAAGCCATCATACACTGCAAACAGGAACTTGACATACACGACTGACGGATACCTCTTGGAATGGCATCGTCATTGTACGACACATGCGCTGTAACATTATCAACTACAGCCACAGTTGAGCCGGGACAAGAGCAAATCTTGTGGGCCACCGCAGTTAGGAAGCAACACACACATCGCCATGCTGGAACCCGACCCTGATTACATGATCGCCTCTCAATGCGCAAGTCCGCGCATGATAGTAGACACCACTAATAGGGCACATATACCCTTTAGGGTGTTCAATGGCACCGCAGACCCCATCACTCTTGAACCAGGAGTACGCTGCGGCCATTTAGTGGACATTATCTCATTGGAATAACCTACACTTACCGACACACAACAGCATATGACTGATGATTTACCCGAACATTTACATGATCTATATCTATGTGCCACAGTTGGATTACCGCAATCACAGAAACATGAAATTCAGAACCTACTGTACAAATATTGCGATAGTTTTTCCTCCGGAGACATGGATCTCGGAGAAATTCATCTTGTACGACACTCCATCGACACAGGCAATAATCGCCCTGTACGTCAATCGGTACGATGTCTTCTCATTAATAAAGAAGCAGAAGCACACCAACAAATGAACGACATGTTGCGGACCGGTATTATCGAACCCTCAGCATCTCCACGGGCCAGCCCAATAGTACCAGCAGGCAAAAAGGATGGGACCTTGCGGTTTTGTATCGACTACCGCCGCCTTAATGATCTTAGTGTCAAGGACTCTTATCCGTTACCTCGGATAGATCAGGCCTTGGATTTCTTGTCCGGAGCCAAGTGGTTTTGTACCGTTGACTTAGCTAGCGGTTACTGGCACGTGGCCATGGATGGGGCTGACATGGAAAAGACCGCATTCGTTTGTAGGGATGGTCTTTTCCAATTCCGCAAGATGCACTACGGCTTGTGCAACGCTCCCGAAACTTTTGAACGTCTCATTGAGCAGGTATTAACCACGCTGCAATGGGAAATCTGTCTCTGTTACATTGATGACGTAATAGTCTTTGGACCAATGTTTGAGCAGACCTTAATAAATTTGGACACCATGCTTTCACGATTCCACACGGCCAATTTGAAACTCAAACCCAAGAAATGCCATCTCTGTAGACAGAGCGTTGAGTTCCTGGGACACGTCATATCTGGTGATGGAGTGGCTACTCAGTCATCAGAAACTAAGGCAATAGCGGAGTTGCCAACATCCTCTTCAGTCACAGAGATGCGGCGTTTTCTTGGCTTATGCGGGTACTATCGCCGTTATATCCAACATTTCAGCGAGATTGCTTCACACCTCTACAAGATCACCGAAAAAGATCGACCATTCAAGTGGACAAGTGAGTGTGAAGGCTCCCTCAGGGCACTGAAGGAACTCTTGACGACTGCCCCAATTCTTGCTCATCCTAATCCAAACCCCGATTTCATCTTAGACACTGATGCGTCGGCTTACGCCATCGGTGCGGTTCTATCTCAGGTCACAGATGGAATGGAGCAGGTATTGGGTTATGGTTTGCATACTCTGAATAAAACAGAGAGAAGATACGCAACCACCAAGCGAGAACTATTAGCGGTGGTGCATTTCGTCAAGTACTATAAACACTTTCTGTACGGGCACCCGTTTACACTCCGTACAGACCATGCCTCACTATGCTGGATCAGGAACCTAAAAAATCCAGAGGGCCAGGTAGCGAGATGGCAGGAAACCCTGCAGGCCTATAACTTCAACGTTGTTCACCGTCCCGGCAAATTGCATGGGAATGCCGATGCCCTCAGTAGAGTTGGCGCGGAGGTGGAACACGAAGAGGCCGCCACCGTGACACAGTCAACACAGCCATCTCTGGAGTTCCCCGAATTGAGGTGTACAGAGTGGAATCCGGAGAAAATCGCACATGACCAAACAACAGACGTGCAGACACGAAATATATATGCGTGGATCCAGGAGGGGGTACGTCCTCCCAAGGAATCGGTAACACCACTATCCACCATGACAAAATATTATTACCAACTGTTCGAAGAATGTCAACTAATAAATAACGTTCTATACATTAATAACCGTCTGGTAGTCCTAGAAAGTTATCGTAACCTTATCTTGAGCCAACTACATGATAACGCTGGGCATCTGGCCGTGGAAAGGACAGTTACCTGTATCAAATCGAGATTCCACTGGATCGGAATTCGCGATAGTGTCAAGGATTGGGTTGCCAAATGTATCCCATGCCAAAGACGCGCTGTTGGCCAGCGCTGCATCGCACCCTCCCAAATTAAGATTGTTGGTGCACGGTGGGAGCAAATGGCTATCGACGTGCTTGAATACGACGGATGACGGAAATAAATACATCCTCGTATTGCAAGACTATTTTACGAAGTGGGTAGAAGCATTTGCTTTGCCAGACCAAGAGGTATCCACCATAGTAGAGGTCTTGGCAAGCAATGTGTTCTGCCGTTTTGGTATGGCTTATGAGTTACACTCCGATCAAGGGAGTAATTTTGAGAGCCGGCTCATATCAGAGCTCTGCAAATTGTTTCATATCGTCAAAACAAGGACGACTCCATACGATCCCCGTAGCGACGGGATGGTAGAGAGATTCAATAGAACTCTCGTGGAGATGCTTACAAAGGAAACACGCCTTGATTGTAGAGATTGGGATCTACGGCTCCCATATGTACGCATGGCTTACCGCACTTCAGTACATTCCAGCACGGGTTATAACCCTGCTTGGTTAATGTTAGGCCGTGAATTAGCCTTACCCCTGGATCTGGCCATGCCCCAGATACCAGGAGAGAAAAATTCACCATCTCTCTATGCTGAACTCTTGCGGCAGTGGATAGAACAAGCACATGAGTTAGTGCGAGAAACACTATCCACTGCACACCGGTGGCAAAAGACATGACATGACCGGAGAGTGCATGGAGATCCATATGAAGCAGGAAGGATGGTCTGGTTACACGATTCACGACGGTCTGCAAACGTGCCAAGTAAACTAGTTACCAGTGGAAAGGCCCCTATGTGGTAGTAGGTAAGACGTCGGACGTGACCTACCATATCCGTGCTTCGGATGGCCTGACCTCAGTCATCCACTTTGATCGGCTTAAACTGTGTGTCAGTGACGACCCAGCACCAGAGCTCGGACTGGGCGTTTTCCGTGACACCAGTACCCAGACAGATATTTCTATGGAAAACAGTGTTCGCTCAGAGTCCCGCGGTGCCAGGTCGACCCAACTTCTACCAAGCCAGAATGCGGGTCAATAAGCAGCTAACGCTGACGACGATGACGAAATACGTACTCGCCCTCTCCCTCCTCAGCACGGGTCTAGCATTGGCGTGACTAGAACCGCAAAACCGTACAACAAGGTGTACCCGACCACCACCCAAAATCGCGAAACCACACACCTCCCAAGGGACCCCATCTCCAGAAGTCCCACCGCGATCCCTCCAATTCACATCCCTCATCTATACACCAAGTTTGGACATCACCGGCCCAGTCCATTTCACACTCCACTCATCGTCTGTTGACTGTCAATCTTCAGATATGAGAGAGACTGCTGCTACAGAGGAGGTGGCATCCCGCACCGCACCGACCAACATTACTCACCCCCCCCCCCACTCCCGCGGTGGGCAGGGAAGCAGCCTGTTCAGTAGACTCTCGGCTCGAATTTTTCCAGTGTCTAAAAACAACGACAGGACACCAACTATCATGTAACGGGGGATGACCACATCCCCCTGTCCAAAGGCTACCCCA
The DNA here is from genome assembly GCA_034401795.1 of Chaetoderma sp. LZ-2023a. Classification (NCBI taxonomy): domain Eukaryota; kingdom Metazoa; phylum Mollusca; class Caudofoveata; order Chaetodermatida; family Chaetodermatidae; genus Chaetoderma; species Chaetoderma sp. LZ-2023a. The sequence continues at coordinate 69,262,512 of CM067367.1, forward strand.
TCCATTAGGCCTACCATACTTCCCCGTGAGCAGTCAGGACATCACACCACAGACAGGACGTCATTACATACAGAATACACTTGCCCTCAAGGCTGGATACTTCAATTCATCATTGTGCGTACATCACATACATAATCGGTTATACTCAGCATAACAGAGGCATTCAACAACGGCAACATCGTTTAGCAGCACCTACCGGTATTAATTAATAAAACAGTTCCACCCGCACAAGATGTGGGAGAAATAATATCTCCCGCAATCCCCCACCTCCCGCAATAACAACAGACTCGGCATTCACCAGCGTGGAAAACTGGAATGCGCCCACTTCGCTTTAACATTGGCATCATACAGCAGCCCGGACATCCTGACAACAACATTATCATCAACAAGCAACAACCAACAAATCTCCTGCACACACCTTCTTATCTAGCTACGGGAGAACTGATCATATGGATAGAAGGATTGCACTACAGCCATCTACAGTACGCGTCACGGGAGAAGCATCTGCCCAACGCCCCATCCCCTTCCCTCTCCCATGACGTCATACAGAAATAGCCAAAACTACGTCCATCATTTCCACGTAATAACAGTCGATATTATTAAGAGAGCAAGATGCCCGCATTGTCGTCAGTCACGAGTAGGATTTTGCTACCGAAAAGTTGAATTCGATAATGGATTGATCAAAGTTACGACAGCATCCGACAGGTCATCTGCACTCTAAAGTAACTCTGTCCCGCCCATGGGCTCGGCCATTACAGAGCGAAATACCATCAAGGTTCGATAAAGTTGACATCATGCCGCCTCCACCAACTCCCGCACCTGGCAGCCATAAAAACGTCACCTTCACCACAGCGCAAGTATCATCCACAGATAACCAGCTACGCTTATCAAACTCAAATCACCAACATGTCAGGAACATAGACACACAGGTTGACTGTATTCACAATCTCCAAACGACGACATTGTAAATTGTAACATTGTGTGCACCCATTTCCGAGTTGTACTGTAGTTTAACCATTATTAAATGGTATTAATGTGTATGGTCTAAGCAGGGACGGAGCTAGTTCTACCCATTGAGGAGAATGCTTGGCAGCCCTCCCGCTCGGAAAACGCAGCTATCTTGTCGGGATCAGTAACTTTGATCTGCCGCCTGAATAGATCTGTTTAAACCACACATCAAATTACCTACAGCTTTACTGTTATATTTTTGATTAAGAACACAACTGCTCTACCGTGTTACAAATCATTAGCGCACGGGCCGGTAAAGCGCCATCAAAATGCTAACAGTATAATTACAAAGAGAATTTCAAAAATTCTCTTCTCTGCGTTCCAGTCCATAATCTCCACGGGCTGAGAACTACCTTTTACACACAACTATAAGACGCATGTTTAAGAACCCGCGCAAATAGGGACATTATTTTATACGAAATCTTGATATAACATATATTTCCATATCTCGCATCTGCAAAGGCTACACCTCAACAACAGTATTTCGGCCATTCCCATAAACAGCACATATGTTTCCGATCAACCACGTGTTTCCAAGGGCCACGTGACTTTTACTGCTATTTCCAGTAAATTGGATCAAACGCTTTAAACAAAAGAGCTGTCCAAATACGCGACTACCACCGAGTGATGGAGGAGTGGCGAGGGTGAGTCGGGGTAATTACCGCTCACGTCACCAGGCTCCCACACACACCATCGGGCGTTCCAGCCTAAAATTACAACAGGCAAGTTTATAAGCATCCAATCTGTAAAACCGCATCACGCTAATTAAAAGGTGATGCTCCACGGGAATAAGTAGTACCCTGTTTTTATGTTGATCGAAGAATCTGAATACGCTAAGGTAAGACTATATATGTTAGATCAATTGAATCCCGTCCCTGGGATGACTACGGTTATCCAACACAGCTGCGCAGCTTAGTTGCCCAGCTGTGTCCCACACAAAATGAGCACTACGGACTCCGGTATTGTAAGAACATCGTGTGCGAGGTAAAGTATATAACACCCCCAGTGCAATAATGTCATAATCCCATCAAGCAGTCTCAGCTATGCTGAAGCTGCCTGATAAACTAACTTTTGAGTTATTATTATGTTCTATTTTTCTTCTTATTTTTTTGTGTGTCTTAGATGTCAGGGCGACTATGGGGTCAGCGAGAGCTGCCCATTGCAGACCCACTATAACGGGCCGCAAATATTTTAAATCAAGATAAGTGTTGCGTACACATTTATTTACCCGGGGTGCATAAGTAATTCAGCTGTAATGTTTTAAATACCCCATAAGGGTATGCTACGTGAAAATTATATTTGATATACATATATTTTAAACAAATTAAAACTAAAAGTATGCATCCCCTCTCCTCTTTGGCACCTCTATGTGCTCTGTCCCTTGAATACGCGTCTATTGTGTCACTACTCCTCTCCGGCCACGCGCCTACCCGGGAAGTCTATAATTCCTGCCTAGCGTACGTCCGTGTGTCGATCCGCAATGCGTGATCGTTTGCCACGGATGTCAAACTAGGAGGGGGTGGTGTAGATCGGATCGACCAGTCAGGTGCCAGCCGTACCAGCTAAGCTGGGTATGCACTGCCCGTCCTGGATTCGTTCCCTGAACTCGCCCCCTGGGTAGAGCTATAAGCATATATGGGCCTATGAGAGAAATCGCGTTGTAAAAACGACTAAGTTCGTTAAAGTGCATGCGCGCGCTTATTACTATTTTTCACAGAGCGCGTATTTTACGACCAAGATAGGATGACGCTTTTAGTGTACAGAGAAGGTACAATGTAATCCTTTTCAATGACGTGTTCCCGCCAAATCTGGCATTAATCAAGACCAGAATTCGACGGGCTTTCCAAATCGGCTGAGTTATCCATGGAAAACCCCTTTTGATTATCTTCAAGGTATTGCCGTGACGTCATAACCATGTGTACACAGAACTTCTAGAATGTTCTAGAACAATCGACTGCGTTAATTATTAGCTACGTGCTGATTGGCTGTTGCTCGATCGATGATTGGTTGGAGCCTGCACCTATGACGTCACGAGTAGTATAAAAGGACACGAAATCCAGAACTCGAGAGCATCCTCGGCCAGGGGCCGATTAGGTTGGATCTGTGTCAGCTACAATCAGCAACCCAGGCATTAAGCAGATCATTTCACTCTCTGTCGGTCTCTCTCCCATAGCCAGCAGCAATCCAACCCACCGCACTAAAGCAATTGTGTATCTCCCGTCGGTGCAGGAGCATTTTTGGAACTTTTGAATATTGTTCACGAATTCATCAAGAACTAACTCGGAACACGAACTTGTGGTGAGGCCTTTCCTGGCCTAAAAATGTGATTCTACAGATGTAGAGCAGAGATGTTCTTTGGTGGATGACTCACCAGATCTGCTGGCCACGCCAAAAAGTGGTTATTCAGCCGTCCCCGCACTGATGTCGTGCAAGTAAACTTTGCCCGGTACGTCTTCAGAGCTGGCTGACGTACCCCGCACCGTTAAGCTTAGTTATGTATCTTCATTCGCATTCAACAACCCCCGCTTATGATCGGGTTGTTGGCAACTTCCATCCGTACCATCGGTGTATGGGAACTTTCGTCATAGCAGTAATGTTATTGTATCTCTTGCTGACTACTCGTTAGACATTCTATATTGTGATTACAGTCCTGAGTTCGATCCACTCCCGTCATGGGCTGCTTGCTCTCTTGCTGACTACTCGTTAGACATTCTATATTGTGATTACAGTCCCGAGTTCGATCCGCTCCCATCATGGGCTGCTTGCAGGAATCCTGTTTGCGGAAATCGGCATGCAGGAACTTTCCAGCTTCCAGGGAATGCATCAACTCACGTCAAACCAAGGGTGACATATCAATTTCAGTAACACGATATCCCACGCTTAAGAATGGCTACCGATTATTCAAGTAACTATACTTGACATTTTAATTGTCCCGTTAATTACATCTTTGATAATTATATTGTACCTGTATAAACGGCCCCGATGACTAAAAGGCACCGTAACGGTCTTAGGACCGCTAGTTATAATTTCTGTATCTGTTTATAGTTATTCTTATTTTCTGTAAGGTGTTTTTGCTAACCGCACCGTAGTAGGTTCCTCAACCTGTACTATATATATTATTCTGATCATTTCACATTGTATTGATTGTTCTGGTTAGTTTATATGTGGCAAGTGGCCATCAGTTTATATGTTTTGTTTATTTGTAGAAAAATATAGGACTGCAGTGCACGTAGGAAACACTATACAGCAAAATTTATATATGCAGCACTTTCTCCCGCCGCCAACACTGAGGTCGCTGTCCGTGCTATAACTCTGTTTATCCCGGCATGCTACCGACTAAAAACCTTTTCTATTCAGCTTGATAGGATAGGTTTAATATGATTAGGGACAATCTCTTCATTAGGAGACGCGTAGTGTACGCCTCTTTTCCGGTAGTTACGATAATTTAGCCCCGCACTCCGGCAAGGTTGTGTAAGATTGGCCAACATACCTAAAGGGCCTCATATTTCTAAGTTATTGTCTCTCTTCATGTTCCACTAAGCCTTATGGCTTCTCAATTGTTTGGATGTCCCTATCCGCAACATGGACTGATCCGACCCTGGGTAACTATTTGGGTTTCCGAGCGGTGATGGCTAGGGTATGGTGTCACACACATTCCCCTCGTATCTTCGGATACTCAGTAGTTAGTTACATTTGCCAATGTCGGAAAGCACTGCTAAGACATATCTTAATTATTATTTTCTTTAATCTGCTGAACAGTCCTCCAGCACCGCAGTGCATAACTGGGCAACTTGTGTTTAAACCTAACGCCAGGTTAAAAAGTTAGTTCCATAGGACCTGGTGACGGGCGAGATGCGCATCCCCACCAAATTCTGTAAGAATGTCTGGGCACGATATTAAGATCTGCCACGCCCTCATGGGAAGGACAATCATGGTGGGTATTCGTCTCTCTTACCCCCACCATAACGATAGATCAGTTACCTAAAAATGCTTTTGTGGAAAGTAACCAATGTCCTGTGACGTTTTATGTGGTTACGAAGCGAGATGTCCAGATTCTTACCCAGTTCAGAGGTTTTGCAAAGTAACATGTATGCACGCTGTCTTCAGTATTGATGTCTTAGGGCAGCCATTCTCAATGACAGCCGTATCTAAAAAGCTAGGTAGATGCCAGCCATTTGAGGCCTAAAATAGTTCTTGTCTCTAACAATTAAATATTAGGCTAGGTATAGAAGAAGGCCCGCACAAATAAAAGCGGCAACTACTAATTCAGCTTATTGACAATTTTATAAGATGGTGACGTGGGAATCCTTCGGGAATCTCTCATCCCGTCTTCACGTAAAACAGCACGCAACCGTATAGTCATAATTTCACTAGGTATGGTCTTTTCTTTAGAGCATCTTGGTTGAATATTAGAGTGGGCCCTTTTCGGCCACAACTCTTCTCCCGCTTTAAGTGATGGTGACTTTTTCCCGTGATGGAGGCCTGTGCGAGGCACTTGCCTCTCGCAAGGATTCAGTAATGACGGCCCGCGCGAGGATAATACTCCTCACCCAAACTAGCACTAGGAGTAGTGCCCGCATGAGGCACATCATTTTCCGACACTACAAAAGATAAGTTTCTTTCCTTTCAGCTTAGAGGTACAATAGCTTATATTAAGTTAATTGGTTATCTCGTGTATGGGGATACCTCTGCGGACCTACGAGTCTGTGTGGTGCCTCCGGGAGCCCCACGTTTAGAAGTTCATCAGGCTGTCTCTATATCTTGTATTTTCGTATGCTCATTATATTTATCTAGCATACTTCACGGTCTGTTTAGTGAAAAAATATTGTATAGACTTATGTTCATTAGGTCACCAAATCAAATCTTGTAAGTCCATAGATCACAAAATTGCTATGGCCAGGCATACTGGTGACACAAACTCTTGGGATGAGACTGTAGTGTTTAATGTTCGCGACGATGGTCACACAGCCACACCGGAACGATTGAGTTCCACCGGCCTTAGGAGCCTGTCTTTGTTACCCATAGGGCAGTATCATACAGGATCTGTCACCCTGAGACCAGAAGCTAACCAGCGTCATCATTCGTCGTGCACTTGCGGCGTGGCGAGTCGACACCAGACACCGGAACGGCCTGACACTACCCCGCGAGCTACACCTTCACTCACTCATGCAGTCATCTGATCTGTCACTGATGCAGTCATCCGATCTGTCACTCATGCAGTCGGTTGGTTGGTCACTCGGTCGGTTGGTCAGTTTGTGCGTGGGTGGTTTGGTCCATCACTCATGCAGCCATCTGATCTATCACTCATGCAGTCCATCAGTCTGTCACTCATGCAGTCATCCTATCTGTCACTCATGCGGTCTATCAGTCTGTCACTCATGCAGGCATCCTATCTGTCACTAATGCAGTCATCCGATATGTCACTCATGCAGTCCATCTGGCTGTCACTCATGCAGTCATCCTATCTGTCACTCATGCAGTCATTCGATATGTCACTCATGCATTCCGTCAGTTTGTCACTCATGCAGTCATCCGATTGGTCACTCATGCAGTCATCAGATCTGTCATTCATGCAGTCCATCAGACTGTCACACATGCAGCCATCTTATCTGTCACTCATGCAATCATCTGATATGTCACGCATGCAGTCCATCCAATCTGTCACTCATGCAGCCACCCGAGATATCATTCATGCAGTCGGTCACCCATGCAGTTGGTCGGGTGGGCAGTCGGTCGGTTTGTCCTTTAGTTGGTCGAGCAGTGGGTTGATCAGTCGGTGGGTGGGTGGTTTGCTCTGTCAGACAGTCCATCACTCATGCAGTTATCTGATATGTCACTCATGCAGTCAATCAGTCATGCAGTCATCCGATCTGGCACTCATTCAGTCGTCTGATCTGTCACTCATGCATTCATCCGGTATGTCACCCATGCAGTCTAGACTGGAAGCCTCTATTTCTCATGCAGTCATCCGATCTGTCACTCATGCAGTCGATTAGTCTGTCACTCATGCATTCATCTGATCTGTCACTCATGCAGTCATCTGATCTGTCACTAATGCAGCTATCCGATCTGTCACTCATCCAGTAATTCGATCTGTCATTCATGCAGTCATCCGATCTGTCACTCATGCAGTCATCTAATCTGTCATTCATGCAGTCATCCGATCTGCCACTGACGCAGACATTTGATTTGTCACTCATGCAGTCATCCGATCTGCCACTCATGCAGTTATCCGATCTGTCACTCATGCAGTTATCCGATCTGTCACACAGGCAGTCGGTTAGGCGGGCGGGTTGTCAGTTGGTCTGTCAGTGGGTTGGTAAGTTGATGGATGGGTGGCCTGGTCTGTCAGTCTGTCCATTAGTCCATCACTCATGCAGTCATCCGATTTGTCACTCATGCAGTCCGCCAGTCAATCAGTCATGCAGTCATCTGATCTGTCACACCCATGCGGTCAGTCGGTTGGTTGCTCAGTAGGTTGTCAATCTGTGGGTGGGGATTTGGTCTGTCAGCATCTCATGCAGTCCTTTGATCGGTCACTCATGCATTACGTTAGTCTGTCACTCCTGTAATCATCCAATTTGTCACTCTTGCCGTCATCCCATCGGTCATTCATGCAGTCATCATATATGTCACTCATGCAGTCATCCAATATGTCACACATACAGACCATCAGTCTATTACTGGTGCGGGCAGTCAGGCTGTCACTCATGCAGTCCTCCGATCTGTTACTCATACAGCCCATCAGTCTGTCACTCATATAGTCATCCGATCCTTCACGTATGCAGTCATCCAATATGCCACTCATGCAGTCTGTCAGTCCATCACTCATGCAGTTGGTTATCCGATCTGTCACTCATGCAGTCAGTCGTTTGACCGGTTGGCCTGTCTCTCAGTCCGTCACTCATGCAGTCATCTGCTCTGTGACTCATGCACCCCATCATTCCATCACACATGCTGTCGGTCATGCGATCTATCACTCGTGCAGTTAGTAAGTCATCTGATCTGTCACTCATACTGTCGGTCTCTCGGTCATCATGTCCATCAGTCAGTTATTCAACAGATCGGGCTCCCACGCAGTCCTTCACTCATGCAGTCGGTTATCTGATCTGTTACTCATGCAGTTAGTCAGTCAGTCGTCTGCTCTGTCACTCATGCAGTCTGTCGATTGGTCGGTCGGTCGGCCTGGTAGCCTGTTCATCAGTCTGTCACGCATGCAGTCATCAGATCTGTCACTCATGCAGTCTGTCAGTCCAACACTCATGTAGTCGATCATCTGATCTGTCACTCATGCAGTCAGTCGGTCATCCGATCTGCCACTCATGCAGGCGGTCAGTTGGTCGGTCGGCCTGTCCGTCAGTCTGTCACTCATACAGCTATCCGAGCTGTCACTCATGCAGTCTGTCAGTCCGTCACTCATACAGTTGGTCATCCGATCTGTCACTCATGCAGTCAGTCGTTCTGTCTGTCAGCCTATCTCTCACTCATCCAGTCATCTGATCTGTCACTCATGCAGTCAGTCAGTCATCCGATCTGTCATTCATGCAATCAGTCGGTCATCCGATCTGCCACTCATGCGGTCGGTTGAAAATTGTCAAAAAGTCACCCCTCTCTTTCCCCTCCCATATCCTTACCGCACCTATTTGTAATTTCAAGGTAGTTCGAGATGAGTTCACGAAAAATGAGGATTGCTTGCTTTTTCATAATGAAAGTCCCATAACGAAAATACGACAATACTGGTAAGACACACTTTAATCACTTATGAATGAACGTGGGTTGCGCTGCCCATTTTCGTAATAACTGCAATAGTTTACGTTGCGAAAACTGATGACGTAAGCCACCTTCACGTATACGCGGTGCGCGTTACCAGTGTTGTTGGCCAGTTTACAGCTAATTCGCCTATTTTAGCCTAGCCTATCATTTACTTTAGTCGTTATTAATAGTATTTACTGATGGTGCATCTATATAATAACAATAGCTAATTGACACCAGTTGACACAGAAAGCGAAACAAAAAATATGTCACGTGATAAGAGGGATTTCCCCGCATGAATATTTATGAGATGCCCACTGAATACAATATAAACTAGATGGCTAAGATCAGTAATGGCTGTAAAAATGCGCTATTTGACGATCACGGGAACGGTGAAATTACATCGGTTTATTGGCGGCATTGTGCAAATATGAACATCTGACACAATGCGATGATGTATATAGCCTAGAGACAGATTTGCAATAATGAAATACTGTGACACGCTTTAAGGTTAGTGCACTGTTGTTGATGTATTATTTTAAACAGCATATGCGGGTACAATATATAACATTTAATGATCGGTGGCAAAGATATAATTATATATATGTTCTAATTGAAGAACGGCACAGGCCGTAGAAAAATGAGACAATAGTTATTTAGTGATGGGCCGAACCAGGCCGTAAAAGGCATGCCTAATAGTCGTCGACGAGACTTTAAGCATTATACAAGGGAAAAACAAGACTATCAAGTTGGCCTATTAGTCATCAGTGCATGAAAGTGAAAATATGTGCCAAGTTACAAATGGCGCAGAAGATCTTTGCACTGGAAAAAGGCAATAATGTGTTACGGTTGTAGAAAGGAACAATGGTATGAAGAGATCCGACTCAGGTTGATGACGTTGGACGTGGTGTGAGAGTTTTGACGAAGGAAAACGAAAGCTTCGCGAAGACGTTGAAGTTTGGCACAAGACGAACTGTGCGGCAAGCCCAGGTGCTTCACTGCAAGCAATGTTCAGAACAGGCAAAAGAGATGCATCAGTATTAATGAGTTCAGTCAAGATTCTGCTCGATGCTACACACATTCGAGAGATGCAGGGGGTTGGCTTAACTGAAAACAGGTTGACACAGTCTTTTCGGCCCAAATGGAATTGGCCGGAAATGATGTAGCACAGTTTCGACACTACCACAATGAGTTGTTATACCACTTTCAGTTGTGGTAGGGATAAGAGATGGCGAGATATAATCGTTGCTATAGGATGGCTCATGAGCCAGATCACAATACAAGTTTGAGTACGAGTTCCATTATGAGATATATAAATTTGCTGATGCACCGTCCAGATTCTCGGCTAGCCTCTGATACTGGCTATGCCGATTTATATAGTTCAGTTTTAATCCCAAAGTTAGGCTGCAAAATTAATATTCAGAAATGGCAATGGGTGGATTCCGGCGGCACTAGGAGTTACTAGTACTAACTTGTGGCTGATGCTTATAGCGAACAACGTGTGATGGATAGCTTCTTACTATATCCATACTGAACGATGACTCTATCTCGACTGATTTTTATGAAGTTATTGGTTTGATTGGCATCTATTGAGTACCTGATTCCAGGTTCCATTCACGTCATCTCTGGAGGCAACGGGGAGAGAGGCAACGAGGAGTGAATGAGATTGCCTATTTTTCCAGTGATCGTCAGTTGGACGAACAGACACGCGATCCCAGGGTCGCTGGTTTCACAGCTCTGCTTGTTACCGCCTGAGCTATCGCCTCCCCTATGGATATTTTTTATGATTTTTATGGGCCGAAGTGGGGCCTTTTATAGTCTTGGGTGACCAATGGGAATGCTTCAGCAGCATGCTACTGCCAATCCAACGCAAGTAGTAACAACCCAGTAATCACGTGTTTAAGACTTCATGGTACTATGGGGTCAACCATAGTGTGGGAAGTAGTACATGTGCCTATTTATATATTAAGCGATATCTCTGCCATTTCTCATGTGATGGAGCGAAACGGACCCGTATTATCAAGTTAGCAAACACGGGAAATATATACGGTAAAGCTGCCATCTCCGTACCTACAGTACAGTGTGGCTGCCCTACCTAGTTTATCATGCATGCGTGGTAGGCAATCCCATGGACTCTAATGTTTTCCTTATAGTGTTATAGTATATGCGCTCATACGAACTGATATGGTCGTATTAGAGAGGTGAAGAGGGACAGTGCTGGTACGGGCCATTCTAGCCTGGCCCTACATGATCCGTGCTACATCTATAAAATATCGGCATAGAGAATTCTGTCATTGTAGCTCTAAGACATATTTTGGTATGAGATGATGGACAGCCTGACATTTACAAATGATTTCAAGTGAAAACCCCCATATACAATCCATCACAGCCAAAGCCAAACGGACAAATGTCTTTGTACACAGGAACTTAAAAACTTTCGGCCCAGCCGAAATACAGACACTGCTACAAGGGACGTGCACGTCCCAGCTTAGAGTATGCATCCCCTGTATGGAGTCCTCCTCACATTGAATCCATATGTGACATTGAGATGCTACAGCGACGATCGGCACACAGAATATCTCAGGATTTAAACCAGACTTCAAGCGCCACAGCTCTCATTGCAAAACTTGGACTTGAACTACTCCAAGGGTGCAGGGGCCAAGATCATAAATGTACAAAATCATAAACAGCCTTGTTGAGATCCACCCTAGCGTCAACCCGACCATCCACTGTCATTGTCAAAGTAGAATACATCACAGACTAATGGTACAATATTCCAGAACGGACACAAAGCTTCGCTCCTTCTTTCCAACAGCAATCCTAATCTAGAACAGCCTTCCCAGCAATGCAGTGGCAGCCATAACGGTTGAGAGCTTCAAAACCTGTCTTAAGAGATGGAGTTCCTAACCAGTACATACCATATGCCAACAGCTTTTAATCTTTAACTGTAAATAACTGGTTTTAATAAATTGTCCAAATTTTTAATCCATCTTGTACATCGCAACCATTGTGGAATGATATCCAAATTGGATCTCTACAGTATACTGAAGAAAAAACAAAAGACGAGTGCATCTTTAAATTTTTGTTTGAAATTGTGCTGACTTAGTTGTCTCACAGACTGAATCTTTTGAAACACCAGGACGATTCTGACATCCTTAGCACTTGACAAATCTTTGAAATTGCAGCTACATGTAGGTACCGGATTTGTTACACTCGGTACAGTGATTCCAGTAACATTACCATATGTTTTCTCAGAATATTCATTTACACTCTCTACAGCAGTGATATAACAATAGCGTGAGTGTAGCTCTGGTGCCACGCTGCTCTGCTGGTTCTTTCTCAGACTCCGACTCATACCCATGGTATGCGTCGACTGGACGATGCTGGTTAGCTGGCCTCGGGGATGCAGAAGGGAGACTGCAAGTGACCAGTGACAACAAAGAGCGACCTCGAGGGCCGGTGGAATTTTCACATTCCAGTGGGGCTGGGCGAGTTTCCCCACCAACGGTGAACATCACCGCGCTGTCTTGGCTATTCATATAACCGGTGTGTCGATACATATTTGAGATTTATATTATAATAATTATAGCACAGTGAGTCGAGGGCTGGCTTTCTGGAAAAGGCATTGGCATAATAACGAACAAAGTAATTCGTTGAAAGTGCCTCACACGGGCCTCTGTCACAGGAAAATGCCCACCTTACTGAAGTGGAAGAGGAGAATCAGTTAATACAAGGCTAAAGGTGCTGAATTATATGTGTCTTGTTATATATATATATATATATATATATATATATATATATATATATATATATATATATATATATATATATATATATATATATATATATATATATATATATATATATATATATATATATATATATATATATATATATATATATATATATATAACAAGACATATATATATATAATGGGATGCATGCTAGTTTACGTGGAGGTAGTGTGCATGTTTCAACAGAGGTCGGCGCAGTCATCTCTTATACCTGTTACTGGTTTAGTCTGTGCCGCGTTATTTTGACAGTCCTTCTCGAGGAGCTAGACTAACATTTAGTTATTGAGTCCAGACATAGAGTGGTTAGGCCTCCACTTGCTTATGACTACTTAGTTTTAACAAGGGTCATCTTACTGGCGTATGTGCTCGAGCACCCATCTTAGGTCTGACTCATTGAACAACTACCTCAGGCAGACTGTGCATACATGTTGTCTGGGTGACGAGTCTGAAGCGGAAGAGCGACTTCTAACCACATGTCAGCACAACCACAAGTAACAAGACAAGGAAATGACAACAACACAGAAGCATTGAATAAGCACCATATCTAGCTAAGGTGGGGCTGAAGAAGATGATGGCAGAATTTGGTGACCTTCATGGAAGGCATGGAGGATCAACTTGACCCTTCCAGTCACCATATGGTTAGTCTGCAATCAGCGTCATTCACCATCGACAAAGTGTTGAGAACGAGCCACACTGGACTCGTTCACTGAAGCTAACGTGTACATGGCTTTAGGGTTACGTAATTTCCCTGAGGTTCACTGCTAGGCTGTAGCTACTATAATTAATATTTGCGCAGTGAATTCCTACTTTGGCTTATAGACTATCCTAATAGGTACCTGGAAAAGTAAAGGGGGGAGTGTGTGAGTCGTCACCTAAACAGGGGCTACAAAAATTGAGTCGGCGCCATGTGATGAGGCTGGCCCCAGATCGTGGATACAGGAACTTGAAGTATTTATGCTGGTGTAGATTTCCAGAACAGCGAGCTCTGCGTAGTAGGCTTGGATAATGTTTACCACATCAGACTACCCCCTCGTCCCAACTGAGGAATAGTAGCCAATACAACTCCTTATATACTACATAGTGACCAATCAAAGGTCACCATCGCCGATTGCACCAATCAACGTACCACTACGCTGGAGGAACAGGCTGAAAGCACGTGCCTGTGACGTCACAATGACCTTCACCCTTCATCCTACTGGCACATGTGCGACGCAAGTCTACACTAACTTTGAAGAATTATGTAGCCACCAGGGTGGGTACGCGGCGGTCCGTCCAAATATTTTGCTCCACTGCACCACATGTGCACGGTGCATGGATGAGCTGGTTAGCGTCAGTTCTCGGGGGTGACGGAGCGCATTTCGTGTACAAAGACCGACTTCTAGAGCTGGTGGAACGATAACATTCCAGTAGGGCTGTGCAACCATTGCTGCCGAGACTGAACCACACCATCTCATCCCGGCTGTTCGTGTCACTGGTATGACAGTCCATTACTCAATTTGGGAGTTAGACATAATTAACAAAAATGATATAGCTAAAACAAACAATACTACTCGTTTGCTAGAACAAGAGAGAAAATATAGTACATGGAACTAAGTTGGTGTCTTGTTTAACGTGGGCCTGTCAGAGGTACCTCGCTGATCTCGAAATCCGCGAGGTAGCCCTGCAGGGGAGAGTTCAAGCATAGCCACTTGCGTGGTTTAATATAAACCGTTATACCCTGAACAAAATATTATTGTTGCGAGAGGAAAGTGCCTCATGCAGCCCTCCATCACAGGAAAATGCCTTCAACACCGAAGCGGAGGAAGAGAGCCGGCAAAAAGGGCCACTCTCTTATTCAAACATATGCTAAGTGTGTAGTGCGGGTTAAAGTTCTCTTCTATTCATAAAATATACATATCCTAGCTAAATTTAGGACTATTTGTTACTTTATGGACACTTTAACTAACTAGTAGTATAGCCACCATTTTAGATAGCTATTTGCAGGCGCCATTATTTTAGGTTCTATTGTCTTCGCCGTGTAGCAATTGTTCGTATAAAACCATTCTCGCAATGCTAATGCTAGTCATTCTTCGGTTGGCTTCCACAGCATAGTAAGCATAGCATAGTACAATACTAGTTGTATATTTCCTATGGTGCAAGTGACAACAAATATATTTGTAACAAGTTTACTGAAAACTGTTGCTGCCTATAGCAGCGACAGCTTTCCATCAAATTGTTGTCAATATAATAAGCCGATAATACAATTGTCACAAAATAAAGATTTGATAACAATTTGGCTGAAAATTGTTAATGCAGCAACTTTCAACAATCAAATTGTTCTCAAAATAATCAGCAGGGCAGTCAGTGCTACAACACTTGCTGAAGATATTTCGAGCAACTTTAATGACAGTCATTTCTGACTAAGGCAGCAACAGCGTTGTCAAATTCTTCTCAGCATAACCAGCGGGCTTTCTGTTTTGTAAGCTGACAAGTGCATACACAATTAGTTAGTCCTATACCATATGTGTATTCCAGTGTGAAATATAATCACAAAGATCCTGCAATCAGGCCCACTGAGAGGGGGTGCAGCCGGTGCACCGCACCAGGGCCCATGAGCTACCAAGGGGCCCCATAAATGTGTCAGTACAATTTTTTGAGGTGCCTATATTTCGGTTATCTACAAAAAAAACCTTGATCCCCATGACCCACAACCCACGACCCACGACCCACAACCCTCGACCCTCAACCCTCGACGGTCCACAACCCTCGACCCATGCCCCACGAAATAACAGCACATGTAACGTGTCCACTGATATCTGCGCCACAGGCCGTATCAGCCGTATGAGTTTCGCCTACTCCAGAGTCGGACTGGGGGTGCTTTAGGGGCCGTGCCATCAATTGACTGGAAAGGGCCTAGAGTTAAGAGATGCTAAAAGTATCGAAAAAATATGACCATATATCCTATTGAATTCCAAACCAATGAAACCATGAATAACTTTCAAAAACTAACAGGAACCTGAGTAATGTAATATGTTATGTAATAACATAAGTGAACATGTTACAAGATCTAACTATCCAGTTTGCGCAAACAAAGAAATACACAGTTAAAGGGTACACTGTAATGACCGTATACGTACATCAGCTATGGGTATATGAGAAGTGTTTTTAGTTCAGTTGACAATACTGAGAGTTTTTTATATACACACTCATTATCAAGTGATTTCAGAATATCGACTTCAACCGTGCACAACAGGAGTGCCTCTAGCAGATCTTGTCCAAGCAGAGATCTCAGTCGGCTCTTAACATATCTCAGTTTTGAAAAGATCCGTTCACAAGATACCACTGTGCAAGGGAGGGTAAGTGCAACTTTGATGCAACTATACAGTTTATTGTAACTTCTGCAGTGGAAGCGGTAGCCAACTAGTAACATGAGAATACATGCGAGGCAGCGAGAACAGTTTCCTTTACAGAATGGTGGATCATCTGGATCTTCATCACTGTCACTGTCATCTGCTACTGTGGAACTTACTGGCTCGCCAAGGTACCTGTGGCATTGCGCAAAATGGATGAGCTCCTCTTTCAATTCTTGCTCATCTACATCTGACAGTTGAGCAAGACATCGCATTGAGAAAGCACTGTTATCAGTCAGTTTTTCATAATTGCAAGGGTTAAGACATGATAGTTCAGAATAGAGTTCAGTGTTTCTTTCATTGAATCTGGTTGATATTTCTGCATTCAGACGATCCACTATGGGCAGAAATGCATTTAATCGAAACTGTTCTTTTGGATCAGTTGTGACACGCTCATCGTTGGCTTCATAAAAAAAACGTCGCATTTTACGTGTAATTGCCGATTTTGGAAGGGTTTCCTGTAGAGTAATATCAAAATCCTGATTGCTGTTAGCATCCACAAGTTCCTGCACTTCTAGACGAAATGTGCTTGCTTCTTCGAAAATCCGATCAAATTTGGAACAATCACCTAACAATACATTCTGTTCATACTCCACCATTTGAATTGCCTGATTTAGATGCATTCCGCGTGTCTGGAGGTATTTAGTAACTGGATTGAAGATTTCGAGCACCTTTTTGAGAACTGTTGCAGTAAGGAGTGAGTTGAAATTTAGATAGCTTGAAAGAAGACCGTCACTCAGACGCTTTGTTGCAGAACTACTTTGTTCAGACGTGCTAAGATCCCATAGTGAACCTAAGAGAATGAAATAACGTTGTGGATCATCACAGAGTTGTAAAATAGCCTTGTAATCCGACCACCAACGGGTTTTTCCAAGTTTCACCATTTTTGTCAGCTTCTTGGATCCACGAGAGTGAGCTTCAACACACTTTTTCCACACGTCCATTCGTCTCGAACTTTCATTGAAAAAACTACATGTTTGCTGAAGAAGCCCCATGAGATTCCTTGGTTCCTTGATTTCAGACAAAACTGGCGAAACTACTAAATTCTGTTGATGAGCGATTCCCCATACAAAGTAACCCCCTGGGACTTCATCATTGTAGTATTTCACCATGCCAACGTTTTCGGATGTATTCGCAGATGCTCCATCAAGAGAAAGGCCAATACGTGTTTTAATGTCAATCCCAAGTCCCTCAAGCTTTCCAACAAGAAGTTTCCAGAGGACCTTCCCTTTGCCAGAAGTAATCACTTCAAAGCCCAACAGACGTTCTTGAACTTTGCCATCATTGCCAACAAACCTTGCAACAATGTTCAGTTGATCTGTTCCAGAGATATCCACAGTCCCGTCCATCATGATGCCATACTTTCGATTAGATTCCTCATTGATTGTCATTACAATTTTCTCCTGAATGAGTTCAGCCAGAGCTTTGATAATATTGTTAACAGTTGTTTTACTAAGGAAAGTAGTAGTGTTGCCCCGACCTTTACCTTGTTTCTTTCCTTTCTCAAAACACTGTGCCACATGATTGCTAAGGACGGAGTCATACTTGCTAAGAAGCAACACTGTTTCAAGAAAGTTCCCATGATGCTTGTTTGTGTCTAACAGATCACGTGCACTTTCGGATTCACCTCGGTAAGGCAATCCTTGGCCTGCGATTAGCTTGACCACATCTATTATACGAGCAAGTACTTGTCGGTTGTGTTCCACTTTACGATAGGCAGCAGTTTCTGAAGCACATCTCCATCCAGGAATCAATGAATCAATGTCACCTCCACGAAGGTTTCGAAAATAGCAATCTGAAGCTTCTCGGTGATTCTGGGAAACTTCATGTCGTTTGACTAACTGACTAGCTCTGCGGAAATGGTCTTCACCAACACCTAGCACAAAATCATTTTCGCGATCAACAGAAAAACAACAACATATTCTGCAATAGAGCTTTCTGTCAATATATGTCAGCCATTTACGCTGTATAATACTGCCATCAGTTTCTTTCAGATGATAAATGTCCACTGAGAATGGAATATGATGTGTTGGCTGATGAGGTTGCAGTGAAAGATGATCAAGTTTTGCCTGACGTTCTTTGGGCCATTCTATAACACAAGAAGTATTTGGTATTTCAGTTGTGGGCTCCTGAGACTCCATTGATTGGTCATCTTCTGCATCTGGTGAATCCAGTGTTTTCTGATGATGAGGCTCTATTGAAGAAAGATCCAGTTGTACGTCGTTTCGGTCATTTGGATCAATTGGCATGTCCTGTGAACATTTAGTTACGCTAGTAGTCACTGATGCATTGTTTGGATCTAATGACTGGTCCTCTACAGAATCATGTGCTGGATATCCAGAATGTATTTGTGGAAAACATATTTTCTTTTGTCCAGGCTGGTTTGCCACATCCAGCAGATCCCTCCGTGCCTTGTCCTTTCTCTTTTCTACCCCACTCTTTTCCTTCTGGTTCATTTCAGCGGTTGACTGGCTGCTGAAAGGCAAGCAAAGGAAGAATGATCAGTCAACAAGACATCGATCAGTCAACAAGACATCAATCAGTGTTACACTGAAAGGATATTGGTGAAAGTTTGAGCTTTCTGGGGATTTTAATACATGGCCGCTACTGACAGACAAAGAAACAGACAAACAGACAGATAGGTGGACTAATGAAAGCGACCACTATATTTACACCACCACCCACCCATCAAATGGCACTCATCCCTCACCAATGACACCCCCTGAGTCCCCTCCCACATGCACATACGACTCTGCCACCCCACGCACATGTACCTGAAAATGTGTTTTGCATTGGAGATAACTCTGATATTAGGCTCAGTCATCATGACAGATTGACAATTACACATGCCACATGGGAGCTGGTGCACATGTTCGCATGTTGGTGGAGTAAGTCTACAATGTTTCAAAGAAACACATGAATCTCCAGGTAAAATACTGGACAGTGGGCACATGGATGGACAGACAGACGGATAGTTGCACAAGATGATTCAACTCTACCAAGTCTACCGCAAGTTTGCTGGGGCGTGGGGGTGGGTGGTCAGTGAAGAGGAGTGATAGACGGACACATCTGGCAGGCACCCACAAATGTGACACCCTCTCTCAACTCTGCTGATGTGGTGGCAAAAATAATAAAGCTGACCTTGGAATATTAACCCTTAGCAACATGATGCCGAAAAGTAGATAGTTTCAGAGTCTAGTAAAGAAGGATTGGTGCAGATTTTGAAAACAACTGTTGCCGAAACCTGTTGGTGTCTTAGACACTAACAGCTTTGAGCTTTCAGCAACATTGTTTCCGAAACGAACACCAGCTATAATATGAAATTAAATTAAATTTAAAAATTTGAAATTTCAGAGCTCTAAGGGTTAAATGTATTTGAAGTTAGAGCAGTAGCAGGAGCAGCAGTATTTGGGCCAGGGCCCCAGCCCACTCATTACACACACACACACACACACACGCACGCACGCACGCACGCACGCACGCACGCGCGCGCGCGCTCACACACACACACACACACACCAATAAATCTTACCTAATACGATTACAAGTTGCTTGAAGTTGATCTGTTTTCATTCACTTCAACAGTAAAAGTAAAACTTGTCTGTGTTACTGCTCGAATATTGGTATATATATACATTGGTTTGTTTCATCATCATTATAATTGGACTGTAGATCAAAGTTTTTACCAGAAAAACTAGAACAAAGAGGAGAACGTGCCACTCCTATAAGGCGACGGCGTAATGGTATTGCATAAGCAGCATAATGACAATTGACATAATACGTTTCATACTGTTTTGACATATGCGTTTGTGATAGTTACAGCATACGTTTGATATTTCTAAGACTCATATTGAATTTGAATATGCTTTATAAACATTTTTCTCTATTGGTGCTGGGCCCTCAACTATACTATGGGGCTGTAGCAGATGATAGGGGCTATAGGGCCCACAGTGTGGGCCATTCCATCTGCTACATTTGCTATTAGTCTGATCCACACTGGCGCCATACACATTTTCCGCGGATGGGGCCCATGATGTTCAGGACAGAGGGCCCTTGTGCCATTGGCACAATGGCACTATGGTCAGTCCGACTCTGGCCTACT
Source organism: Chaetoderma sp. LZ-2023a (assembly GCA_034401795.1). NCBI lineage: Eukaryota > Metazoa > Mollusca > Caudofoveata > Chaetodermatida > Chaetodermatidae > Chaetoderma > Chaetoderma sp. LZ-2023a. The sequence continues at coordinate 69,282,557 of CM067367.1, forward strand.
CAAAGTTTTTCCGCTTTTGCGCATTACTGGATGTAACGGGCCACGGTCACTGACTGTAATACCAGTATTTATATTTATGACGTAATCGACTTGTTATGTGATGACGTATTTGTGTTGCATGTAAACTCGTGCTATTGTGATTATTCGAGCAAAGGGTGAATAAGGTGCGCGTAAATAAACTAGAAAGTAGTGAATTAATAGTTATATGTTACATCATCAATAATTATAATTTCTAGCTATACATAGAGGCAATTTATATGCAAATTTCTTAGTACGTGTTGGTAGGCCTACACAGTCTATAGGTTTTACAGTTTTAAACTGTGGTAGTGTGTACCGTGTACGGAGGCAAAGTAGACTAGTGGTTGATGTTTGTTTTAACTGTATATTGAGTATTGACATTGTCTTTGTAGCTAACCTAATTTCACTAATATCAAGTCCATCACAGTTTTTGCAGAACAGTGACATCGAGAGCACAGTTTGATTGTTTAAGACAGGCAGGCAGCAATAGCAAGCTAAGTAACAACTAATTTAAGAAATTAAGCACTTATACAATACAATAAATTAGTGGTGCTAATTATAGACAAATCTCAGATGGAAAGTCATTATTTTAGAATTGTGAGTCATAAATGATAAACACTGTCAGGTTGTCTAGACTTTGGCTTTCATGGCCAACAGAAACCTCAGAAAATACTGGCTGTCCAGTCTGTAGCAATATGGGCAATCTCTCGAAACTACTAACCCAATTTGTATCAATATTTGCCAAAGTAGCCAAGGGCCAAAGTAGGATTTCCACATTTTTGCAATGATCCTGATTCAGCTCGATCTTTAACATATCCATAATGCATTTCTCAGAAACTGATGATCAGATTTGGATCAAACTTTGACAAGCAAAATTGCGAAAAGTTTGACTTAATTCCAAACAAGGGAACTCCAAAGTTTTGCTCATGATCCCGATCAAGAATTACGTAGTGCATGTGTGTGCGCTTCACGATGGGGTGGGCCCCTGGGGTGGGGATGGGTGGGGTGGGGGCGGGGCGGCACAGTGATGTCATATATGTTCCATTAAATTTATTGATTTTTTTTTCTAACAGTTAGCTACACCATTAGAAAAGGTCCATAAATCTAATGGAACATTTCCGGGCAGTAGCAGTTGTCTAGACATGCAAATGGTTAATATTGCTCCAACAAACACATATTTTCTCTATGTTTTTGTATTGTATTTCAGGATTCGTAAACAACTTATTTCGACATGTCTTCGGAGTCTTCCCATAAATCTGGAGCTCAGAAACTGAAAGAAAAGAAGAAACGCAAAGAAAATGAAAAAAGAGGACTACAGACGCTCTTCCAAGTAGGTATGAGTCATGTGACAATAGAACAAGGTACATTGTGTGCAGGTGATGCTGCTAATGTAAATGTGAATTTAGAATTACAAGGGGCAAGGGATATAAATGTGGATTTGGAACCAGGGGCATGTGATGCAAACATAAATGTGGATTTGAAACAAACTCCAGATGTTGAAATGGACGATACTGTATCTGGTAATGCAAAAGATGCTGCTCCTGCAGAAATTCAGCAAAATAAGACTGTACAAAGTGATATTAGGCTTGACATTGGGCATTTCATTCTCACGACAGAATTTCCTTCTCAGTCGGTAATAGAGAAATATGTTGTCAATGGTCGCATTGGCTTTCCTAACACATTCCCTAAAGACAGCAACAAACAATCTTTTCCAGAAAGCATCCTTAGGTTTAGAAATGTTAATGGCGAGCAGCATCCTCGGGACTGGCTTGTATGGAGTCAACATAAGCAAGCCTTATATTGTTTTCCATGCCGATTATTTTGCACGAGCACATCTAAATCTGCACTAGCGTCAGATGAGGGCTATCCTGCAAGTGCTAGGTGGAGGAAACTGTGTAGTCGGATCCCTGACCATGAGAAAAGCAATGGTCATAGAGAATGCTATTTAGCATGGCGTGAATTAGAAAAACGTTTGTCATCTGGGAAAGGTGTTGACAATCTTTTGGAAGCATCAATTGAAACTGAATCACTCAGATGGTACACCATTTTGAAACGAATACTCGATGTTGTACTCTTCTTGGGAGAACGTGGCCTTGCTTTTCGAGGTTCTTCCCAACGTATTGGTGACTCGAACAATGGAAATTTTCTGGGACTGATAGAGTTGCTGTCCCACTGTGATCCCATTCTAAAACAAAAAGTGCTACATGTGGAAGAGTCACAGAAAAATGGTGAACGACTTCAAGTGCATTATCTCTCCGCTGATTCTCAAAATGAGTTTATTGCAGAATGCTCTGATCTGGTGAAACATCACATTCTGCACGAGAGATATTCAGCAAAATACTTTGCAATAATAGTTGATGCGACACCAGATTCATCTCACGTTGAGCAAATAACATTCCTCTTGCGCTATGTAGTTCAGACTGAATCACGATTTGAAATTGTAGAACGATTCCTTAAATTTGTAGATTGTAGTGACAAAAAAGGATCTGAAATAGCTCAAATGATTGTTGAAACATTGCAAGAACATGGTATTCCACTGTCTGATTGTCGGGCACAAGCTTACGACAATGGGGCCAATATGGCGGGAAAATATAATGGTGTACAGGCAAAAATACTTGAACAATGCCCAACAGCTATATTTTCGCCATGTGGTTGCCACACCCTTAATCTGTGTGGAAATGATGCTGCGGAATGCATCCCAGAAGCAATCACCTACTTTGGAACTATTCAAACCGTATATAACATGTTTAGCTCTAGCCCAAAGCGGTGGGAAATATTGATAAATCGCATCGGCTGTTCCCTTCATGGCATATCGAGCACCAGGTGGTCAGATCGCGTTCAATCTGTGAAACCCTTTGTGGCTCACCTGCCTGGCATCAAATTGGCTTTGGATGACCTCTTGGAGCTGAACCTCACCCCTAAAACAAGAACTGAAATGCATGGAGCTCTTTCTTATGTGACCTCCTTCACATGTGTGATAATGTCTGCTGTATGGTACAAAATACTGGTTCCGATTGAATTCTGCAATAAGGTGATTCAAGCCAGGGATGCCACTTTGGATGTTGAAGTGTCAAATGTCAAATGCCTGCTTTCAGAACTGACTGAACTCAGAAATAACTGGAAATCCATGTGGAATGAAGCAAACCTTATTGCTTCTAACCTAGAGATAGAAGTGAAATTATCTCGAGGACGTGGTGGAACTCATTGGAAAAGGACAAGGTTCAATGATGATGTCACGACTGATGCAGACGTATCAGAAATGAATGAAACTGATGACTCACCCGAAGAAGCATACTTCAGAAAATCTGTGTTTTATGTAATGATAGATAATGTGATTGGTGGACTGACTGTTCGGTTCAATGCTGCAAAGAATATTTCGGAAATGTTCTGTTTTCTTTGGAAATATCTGACAATGTCAGCAGATGAGCTGGAACAGAAATCAACATCACTGGTTCACCAATATCCTGCCGACATTTCTCAGGATATAGTGCAGGAGATGAAACACTTACCAACAGTCCATCTTGCGAACTTTGGCAGCAAACAATTGGGCTAGTTGGAACTGTTGAACTCATTGACAGAGTACAAACTGGAAGGACTCTTTCCAAATGTGTGTGTCAGTCTACGTATTCTTTTGACAACTCCAGCCACAGTAGCTTCTGCAGAACGATCTTTTAGTAAACTGAAACTGATAAAAAGCTATTTGCGATCTACAATGTCCCAAGAACGTCTTGTTGATTTGGCTAGACTTAGCATCGAGTCTACGATTGCAAGAACAATTAACTTTCATGTGGTAATTCACAATTTCGCAAAGAAAAAGGCAAGAAAAGAACCGTTATTTATGAACTAATGGATGTATCTCAATAACTGTATACCATGGTAAGCTACCACCCAGACTCTAGTAATTAGGCCTAAATGTTTAAGAAATAAATCATGTTTTCATCTTTTGAAACTGTTCAGATTTGTGGGTGGGGAGGGGCCAGATGGTGGTGTGAGGGGGCCCCTAATTGAACTTGCACCAGCACATTTTAATCCTCTCGGCGGGCCTGCCTGCAATCCACCAGCACGTGCACGATCGTCTCTGACATGCCTACCGTGAATAGAATAATACGCTTACATCCTGATTGACCATGAAATGAATAGATTGTTCGAGCAGATCTGTGACTGGGTCTCGAATCCGTAAATCATATAGGCCTAACTAGTTTGACATGCACTTGTTAGCTAACCAAACAGAAAGTCCGCTGATTATTCTGACAAAAGTTTGCTGCCTTAGTCAGAAATGATTCCCACTAAAGTTGTTCGAAATATCTTCAGCAAGTCCTGCAACATTGACTGCTCTGTTGATTATTTTGAGAACAATTTATTGAAAGTTGTTGCGTCAACGATTTTAAGCCAAATTGTCATCAAATTTTTATCTAGTGACAATTTTTTTATCAGCTCATTATATTGACAACAATCTGACAGAAAGTTGTTGCTGCTATAGGCAGCAACAGTTTTCAGTAAACTTGTTATACATATGTTTGTTGTCACTTGCATCATAGGAAACATAAACTACTATTGAACTGTATGCACTTACTATGCGCTTACCGTGGAAGCCAGAAGACGAATGAATAACATTAGCGTTACGAGAATGGCTTTATATGAACAATTGCGACCTGGCAAAGACAATAGAAGCTAAAATAATGGCGTCTGCAAATAGCTATCTAAAATGGTGGCTATACTCCTAGTAACCTAGTGTAGTGGTTAAAGTGTCTGTAAAATAACAAATAATCCTAAATTTTGCTCGGATATGTATATTTTATGAATAGATGAGAACTTTAACCTAGTGAAACTGCATGCAATTGGGATGCACGCTGAATTATGTGAAGATGGGGTGGATGACTTCGTGAGAATTCAGACACCGTCATCTTATGTAGATTAAAGATACTGTATTGGTAGTTGCCGCTATATTTAAGCGGCCCTTCTGCTACTTTCCTGAACTAACCTTTAGTTGTTAGGTCCATGTTCCAGGCTTTGGCCGCAAATGGCAAGTAGTTCTACCTATCTTTTTAATACATGCCTGACTGGCGGAAATGCTCGGTTTCCATATGGTCAAGCAAGGAGCGTATTCTCTCAGACAAACAGTGAGCAGACATGTCACGGTGCGCCAGCTCCTGAATCATATGACAAGCCCATTACTGACCACACCGCAACCACATACAACATCACCAGGGTAAGACGTATTTACAAAAGCATTTGAAAAGCGCATATATATATATATATATATATATATATATATATATATATATATATATATATATATATATATATGTGTGTGTGTGTGTGTGTGTGTGTGTGTGTGTGTGTGTGTGTGTGTGTGTGTGTGTGTGTGTGTTGTAATATTTAAGGCGTTTATATGCTAGTTCCCAATGCTAGGGTCTAGACTCACGCCTGTCATATATATATATATATATATATATTTATGGTGGGGATAAGGAGACGGATATCCAACCATAGTGACCTGGTGTGGTGGGTTCAAGACCGCACCCAGTCACTGTGAAGAGTTAGAGAGAGATCTGTGTCCAGTCCGTCACCTGACGTGATGAGGACAGATCATGCAGGATCTGCTCTCAGGGACTAACATTTTACCGGCCATTAGGGTTAGGTTACAAATATGCGCAGAGATGCACTGCTGGCCAGTAAAAATAATATAATGTTTTCACAGTGCTTCCAACTTTGGCATGGATATCTATGCTAACTAGTATCCGAAGATACTGGGGGAATGTGTGTGGAATCGACACTTTTGTCTTCACCGCTCGGAAACCCCAATAGTTTCCAGAGTCGGATCTTACCAACGTGTTGGAAGGAGTTCCAAACAATTATAAGCCTTGCGGCTGGAGGAACGTAGGGAGAAACAATCACTCATAAATTAATAAGGAAGCCCTAACGTATTTGGCCAATTTATACCACCTTACCGGTGTGCGTTGTTACATATCCACTACATCCGGAAAAGAGGCATACACAAATGCTCAGAATGTACCCGGCCCGTACCCAACCAAGCTGGAATGGTCTGTACTTGTCTGGCCGATCCGCGCTACACCTATAACCCCCAATTAAAATTACAGATATCTCAGCCATTCCGGTATGCTTCACACACACACAGAGAGAGAGAGAGAGAGAGAGAGAGAGAGAGAGAGAGAGAGAGAGAGAGAGAGAGAGAGAGAGATGAGAGAGAGAGAGAGAGAGGAGAGAGAGAGAGAGAGAGAGAGAGAGAGAGAGAGAGAGAGAGAGAGAGAGAGAGGAGGGGAGGGAGGGAGGGAGGGAGGGAGGGAGGGAGGGAGGGAGGGAGGGTAGGGAGGGAGGGAGGGAGGGAGGGAGGGAGGGAGGGAGGGAGGGAGGGAGGGAGGGAGGGAGGGAGGGAGGGAGGGAGGGAGGGAGGGAGGGAGGGAGGGAGGGAGGGAGGGAGGGAGTGTGTGTGTGTGTGTGGGAAGGGGAGGGAGGGAGGGAGGAGATCTGAAAGTGACGTTGATAGCTTTACTCTCAACGCCTTGCACCCTGGTGCTCACCACACTTTACCAAATATGTATAAGCACAGTTTTGATACCAGTGAACGCATCTGCGATGGTTTATTATGCCACCAGTTGAGTAAAACTCATGAGAGTGTTCTTACTCTCGCATGGGGCTGGGCTTCTGGCCCATAGGGTACATCAGATACAAAGCAATCAAAGGGACGTACATACGGCCGAGGCATCAACAACGAACATAGTTGATTTGGAGGCAAGATTGCCAACACTTAGTGAATTTGCGCTCAAACCTAGCCATGCTGTATCTCCTGTAGCCGTCGAGGACAGTCTCGTGCTAGAGTTACAGAAGCTGATGACAGAACAAATGCAAAGACAAGAAGAACAGGTACAGGAATTACAAAAGGAAAAAGAAAGAACAGTCGCTAAGACATGAAGGACAATAGCAAAGACAAGAAGAACAGGCACTAAGACAGGAAGAACTGGTGCAAGACCAAACGGCCGGAATGTCATGAATGGAGGCTCTCATAGTACACCTGGGTGAACACCTCATCAGTCAGTCACAATCCTTGGATGCGCAGAGGTATCCCCGCAAGTGAGAGTTTCCGCACCGACGTCACTAGATAGTTTAATATAAACTAGTATACCCCCAACACACACAAAGAAAATATTGTTGTTGCGAGAGGAAAGTGCCTCATGCGGGCCTCCATCACAGGAAAATGCCTTCAACGCTGAAGCGGAGGAAAAGAGCTGGCAAAAAGGGCCACTCTTTTGTTCAACAGAAAATGCTAAGTGCTGAAAATCCTTGTGAAGCTACTGTTAAGGTGTTGCATGCTGGTTTACGTGAAGACGGGATGAATGATTTCCGAAGAATTCCCAGGTCACCGTCTTATGTAGTTCCAAAGTTGCTGCATTGGTAGTTGCCGCTTTATTTATGCAAGCCTTCTGCTACATCCTAATCTACCAATTGGTTGTTAGTAACGGAAACAAGCTTTGGCCGCAAGTCACATGGTTTACTACCTAACTTTTAGATATGTTTATCCGTTCGGCGCAGATGCCCAGCTTCCCTAAGGTTGCCCCGCATAGCATCTACCTCCAAGGATAGTGTGCATATATGTCACAGAACAAAGCTCTAAATCAAATAACAATCTGGCTACCCAGCTCTGCAACCACATATAACATCGCTAGACAAGTTTCACAGTTCACATAGGCAAATTTAAATACTGTCATGTCATTATGGTGGGAGTGGAGAGACGGATATCCATCGCGAGCATCCTTCCCATAAGGGCGTGGTGGGCTCTAAGGCCTCACCCAGACACTACAACGAGTTGGGTAGAGAGCCGCATCTCGTCCATCACTGAGTGCTACGGGCCTAACCTTTGACCTGTCATTAGGGTTATTTTCCATGATGCCCAGAGATACACTGCAGGCCGGTATCACAACATATAAATTAAATGATTATCATTTCGCAGTGCTTCCTACTTTGGCAGGGGAATCCACCGCTTAAGTATCCAAAGACACGAGGGTGTGTGTATGTAAATCAGCACTTTAACTATCACCGCTCAGAAACCTCCAATAGTTTCCCAGGGTCGGATCCGGTCAATGTGTCGATTGGGAATCCAGACAATTAATAAGCCATACGGCTGGTGGATCTTGGAAAGAGACAATCACTCAATAAATATACGTAAATAATATATTACCACAACAACCAGAAAAGATGCATATACTATGCGTCTCTAATGGAGAAGTTGTCCCTAACCACTTTAAAACCTATCCTATCGAGTTGAATAGCCAGGTTTAGTCGGTAACATGTCAGGCTCAAACATTTAGAGCATGATCAGCGACCTCAG